>JAKNSE010000063.1:0-277516 GCA_023525975.1 Smallanthus sonchifolius
CACTCACGTGTGATATTAACCGAAATCCACGCCCAATACGGCCCATTATAGAAAGTAAGGCATTTTTTGGCAATAACACCTAACTACAACTCACAACACTCAAATACAACACTCTTAGAGCAGCTATGTCATGATAGAGGCTATAATGGGCCACTATCACCAGTAAGGCCCAATACGACCCATTAATGAAAGTATGACTTGTTATTGGGCGTTATCACCTAACTAAGACTCACTACACTCCTATATAACCCTTTTAGAGCAACTATGACATGATAGAGGCTATAATGGGCCACTAATAGAAATCCATTCCCAATACAGCCCATTAATGAAAGTATGGCATGTTATTGGGCGTTAACACCTAACTATGACTCACTACACCCTATATAAGCCTCTTAGAGCAACTATAATATGGTAGAGGCTATAATGAACCACTATCACCGATCAAGGCCCAATACGGCCCATTAATGAAAGTAAGGCATTTTATTGGCATTAACACCTAACTACGACTCACAACACTTATATACAACACTCTTAGAGCAGCTATGACATGATAGAAGAAGCTATAATGGACCACTATCACCCATAAGGCCAAATATGGCCCATTAATGAAAGTATGACATGTTATTGGGCGTTAACACTTAACTATGACTCACTACACTCCTATATAAACCTTTTAGAGCAACTATGACATGATAGAGGCTATAATGGACCACTATCACGGATCAAGGCCCAATACGGCCCATTATAGAAAGTAAGGCATTTTTTTGGCATTAACACCTAACTACAACTCAAAACACTCAAATACAACACTCTTAGAGCGGCTATGTCATGATAGAAGCTATAATGGGCCACTATCACCAATAAGGCCCAATACGACCCATTAATGAAAGTATGACATGTTATTGGGCGTTAACACTTAACTATGACTCACTACACTCCTATATAACCCTTTTAGAGCAACTATGACATGATAGAGGCTATAATGGACCACTATCACCGATCAAGGCCCAATACGGCCCATTAATTAAAGTATGACACGTTATTGGGCGTTAACACCTAACTATGACTCACTACACTCCTATATAACCCTTTTAGAGCAACTATGACATGATAGAGGCTATAATGGACCACTATCACCGATCAAGGCCCAATACGGCCCATTAATGAAAGTAAGGCATTTTTTGGCATTAACCCCTAACTACGACTCACAACACTCTTAGAGCAGCTATGTTATGATAGAGGCTATAATGGGCCACTATCACCAATAAGGCTCAATACGACCCATTAATGAAAGTATGACATGTTATTGGGGGTTAACACTTAACGATGACTCACTACACTCCTATATAACCCTTTTAGAGCAACTATGACATGATAGAGGCAATAATGGGCCACTAACCGAAATCCAGTCCTAATACGGCCCATTAATGAAAGTATGACATGTTATTGGGCGTTAACACCTAAGTATGACTCACTACACTCCTATATAACCCTTTTAGAGCAACTATGACATGATAGAGGCTATAATGGGCCACTAACATAAATCCAGGCCCAATACGGCCCATTAATGAAAGTATGACATGTTAATGGGTGTTAACACCTAACTATGACTCATTACACCCTATATAAGCCTCTTTTAGAGCAACTATGACAAGATAGAGGCTATAATGGGGCCACTAACAGAAATCCAGGCCCAATACGGCCCATTAATGAAAGTATGACACGTTATTGGGCGTTAACACCTAACTATGACTCACTACACTCCTATATAACCCTTTTAGAGCAACTATGACATGATAGAGGCTATAATGGACCACTAACCGAAATCCACGCCCAATACGGCCCATTATAGAAAGTAAGGCATTTTTTGGCAATAACACCTAACTACAACTCACAACACTCAAATACAACACTCTTAGAGCAGCTATGACAAGATAGAGGCTATAATGGGCCACTATCAGCCATACAGGCCCAATACGACCCATTAATGAAAGTATGACATGTTATTGGGCGTTAACACCTAACTATGACTCACTACACTCCTATATAACCCTTTTAGAGCAACTATGACATGATAGAGGCTATAATGGACCACTAACCGAAATCCACGCCCAATACGGCCCATTATAGAAAGTAAGGCATTTTTTGGCAATAACACCTAACTACAACTCACAACACTCAAATACAACACTCTTAGAGCAGCTATGTCATGATAGAGGCTATAATGGGCCACTATCACCAGTAAGGCCCAATACGACCCATTAATGAAAGTATGACTTGTTATTGGGCGTTAACACCTAACTAAGACTCACTACACTCCTATATAACCCTTTTAGAGCAACTATGACATGATAGAGGCTATAATGGGCCACTAATAGAAATCCATTCCCAATACAGCCCATTAATGAAAGTATGGCATGTTATTGGGCGTTAACACCTAACTATGACTCACTACACCCTATATAAGCCTCTTAGAGCAACTATAATATGGTAGAGGCTATAATGAACCACTATCACCGATCAAGGCCCAATACGGCCCATTAATGAAAGTAAGGCATTTTATTGGCATTAACACCTAACTACGACTCACAACACTTATATACAACACTCTTAGAGCAGCTATGACATGATAGAAGAAGCTATAATGGACCACTATCACCCATAAGGCCAAATATGGCCCATTAATGAAAGTATGACATGTTATTGGGCGTTAACACTTAACTATGACTCACTACACTCCTATATAAACCTTTTAGAGCAACTATGACATGATAGAGGCTATAATGGACCACTATCACGGATCAAGGCCCAATACGGCCCATTATAGAAAGTAAGGCATTTTTTTGGCATTAACACCTAACTACAACTCAAAACACTCAAATACAACACTCTTAGAGCGGCTATGTCATGATAGAAGCTATAATGGGCCACTATCACCAATAAGGCCCAACACGACCCATTAATGAAAGTATGACATGTTATTGGGCGTTAACACTTAACTATGACTCACTACACTCCTATATAACCCTTTTAGAGCAACTATGACATGATAGAGGATATAATGGGCCACCAACAGAAATCCAGGCCCAATACGGCCCATTATTGTAAGTATGACATGTTATTGGGCGTTAACACCTAACTATGACTCACTACACTCCTATATAACCCTTTTAGAGCAACTATGACATGATAGAGGCTATAATGGGCCACTAACAGAAATCCAGTCCCAATACAACCCATTAATGAAAGTATGGCATGTTATTCGGCGTTAGCACCTAACAATAACTCACTACACTCCTATATAAGCCTCTTAGAGCAACTATAATATGGTAGAGGCTATAATGGACCACTATCACCGATCAAGGCCCAATACGGCCCATTAATGAAAGTAAGGCATTTTATTGGCATTAACACCTAACTACGACTCACAACACTCATATACAACACTCTTAGAGCAGCTATGTCATGATAGAAGCTATAATGGGCCACTATCACCCATAAGGCCGAATATGGCCCATTAATGAAAGTATGACATGTTATTGGGTGTTAACACTTAACGATGACTCACTACACTCCTATATAACCCTTTTAGAGAAACTATGACAAGATAGAGGCTATAATGGGCCTCTAACAAAAATCCAGGCCCAATACGGCCCATTAATTAAAGTATGACACGTTATTGGGCGTTAACACCTAACTATGACTCACTACACTCCTATATAACCCTTTTAGAGCAACTATGTCATGATAGAGGCAATAATGGACCACTATCACCGATCAAGGCCCAATACGGCCCATTAATGAAAGTAAGGCATTTTTTTGGCATTAACCCCTAACTACGACTCACAACACTCTTAGAGCAGATATGTTATGATAGAGGCTATAATGGGCCACTATCACCAATAAGGCTCAATACGACCCATTAATGAAAGTATGACATGTTATTGGGGGTTAACACTTAACGATGACTCACTACACTCCTATATAACCCTTTTAGAGCAACTATGACATGATAGAGGCAATAATGGGCCACTAACCGAAATCCAGGCCCAATACGGCCCATTAATGAAAGTATGACTTGTTATTGGGCGTTAACACCTAAGTATGACTCACTACACTCCTAGATTAACCCTTTTAGAGCAACTATGACATGATAGAGGCTATAATGGGCCACTAACATAAATCCAGGCCCAATACGGCCCATTAATGAAAGTATGACATGTTATTGGGTGTTAACACCTAACTATGACTCATTACACCCTATATAAGCCTCTTAGAGCAACTATAATATGGTAGAGGCTATAATGAACCACTATCACCAATCAAGGCCCAATACGGCCCATTAATGAAAGTAAGGCATTTTATTGGCATTAACACCAAACTACGACTCACAACACTAATATACAACACTCTTAGAGCAGCGATGTCATGATAGAAGAAGCTATAATGGGCAACTATCACCCATAAGGCCAAATATGGCCCATTAATGAAAGTATGACATGTTATTGGGCGTTAACACCTAACTATGACTCACTACACTCCTATATAAACCTTTTAGAGCAACTATGACATGATAGAGGCTATAATGGGCCACTAACAGAAATCCCGGCCCAATACGGCCCATTAATGAAAGTATGACACGTTATTGGGCGTTAACACCTAACTATGACTCACTACACTCCTATATAACCCTTTTAGAGCAACTATGACATGATAGAGGCTATAATGGACCAGTAACAGAAATCCAGGCCCAATACGGCCCATTATAGAAAGTAAGGCATTTTTTGGCAATAACACCTAACTACAACTCACAACACTCAAATACAACACTCTTAGAGCAGCTATGTCATGATAGAGGCTATAATGGGCCACTATCACCAGTAAGGCCCAATACGACCCGTCAATGAAAGTATGACACGTTATTGGGCGTTAACACTTAACTATGACTCACTACACTCCTATATAACCCTTTTAGAGCAACTATGACATGATAGAGGCTATAATGGACTACTATCACCGATCAAGGCCCAATACGGCCCATAATAGAAAGTAAGGCATTTTTTTTGGTATTAACACCTAACTACAACTCACAACACTCAAATACAACACTCTTAGAGCAGCTATGTCATGATAGAGGCTATAATGGGCCACTATCACCTATAAGGCCCATCACGACCCATTAATGAAAGTATGACATGTTATTGGGCGTTAACACCTAACTATGACTCACTACACTCCTATATAACCCTTTTAGAGCAACTATGACATGATAGAGGCTATAATGGACTACTATCACCGATCAAGGCCCAATACGGCCCATAATAGAAAGTAAGGCATTTTTTTTGGTATTAACACCTAACTACAACTCACAACACTCAAATACAACACTCTTAGAGCAGCTATGTCATGATAGAGGCTATAATGGGCCACTATCACCTATAAGTCCCATCACGACCCATTAATGAAAGTATGACATGTTATTGGGCGTTAACACCTAACTATGACTCACTACACTCCTATATAACCCTTTTAGAGCAACTATGACATGATAGAGGCTATAATGGGCCACTAATAGAAATCCATTCCCAATACAGCCCATTAATGAAAGTATGGCATGTAATTGGGCATTAACACCTAACTATGACTCACTACACCCTATATAAGCCTCTTAGAGCAACTATAATATGGTAGAGGCTATAATGAACCACTATCACCGATCAAGGCCCAATACGGCCCATTAATGAAAGTAAGGCATTTTATTGGCATTAACACCTAACTACGACTCACAACACTCATATACAACACCCTTAGAGCAGCTATGTTATGATAGAAGAAGCTATAATGGGCCACTATCACCAATAAGGCTCAATACGACCCATTAATGAAAGTATGACATGTTATTGGGGGTTAACACTTAACTATTACTCACTACACTCCTATATAACCCTTTTAGAGCGACTATGACATGATAGAGGCTATAATGGACCATTATCACCGATCAAGGCCCAATACAGCCCATTATAGAAAGTAAGGCATTTTTTTGGCATTTACACCTAACTACAACTCAAAACACTCAAATACAACACTCTTAGAGCAGCTATGTCATGATAGAGGCTATAATGGGCCACTATCACCAATAAGGCCCAATACGACCCATTAATGAAAGTATGACATGTTATTGGGCGTTAACACTTAACTATGACTCACTACACTCCTATATAACCCTTTTAGAGCAACTATGACATGATAGAGGCTATAATGGGCCACTAACAGAAATCCAGTCCCAATACAACCCATTAATGAAAGTATGGCATGTTATTGGGCGTTAACACCTAACTATAACTCACTACACACCTATATAAGCCTCTTAGAGCAACTATAAAATGGTAGAGGCTATAATGGACCACTATCACCGATCAAGGCCCAATACGGCCCATTAATGAAAGTAAGGCATTTTATAGGCATTAACACCTAACTACGACTCACAACACTCATATACAACCCTCTTAGAGCAGCTATGTCATGATAGAAGCTATAATGGGCCACTATCAACCATAAGGCCGAATATGGCCCATTAATGAAAGTATGACATGTTATTGGGTGTTAACACTTAACGATGACTCACTACACTCCTATATAACCCTTTTAGAGCAACTATGACAAGATAGAGGCTATAATGGGCCACTAACAGAAATCCAGGCCCAATACGGCCCATTAATTAAAGTATGACACGTTATTGGGCGTTAACACCTAACTATGACTCACTACACTCCTATATAACCCTTTTAGAGCAACTATGACATGATAGAGGCTATAATGGACCACTATCACCGATCAATGCCCAATACGGCCCATTAATGAAAGTAAGGCATTTTTTTGGCATTAACACCTAACTACGACTCACAACACTCTTAGAGCAGCTATGTTATGATAGAGGCTATAATGGGCCACTATCACCAATAAGGCTCAATACGACCCATTAATGAAAGTATGACATGTTATTGGGGGTTAACACTTAACGATGACTCACTACACTCCTATATAACCCTTTTAGAGCAACTATGACATGATAGAGGCAATAATGGGCCACTAACCGAAATCCAGGCCCAATACGGCCCATTAATGAAAGTATGACATGTTATTGGGCGTTAACACCTAAGTATGACTCACTACACTCCTAGATTAACCCTTTTAGAGCAACTATGACATGATAGAGGCTATAATGGACCACTAACATAAATCCAGGCCCAATACGGCCCATTAATGAAAGTATGACATGTTATTGGGTGTTAACACCTAACTATGACTCATTACACCCTATATAAGCCTCTTAGAGCAACTATAATATGGTAGAGGCTATAATGAACCACTATCACCAATCAAGGCCCAATACGGCCCATTAATGAAAGTTAGGCATTTTATTAGCATTAACACCTAACTACGACTCACAACACTAATATACAACACTCTTAGAGCAGCGATGTCATGATAGTAGAAGCTATAATGGGCAACTATCACCCATAAGGCCAAATATGGCCCATTAATGAAAGTATGACATGTTATTGGGCGTTAACACTTAACTATGACTCACTACACTCCTATATAAACCTTTTAGAGCAACTATGACATGATAGAGGCTATAATGGGCCACTAACAGAAATCCTGGCCCAATACGGCCCATTAATGAAAGTATGACACGTTATTGGGCGTTAACACCTAACTATGACTCACTACACTACTATAAAACCCTTTTAGAGCAACTATGACATGATAGAGGCTAAAATGGACCACTATCACCTATCAAGGCCCAATACGGCCCATAATAGAAAGTACAACTCACAACACTCAAATACAACACTCTTAGAGCAGCTATGTCATGATAGAGGCTATAATAGGCCACTATCACCTATAAGGCCCAATACGACCCATTAATGAAAGTATGACATGTTATTAGGCGTTAACACTTAACTATGACTCACTACACTCCTATATAACCCTTTTAGAGCAACTATGACATGATAGAGGCAATAATGGGCCACTAACAGAAATCCAGGCCCAATACGGCCCATTAATGAAAGTATGACATGTTATTGGGCGTTAACACCTAACTATGACTCACTACACTCCTATATAACCCTTTTAGAGCAACTATGACATGATAGAGGCTATAATGGGCCACTAATAGAAATCCATTCCCAACACAACCCATTAATGAAAGTATGGCATGTTATTGGGCGTTAACACCTAACTATGACTCACTACACCCTATATAAGCCTCTTAGAGCAACTATAATATGGTAGAGGCTATAATGAACCACTATCACCGATCAAGGCCCAATACGGCCCATTAATGAAAGTAAGGCATTTTATTGGCATTAACACCTAACTACGACTCACAACACTCATATACAACACTCTTAGAGCAGCTATGTCATGATAGAAGCTATAATAGGCCACTATCACCTATAAGGCCCAATACGACCCATTAATGAAAGTATGACATGTTATTAGGCGTTAACACTTAACTATGACTCACTACACTCCTATATAACCCTTTTAGAGCAACTATGACATGATAGAGGCAATAATGGGCCACTAACAGAAATCCAGGCCCAATACGGCCCATTAATGAAAGTATGACATGTTATTGGGCGTTAACACCTAACTATGACTCACTACACTCCTATATAACCCTTTTAGAGCAACTATGACATGATAGAGGCTATAATGGGCCACTAATAGAAATCCATTCCCAACACAACCCATTAATGAAAGTATGGCATGTTATTGGGCGTTAACACCTAACTATGACTCACTACACCCTATATAAGCCTCTTAGAGCAACTATAATATGGTAGAGGCTATAATGAACCACTATCACCGATCAAGGCCCAATACGGCCCATTAATGAAAGTAAGGCATTTTATTGGCATTAACACCTAACTACGACTCACAACACTCATATACAACACTCTTAGAGCAGCTATGTCATGATAGAAGCTATAATGGGCCACTATCACCCATAAGGCCGAATATGGCCCATTAATGAAAGTATGACATGTTATTGGGTGTTAACACTTAACGATGACTCACTACACTCCTATATAACCATTTTAGAGCAACTATGACAAGATAGTTGCTATAATGGGCCACTAACAGAAATCCAGGCCCAATACGGCCCATTAATTAAAGTATGACACGTTATTAGGCGTTAACACCTAACTATGACTCACTACACTCCTATATAACCCTTTTAGAGCAACTATGACATGATAGAGGCTATAATGGACCACTATCACCGATCAATGCCCAATACGGCCCAATAATGAAAGTAAGGCATTTTTTTTGGCATTAACACCTAACTACAACTCATAACACTCTTAGAGCAGCTATGTTATGATAGAGGCTATAATGGGCCACTATCACCAATAAGGCTCAATACGACCCATTAATGAAAGTATGACATGTTATTGGGGGTTAACACTTAACGATGACTCACTACACTCCTATATAACCCTTTTAGAGCAACTATGACATGATAGAGGCAATAATGGGCCACTAACCGAAATCCACGCCCAATACGGCCCATTAATGAAAGTATGACATGTTATTGGGCGTTAACACCTAAGTATGACTCACTACACTCCTATATAACCCTTTTAGAGCAACTATGACATGATAGAGGCTATAATGGGCCACTAACATAAATCCATGCCCAATACGGCCCATTAATGAAAGTATGACATGTTATTGGGTGTTAACACCTAACTATGACTCACTACACTCCTATATAAACCTTTTAGAGCAACTATGACATGATAGAGGCTATAATGGGCCACTAACAGAAATCCCGGCCCAATACGGCCCATTAATGAAAGTATGACACGTTATTGGGCGTTAACACCTAACTATGACTCACTACACTCCTATATAACCCTTTTAGAGCAACTATGACATGATAGAGGCTATAATGGACCAGTAACAGAAATCCAGGCCCAATACGGCCCATTATAGAAAGTAAGGCATTTTTTGGCAATAACACCTAACTACAACTCACAACACTCAAATACAACACTCTTAGAGCAGCTATGTCATGATAGAGGCTATAATGGGCCACTATCACCAGTAAGGCCCAATACGACCCGTCAATGAAAGTATGACACGTTATTGGGCGTTAACACTTAACTATGACTCACTACACTCCTATATAACCCTTTTAGAGCAACTATGACATGATAGAGGCTATAATGGACTACTATCACCGATCAAGGCCCAATACGGCCCATAATAGAAAGTAAGGCATTTTTTTTGGTATTAACACCTAACTACAACTCACAACACTCAAATACAACACTCTTAGAGCAGCTATGTCATGATAGAGGCTATAATGGGCCACTATCACCTATAAGGCCCATCACGACCCATTAATGAAAGTATGACATGTTATTGGGCGTTAACACCTAACTATGACTCACTACACTCCTATATAACCCTTTTAGAGCAACTATGACATGATAGAGGCTATAATGGACTACTATCACCGATCAAGGCCCAATACGGCCCATAATAGAAAGTAAGGCATTTTTTTTGGTATTAACACCTAACTACAACTCACAACACTCAAATACAACACTCTTAGAGCAGCTATGTCATGATAGAGGCTATAATGGGCCACTATCACCTATAAGTCCCATCACGACCCATTAATGAAAGTATGACATGTTATTGGGCGTTAACACCTAACTATGACTCACTACACTCCTATATAACCCTTTTAGAGCAACTATGACATGATAGAGGCTATAATGGGCCACTAATAGAAATCCATTCCCAATACAGCCCATTAATGAAAGTATGGCATGTAATTGGGCATTAACACCTAACTATGACTCACTACACCCTATATAAGCCTCTTAGAGCAACTATAATATGGTAGAGGCTATAATGAACCACTATCACCGATCAAGGCCCAATACGGCCCATTAATGAAAGTAAGGCATTTTATTGACATTAACACCTAACTACGACTCACAACACTCATATACAACACTCTTAGAGCAGCTATGTTATGATAGAAGAAGCTATAATGGGCCACTATCACCAATAAGGCTCAATACGACCCATTAATGAAAGTATGACATGTTATTGGGGGTTAACACTTAACTATTACTCACTACACTCCTATATAACCCTTTTAGAGCGACTATGATATGATAGAGGCTATAATGGACCACTATCACCGATCAAGGCCCAATACGGCCCATTATAGAAAGTAAGGCATTTTTTTGGCATTTACACCTAACTACAACTCAAAACACTCAAATACAACACTCTTAGAGCAGCTATGTCATGATAGAGGCTATAATGGGCCACTATCACCAATAAGGCCCAATACGACCCATTAATGAAAGTATGACATGTTATTGGGCGTTAACACTTAACTATGACTCACTACACTCCTATATAACCCTTTTAGAGCAACTATGACATGATAGAGGCTATAATGGGCCACTAACAGAAATCCAGTCCCAATACAACCCATTAATGAAAGTATGGCATGTTATTGGGCGTTAACACCTAACTATAACTCACTACACACCTATATAAGCCTCTTAGAGCAACTATAAAATGGTAGAGGCTATAATGGACCACTATCACCGATCAAGGCCCAATACGGCCCATTAATGAAAGTAAGGCATTTTATAGGCATTAACACGTAACTACGACTCACAACACTCATATACAACCCTCTTAGAGCAGCTATGTCATGATAGAAGCTATAATGGGCCACTATCAACCATAAGGCCGAATATGGCCCATTAATGAAAGTATGACATGTTATTGGGTGTTAACACTTAACGATGACTCACTACACTCCTATATAACCCTTTTAGAGCAACTATGACAAGATAGAGGCTATAATGGGCCACTAACAGAAATCCAGGCCCAATACGGCCCATTAATTAAAGTATGACACGTTATTGGGCGTTAACAACTAACTATGACTCACTACACTCCTATATAACCCCTTTTAGAGCAACTATGACATGATAGAGGCTATAATGGACCACTATCACCGATCAATGCCCAATACGGCCCATTAATGAAAGTAAGGCATTTTTTTGGCATTAACACCTAACTACGACTCACAACACTCTTAGAGCAGCTATGTTATGATAGAGTCTATAATGGGCCACTATCACCAATAAGGCTCAATACGACCCATTAATGAAAGTATGACATGTTATTGGGGGGTTAACACTTAACGATGACTCACTACACTCCTATATAACCCTTTTAGAGCAACTATGACATGATAGAGGCAATAATGGGCCACTAACCGAAATCCAGGCCCAATACGGCCCATTAATGAAAGTATGACATGTTATTGGGCGTTAACACCTAAGTATGACTCACTACACTCCTAGATTAACCCTTTTAGAGCAACTATGACATGATAGAGGCTATAATGGACCACTAACATAAATCCAGGCCCAATACGGCCCATTAATGAAAGTATGACATGTTATTGGGTGTTAACACCTAACTATGACTCATTACACCCTATATAATCCTCTTAGAGCAACTATAATATGGTAGAGGCTATAATGAACCACTATCACCAATCAAGGCCCAATACGGCCCATTAATGAAAGTTAGGCATTTTATTGGCATTAACACCTAACTACGACTCACAACACTAATATACAACACTCTTAGAGCAGCGATGTCATGATAGTAGAAGCTATAATGGGCAACTATCACCCATAAGGCCAAATATGGCCCATTAATGAAAGTATGACATGTTATTGGGCGTTAACACTTAACTATGACTCACTACACTCCTATATAAACCTTTTAGAGCAACTATGACATGATAGAGGCTATAATGGGCCACTAACAGAAATCCTGGCCCAATACGGCCCATTAATGAAAGTATGACACGTTATTGGGCGTTAACACCTAACTATGACTCACTACACTACTATAAAACCCTTTTAGAGCAACTATGACATGATAGAGGCTAAAATGGACCACTATCACCTATCAAGGCCCAATACGGCCCATAATAGAAAGTAAGGCATTTTTTTTTGGCATTAACACCTAACTACAACTCACAACACTCAAATACAACACTCTTAGAGCAGCTATGTCATGATAGAGGCTATAATAGGCCACTATCACCTATAAGGCCCAATACGACCCATTAATGAAAGTATGACATGTTATTAGGCGTTAACACTTAACTATGACTCACTACACTCCTATATAACCCTTTTAGAGCAACTATGACATGATAGAGGCAATAATGGGCCACTAACAGAAATCCAGGCCCAATACGGCCCATTAATGAAAGTATGACATGTTATTGGGCGTTAACACCTAACTATGACTCACTACACTCCTATATAACCCTTTTAGAGCAACTATGACATGATAGAGGCTATAATGGGCCACTAATAGAAATCCATTCCCAACACAACCCATTAATGAAAGTATGGCATGTTATTGGGCGTTAACACCTAACTATGACTCACTACACCCTATATAAGCCTCTTAGAGCAACTATAATATGGTAGAGGCTATAATGAACCACTATCACCGATCAAGGCCCAATACGGCCCATTAATGAAAGTAAGGCATTTTATTGGCATTAACACCTAACTACGACTCACAACACTCATATACAACACTCTTAGAGCAGCTATGTCATGATAGAAGCTATAATGGGCCACTATCACCCATAAGGCCGAATATGGCCCATTAATGAAAGTATGACATGTTATTGGGTGTTAACACTTAACGATGACTCACTACACTCCTATATAACCATTTTAGAGCAACTATGACAAGATAGAGGCTATAATGGGCCACTAACAGAAATCCAGGCCCAATACGGCCCATTAATTAAAGTATGACACGTTATTAGGCGTTAACACCTAACTATGACTCACTACACTCCTATATAACCCTTTTAGAGCAACTATGACATGATAGAGGCTATAATGGACCACTATCACCGATCAATGCCCAATACGGCCCATTAATGAAAGTAAGGCATTTTTTTGGCATTAACACCTAACTACAAGTCATAACACTCTTAGAGCAGCTATGTTATGATAGAGGCTATAATGGGCCACTATCACCAATAAGGCTCAATACGACCCATTAATGAAAGTATGACATGTTATTGGGGGTTAACACTTAACGATGACTCACTACACTCCTATATAACCCTTTTAGAGCAACTATGACATGATAGAGGCAATAATGGGCCACTAACCGAAATCCACGCCCAATACGGCCCATTAATGAAAGTATGACATGTTATTGGGCGTTAACACCTAAGTATGACTCACTACACTCCTATATAACCCTTTTAGAGCAACTATGACATGATAGAGGCTATAATGGGCCACTAACATAAATCCAGGCCCAATACGGCCCATTAATGAAAGTATGACATGTTATTGGGTGTTAACACCTAACTATGACTCATTACACCCTATATAAGCCTCTTAGAGCAACTATAATATGGTAGAGGCTATAATGAACCACTATCACCAATCAAGGCCCAATACGGCCCATTAATGAAAGTAAGGCATTTTATTGGCATTAACACCTAACTACGACTCACAACACTAATATACAACACTCTTAGAGCAGCGATGTCATGATAGAAGAAGCTATAATGGGCAACTATCACCCATAAGGCCAAATATGGCCCATTAATGAAAGTATGACATGTTTTTGGGCGTTAACACTTAACTATGACTCACTACACTCCTATATAAACCTTTTAGAGCAACTATGACATGATAGAGGCTATAATGGGCCACTAACAGAAATCCAAGCCCAATACGGCCCATTAATGAAAGTATGACACGTTATTGGGCGTTAACACCTAACTATGACTCACTACACTCCTATATAACCCTTTTAGAGCAACTATGACATGATAGAGGCTATAATGGACCACTATCACCGATCGAGGCCCAATACGGCCCATAATAGAAAGTAAGGCATTTTTTTTGGCATTAACACCTAACTACAACTCACAACACACAAATACAACACTCTTAGAGCAGCTATGTCATGATAGAGGCTATAATAGGCCACTATCACCTATAAGGCCCAATACGACCCATTAATGAAAGTATGACATGTTATTAGGCGTTAACACTTAACTATGACTCACTACACTCCTATATAACCCTTTTAGAGCAACTATGACATGATAGAGGCAATAATGGGCCACTAACAGAAATCCAGTCCCAATACGGCCCATTAATGAAAGTATGACATGTTATTGGGCGTTAACACCTAACTATGACTCACTACACTCCTATATAACCCTTTTAGAGCAACTATGACATGATAGAGGCTATAATGGGCCACTAATAGAAATCCATTCCCAACACAACCCATTAATGAAAGTATGGCATGTTATTGGGCGTTAACACCTAACTATGACTCACTACACCCTATATAAGCCTCTTAGAGCAACTATAATATGGTAGAGGCTACAATGAACCACTATCACCGATCAAGGCCCAATACGGCCCATTAATGAAAGTAAGGCATTTTATTGGCATTAACACCTAACTACGACTCACAACACTCATATACAACACTCTTAGAGCAGCTATGACATGATAGAAGAAGCTATAATGGGCCACTATCACCCATAAGGCCAATATGGCCCATTAATGAAAGTATGACATGTTATTGGGCGTTAACACTTAACTATGACTCACTACACTCCTATATAACCCTTTTAGAGTGACTATGACATAATAGAGGCTATAATGGACCACTATCACCGATCAAGGCCCAATACGGCCCATTATAGAAAGTAAGGCATTTTTTTTGGCATTAACACCTAACTACAACTCAAAACACTCAAATACAACACTCTTAGAGCAGCTATGTCATGATAGAGGCTATAATGGGCCACTATCACCAATAAGGCCCAATACGACCCATTAATGAAAGTATGACATGTTATTGGGAGTTCACACTTAACTATGACTCACTACACTCCTATATAACCCTTTTAAAGCAACTTTGACATGATAGAGGAAATAATGGGCCACTAACAGAAATCCTAGGCCCAATACGGCACATTAATGAAAGTATGACATGTTATTGGGCATTAACACCTAACTATGACTCACTACACTGCTATATAACACTTTTAGAGCAACTATGACACGATAGAGGCTATATTGGGCCACTAACAAAATTCCAGTCCCAATACAGCCCATTAATGAAAGTATAGCATGTTGTTGGGCGTTAACACCTAACTATGACTCACTACACTCATATATAAGCCTCTTAGAGCAACTATAATATGTTAGAGGCTGTAATGGACCACTATCATAGATCAAGGCCCAATACTGCCCATTAATGAAAATAAGGCATTTTATTGGCATGAACACCTAACTATGACTCACAAAACTCATATACAACACTCTTAGAGCAGCTATGTCATGATAGAAGCTATAATGGGCCACTATCACCAATAAGTCCCAATACGACCCATTAATGAAAGTATGACATGTTATTGGGGTGTTAACACTTAACTATGACTCACTGCACTCCTATATAACCCTTTTAGAGCAACTATGACATGATAGAGGCTATAATGGGCCACCAACAGAAATCCAGGCCCAATACGGCCCATTAATGAAAGTATGACATGTTATTGGGCGTTAACACCTAACTATGACTCACTACAGTACTATATAACCCTTTTAGAGCAACTATGACATGATAGAGGCTATAATGGGCCACTAACAGAAATCCGAGTCCCAATACAGCACATTAATGAAAGTATGGCATGTTATTGAGCGTTAACACCTAACTATGACTCACTACACTCCTATATAAGCCTCTTAGAGCAACTATAATATAGTAGAGGCTATAATGGACCACTATCACCGATCAAGGCCCAATACTGCCCATTAATGAAAGTAAGGCATTTTTTTGGCATTAACACCTAACTACGACTCACAACAATCATATACAACACTCTTAGAGCAGCTATGTCATGATAGAAGCTATAATGGGCCACTATCACCAAAAAGGCCGAATATGGCCAATTAATGAAAGTATGACATGTTATTGGGTGTTAACACTTAACGATGACTCACTACACTCCTATATAACCCTTTTAGAGCAACTATGACAAGATAGAGGCTATAATGGGCCACAAAGAGAAATCCAGGCCCAGAACGGCCCATTAATGAAAGTATGACACGTTATTGGGCGTTAACACCTAACTATGACTCACTACACTCCTATATAAGCCTCTTAGAGCAACTATAATATGTTAGAGGCTGTAATGGACCACAATCATCGATCAAGGCCCAATACGGCCCATTAATGAAAGTAAGGCATTTTATTGGCATTAACACCTAACTACGACTCACAACACTCATATACAACACTCTTAGAGCAGCTATGTCATGATAGAAGCTATAATGGGCCACTATCACCCATAAGGCCGAATATGGCCCATTAATGAAAGTATGACATGTTATTGGGTGTTAACACTTAACGATGACTCACTACACTCCTATATAACCATTTTAGAGCAACTATGACAAGATAGAGGCTATAATGGGCCACTAACAGAAATCCAGGCCCAATACGGCCCATTAATTAAAGTATGACACGTTATTAGGCGTTAACACCTAACTATGACTCACTACACTCCTATATAACCCTTTTAGAGCAACTATGACATGATAGAGGCTATAATGGACCACTATCACCGATCAATGCCCAATACGGCCCATTAATGAAAGTAAGGGCATTTTTTTGGCATTAACACCTAACTACAAGTCATAACACTCTTAGAGCAGCTATGTTATGATAGAGGCTATAATGGGCCACTATCACCAATAAGGCTCAATACGACCCATTAATGAAAGTATGACATGTTATTGGGGGTTAACACTTAACGATGACTCACTACACTCCTATATAACCCTTTTAGAGCAACTATGACATGATAGAGGCAATAATGGGGCCACTAACCGAAATCCACGCCCAATACGGCCCATTAATGAAAGTATGACATGTTATTGGGCGTTAACACCTAAGTATGACTCACTACACTCCTATATAACCCTTTTAGAGCAACTATGACATGATAGAGGCTATAATGGGCCACTAACATAAATCCAGGCCCAATACGGCCCATTAATGAAAGTATGACATGTTATTGGGTGTTAACACCTAACTATGACTCATTACACCCTATATAAGCCTCTTAGAGCAACTATAATATGGTAGAGGCTATAATGAACCACTATCACCAATCAAGGCCCAATACGGCCCATTAATGAAAGTAAGGCATTTTATTGGCATTAACACCTAACTACGACTCACAACACTAATATACAACACTCTTAGAGCAGCGATGTCATGATAGAAGAAGCTATAATGGGCAACTATCACCCATAAGGCCAAATATGGCCCATTAATGAAAGTATGACATGTTTTTGGGCGTTAACACTTAACTATGACTCACTACACTCCTATATAAACCTTTTAGAGCAACTATGACATGATAGAGGCTATAATGGGCCACTAACAGAAATCCAAGCCCAATACGGCCCATTAATGAAAGTATGACACGTTATTGGGCCGTTAACACCTAACTATGACTCACTACACTCCTATATAACCCTTTTAGAGCAACTATGACATGATAGAGGCTATAATGGACCACTATCACCGATCGAGGCCCAATACGGCCCATAATAGAAAGTAAGGCATTTTTTTTGGCATTAACACCTAACTACAACTCACAACACACAAATACAACACTCTTAGAGCAGCTATGTCATGATAGAGGCTATAATAGGCCACTATCACCTATAAGGCCCAATACGACCCATTAATGAAAGTATGACATGTTATTAGGCGTTAACACTTAACTATGACTCACTACACTCCTATATAACCCTTTTAGAGCAACTATGACATGATAGAGGCAATAATGGGCCACTAACAGAAATCCAGTCCCAATACGGCCCATTAATGAAAGTATGACATGTTATTGGGCGTTAACACCTAACTATGACTCACTACACTCCTATATAACCCTTTTAGAGCAACTATGACATGATAGAGGCTATAATGGGCCACTAATAGAAATCCATTCCCAACACAACCCATTAATGAAAGTATGGCATGTTATTGGGCGTTAACACCTAACTATGACTCACTACACCCTATATAAGCCTCTTAGAGCAACTATAATATGGTAGAGGCTACAATGAACCACTATCACCGATCAAGGGCCCAATACGGCCCATTAATGAAAGTAAGGCATTTTATTGGCATTAACACCTAACTACGACTCACAACACTCATATACAACACTCTTAGAGCAGCTATGACATGATAGAAGAAGCTATAATGGGCCACTATCACCCATAAGGCCAAATATGGCCCATTAATGAAAGTATGACATGTTATTGGGCGTTAACACTTAACTATGACTCACTACACTCCTATATAACCCTTTTAGAGTGACTATGACATAATAGAGGCTATAATGGACCACTATCACCGATCAAGGCCCAATACGGCCCATTATAGAAAGTAAGGCATTTTTTTGGCATTAACACCTAACTACAACTCAAAACACTCAAATACAACACTCTTAGAGCAGCTATGTCATGATAGAGGCTATAATGGGCCACTATCACCAATAAGGCCCAATACGACCCATTAATGAAAGTATGACATGTTATTGGGAGTTCACACTTAACTATGACTCACTACACTCCTATATAACCCTTTTAAAGCAACTTTGACATGATAGAGGAAATAATGGGCCACTAACAGAAATCCAGGCCCAATACGGCACATTAATGAAAGTATGACATGTTATTGGGCATTAACACCTAACTATGACTCACTACACTGCTATATAACACTTTTAGAGCAACTATGACACGATAGAGGCTATATTGGGCCACTAACAAAATTCCAGTCCCAATACAGCCCATTAATGAAAGTATAGCATGTTGTTGGGCGTTAACACCTAACTATGACTCACTACACTCATATATAAGCCTCTTAGAGCAACTATAATATGTTAGAGGCTGTAATGGACCACTATCATAGATCAAGGCCCAATACTGCCCATTAATGAAAATAAGGCATTTTATTGGCATGAACACCTAACTATGACTCACAAAACTCATATACAACACTCTTAGAGCAGCTATGTCATGATAGAAGCTATAATGGGCCACTATCACCAATAAGTCCCAATACGACCCATTAATGAAAGTATGACATGTTATTGGGTGTTAACACTTAACTATGACTCACTGCACTCCTATATAACCCTTTTAGAGCAACTATGACATGATAGAGGCTATAATGGGCCACCAACAGAAATCCAGGCCCAATACGGCCCATTAATGAAAGTATGACATGTTATTGGGCGTTAACACCTAACTATGACTCACTACAGTACTATATAACCCTTTTAGAGCAACTATGACATGATAGAGGCTATAATGGGCCACTAACAGAAATCCAGTCCCAATACAGCACATTAATGAAAGTATGGCATGTTATTGAGCGTTAACACCTAACTATGACTCACTACACTCCTATATAAGCCTCTTAGAGCAACTATAATATAGTAGAGGCTATAATGGACCACTATCACCGATCAAGGCCCAATACTGCCCATTAATGAAAGTAAGGCATTTTTTTGGCATTAACACCTAACTACGACTCACAACAATCATATACAACACTCTTAGAGCAGCTATGTCATGATAGAAGCTATAATGGGCCACTATCACCAAAAAGGCCGAATATGGCCAATTAATGAAAGTATGACATGTTATTGGGTGTTAACACTTAACGATGACTCACTACACTCCTATATAACCCTTTTAGAGCAACTATGACAAGATAGAGGCTATAATGGGCCACAAAGAGAAATCCAGGCCCAATACGGCCCATTAATGAAAGTATGACACGTTATTGGGGCGTTAACACCTAACTATGACTCACTACACTCCTATATAACCCTTTTAGAGCAACTATGACATGATAGAGGCTATAATGGACCACTATCACCGATGAAGGCCCAATACGGCCCATTAATGAAAGTAAGGTATTTTTTTGGCATTAACACCTAACTACGACTCACAACACTCTTAGAGCAGCTATGTTATGATAGAGGCTATAATGGGCCACTATCACCAATAAGGCCCAAAACGACCCATTAATGAAAGTATGACATGTTATTGGGCGTTAACACTTAACTATGACTCACTACACTCCTATATAACCCTTTTAGAGCAACTATGACATGATAGAGGCAATAATGGGCCACTAACAGAAATCCAGGCCCGATACGGCCCATTAATGAAAGTATGACATGTTATTGGGCGTTAACACCTAAGTATGACTCACTACACTCCTATATAACCCTTTTAGAGCAACTATGACATGATAGAGGCTATAATGGGCCACTAACATAAATCCAGGCCCAATACGACCCATTAAGGAAAGTATGACATGTTATTAGGCGTTAACACCTAACTATGACTCATTACACCCTATATAAGCCTCTTAGAGCAACTATAATATGGTAGAGGCTATAATTAACCACTATCACCGATCAATGCCCAATACGGCCCATTAATGAAAGTAAGGCATTTTATTGGCATTAACACCTAACTACGACTCACAACACTCATATACAACACTCTTAGAGCAGCTATGTCATGATAGAAGAAGCTATAATGGGCCACTATCACCCATAAGGCCAAATATGGCCCATTAATGAAAGTATGACATGTTATTGGGCGTTAACAGTTAACTCTAACTCACTACACTCCTATATAACCCTTTTAGAGCAACTATGACATGATAGAGGCTATAATGGACCACTATCACCGATCTAGGCCCAATACGACCCATTATATAAAGCAAGGCATTTTTTTGGCATTAACACCTAACTACAACTCAAAACACTCAAATACAACACTCTTAGAGCAGCTATGTCATGATAGAGGCTATAATGGGCCACTATCACCAATAAGACCCAATACGACCCATTAATGAAAGTATGACATGTTATTGGGCATTAACACTTAACTATGACTCACTACACTCCTATATAACCCTTTTAGAGCAACTATGACATGATATAGGAAATAATGGGCCACTAACAACAATCCAGGCCCAATACGGCCCATTAATTAAAGTATGACATGTTATTGGGCGTTAACACTTAACTATGACTCACTACACTCCTATATAACCCTTTTAGAGCAACTATGACATGATAGAGGAAATAATGGGCCACTAACAGAAATCTAGGCCCAATACGGCCCATTAATGAAAGTATGTTATTGGGCATTAACACCTAACTATGACTCACTACACTCCTATATAACACTTTTAGAGCAACTATGACATGATAGAGGCTATAATGGGCCACTAACAGAAATCCAGTCCCAATACAGCCCATTAATGAAAGTATGGCATGTTATTGGACGTTAACACCTAACTATGACTGACTACACTCCTATATAAGCCTCTTAGAGCAACTATAATATGTTAGAGGCTGTAATGGACCACTATCACCGATCAAGGCCCAATAAGGCCCATTAATGAAAGTAAGGCATTTTTTTGGCATTAACACCTAACTACGACTCACAACACTCATATACAACACTCTTAGAGCAGCTATGTCATGATAGAAGAACTATAATGGGCCCCTATCACCCATAAGGCCAAATATGGCCCATTAATGAAAGTATGACATGTTATTGGGCGTTAACACTTAACTATGACTCACTACACTCCTATATAACCATTTTAGAGCAACTATGACATGATAGAGGCTATAATGAACCACTATCACCGATCAAGGCCCAATACGGCCCATTATAGAAAGTAAGGCATTTTTTTGGCATTAACACCTAACTACAACTCAAAACACTCAAATACAACACTCTTAGAGCAGCTATGTCATGATAGAGGCTATAATGGGCCACTATCACCAATAAGGCCCAATACGACCCATTAATGAAAGTATGACATGTTATTGGGCGTTAACACTTAACTATGACTCACTACACTCCTATATAACCCTTTTAGAGCAACTATGACATGATAGAGGAAATAATGGGCCACTAACAGAAATCAAGACCCAATACGGCCGATTAATGAAAGTATGACATGTTATTGGGCATTAACACCTAACTATGACTCACTACACTCCTATATAAAACTTTTAGAGCAACTATGACATGATAGAGGCTATAATGGGCCACTAACAGAAATCCAGTCCCAATACAGCCCATTAATGAAAGTATGGCATGTTATTGGGCGTTAACAACTAACTATGACTCACTACACTCCTATATAAGCCTCTTATAGCAACCATAATATGTTAGAGGCTGTAATGGACCACTATCACCGATCAAGGCCCAATATGGCCCATTAATGAAAGTAAGGCATTTTATTGGCATTAACACCTAACTATGACTCACAACACTCTTAGAGCAGCTATGTCATGATAGAAGCTATAATGGGCCACTATCACCCATAAGGCCGAATATGGCCAATTAATGAAAGTATGACATGTTATTGGGTGTTAACACTTAACGATGACTCACTACACTCCTATATAACCCTTTTAGAGCAACTATGACAAGATAGAGGCTATAATGGACCACAAACAGAAATCCAGGCCCAATACGGCCCATTAATGAAAGTATGACACGTTATTGGGCGTTAACACCTAACTATGACTCACTACACTCCTATATAACTCTTTTAGAGCAACTATGACATGATAGAGGCTATAATGGACCACAATCACCGATCAAGGCCCAATACGGCCCATTAATGAAAGTAAGGCATTTTTTTGGCATTAACACCTAACTACGACTCACAACACTCTTAGAGCAGCTATGTTATGATAGAGGCTATAATGGGCCACTATCACCAATAAGGCCCAAAACGACCCATTAATGAAAGTATGACATGTTATTGGGCGTTAACACTTAACTATGACTCACTACACTCCTATATAACCCTTTTAGAGCAACTATGACATGATAGAGGCAATAATGGGCCACTAACAGAAATCCAGGCCTGATACGGCCCATTAATGAAAGTATGACATGTTATTGGGCGTTAACACCTAAGTATGACTCACTACACTCCTATATAACCCTTTTAGATCAACTATGACATGATAGAGGCTATAATGGGCCACAAACAGAAATCCAGGCCCAATAAGGCCCATTAATGAAAGTATGACACGTTATTGGGCGTTAACACCTAACTATGACTCACTACACTCCTATATAACCCTTTTAGAGCAACTATGACATGATAGAGGCTATAATGGACCACTATCACCGATCAAGGCCCAATACGGCCCATTAATGAAAGTAAGGCATTTTTTTTGGCATTAAGACCTAACTATGACTCACAACACTCTTAGAGCAGCTATGTTATGATAGAGGCTATAAGGGGCCACTATCACCAGTAAGGCCCAAAATGACCCATTAATGAAAGTATGACATGTTATTGGGCGTTAACACTTAACTATGACTCACTACACTCCTATATAACCCTTTTAGAGCAACTATGACATGATAGAGGCAATAATGGGCCACTAACAGAAATCCGAGTCCCAATACAGCCCATTAATGAAAGTATGGCATGTTATTGGGTGTTAACACTTAACGATGACTCACTACACTCCTATATAACCCTTTTAGAGCAACTATGACAAGATAGAGGCTATAATGGGCCACAAACAGAAATCCAGGCCCAATACGGCCTATTAATGAAAGTATGACACGTTATTGGGCGTTAACACCTAACTATGACTCACTACACTCCTATAGAACCCTTTTAGAGCAACTATGACATGATAGAGGCTATAATGGACCTCTATCACCGATCAAGGCCCAATATGGCCCATTAATGAAAGTAAGGCATTTTTTTGGCATTAACACCTAACTACGACTCACAACACTCTTAGAGCAGCTATGTTATGATAGAGGCTATAATGGGCCACTATCACCAATAATGCCCAAAACGACCCATTAATGAAAGTATGACATGTTATTGGGCGTTAACACTTAACTATGACTCACTACACTCCTATATAACCCTTTTAAAGCAACTATGACATGATAGAGGCAATAATGGGCCACTAACAGAAATCCAGGCCTGATACGGCCCATTAATGAAAGTATGACATGTTATTGGGCGTTAACACCTAAGTATGACTCACTACACTCCTATATAACCCTTTTAGAGCAACTATGACATGATAGAGGCTATAATGGGCCACAAACAGAAATCCAGGCCCAATACGGCCCATTAATGAAAGTATGACACGTTATTGGGCGTTAACACCTAACCATGACTCACTACACTCCTATATAACCCTTTTAGAGCAACTATGACATGATAGAGGCTATAATGGACCACTATCACCGATCAAGGCCCAATACGGCCCATTAATGAAAGTAAGGCATTTTTTTGGCATTAACACCTAACTACGACTCACAACACTCTTAGAGCAGCTATGTTATGATAGAGGCTATAAGGGGCCACTATCACCAGTAAGGCCCAAAATGACCCATTAATGAAAGTATGACATGTTATTGGGCGTTAACACTTAACTATGACTCACTACACTCCTATATAACCCTTTTAGAGCAACTATGACATGATAGAGGCAATAATGGGCCACTAACATAAATCCAGGCCTGATACGGCCCATTAATGAAAGTATGACATGTTATTGGGCGTTAACACCTAAGTATGACTCACTACACTCCTATATAACCCTTTTAGAGCAACTATGACATGATAGAGGCTATAATGGGCCACTAACATAAATCCAGTCCCAATACGACCCATTAATGAAAGTATGACATGTTATTAGGCGTTAACACCTAACTATGACTCATTACACCCTATATAAGCCTCTTAGAGAAACTATAATATGGTAGAGGCTATAATGAACCACTATCACCGATCAAGGCCCAATACGGCCCATTAATGAAAGTAAGGCATTTTATTGGCATTAACACCTAACTACGACTCACAACACTCATATACAACACTCTTAGAGCAGCTATGTCATGATAGAAGAAGCTATAGTGGGCCACTATCACCCATAAGGCCAAATATGGCCCATTAATTAAAGTATGACATGTTATTGGGCGTTAACACTTAACTATAACTCACTACACTCCTATATAACCCTTTTAGAGCAACTATGACATGATAGAGGTTATAATGGACCACTATCACCGATCTAGGCCCAATACGGCCCATTATATAAAGCAAGGCATTTTTTTGGCATTAACACCTAACTACAACTCAAAACACTCAAATACAACACTCTTAGAGCAGCTATGTCATGATAGAGGCTATAATGGGCCACTATCACCAATAAGGCCCAATACGACCCATTAATGAAAGTATGACATGTTATTGGGCGTTAACACTTAACTATGACTCACTACACTCCTATATAACCCTTTTAGAGCAACTATGACAAGATAGAGGAAATAATGGGCCACTAACAGAAATCCAGGCCCAATACGGCCCATTAATAAAAGTATGACATGTTATTGGGCATTAACACCTATGACTCACTACACTCCTATATAACACTTTTAGAGCAACTATGACATGATAGAGGCTATAATGGGCCACTAACAGAAATCCAGTCCCAATACAGCCCATTAATGAAAGTATGGCATGTTATTGGGCGTTAACACCTAACTAGGACTCACTACACTCCTATATAAGCCTCTTAGAGCAACTATAATATGTTAGAGGCTGTAATGGACCACTATCATCGATCAAGGCCCAATACGGCCCATTAATGAAAGTAAGGCATTTTATTGGCATTAACACCTAACTATGACTCACAACACTCATATACAACACTCTTAGAGTAGCTATGTCATGATAGAAGCTATAATGGGCCACTATCACCAATAAGTCCCAATACGACCCATTAATGAATGTATGAAATGTTATTGGGCGTTAACACTTAACTATGACTCACTGCACTCCTATATAACCCTTTTAGAGCAACTATGACAAGATAGAGGCGATAATTGGCCACCAACAGAAATCCAGGTCCAATACGGCCCATTAATGAAAGTATGACATGTTATTGGGCGTTAACACCTAACTATGACTCACTACACTCCTATATAAGCCTCTTAGAGCAACTATAATATGGTAGAGGCTATAATGGACCACTATCACCGATCAAGGCCCAATACGGCCCATTATAGAAAGTAAGGCATTTTTTGGCATTAACACCTAACTACAACTCAAAACACTCAAATACAACACTCTTAGAGCAGCTATGTCATGATAGAAGAAGCTATAATGGGCCCCTATCACCCATAAGGCCAAATATGGCCCATTAATGAAAGTATGACATGTTATTGGGCGTTAACACTTAACTATGACTCACTACTCTCCTATATAACCCTTTTAGAGCAACTATGACATGATAGAGGAAATAATGGGCCACTAACAGAAATCCAGGCCCAATACGGCCCATTAATGAAAGTATGACATGTTATTGGGCATTAACACCTAACTATGACTCACTACACTCCTATATAACACTTTTAGAGCAACTATGAGATGATAGAGGCTATAATGGGCCACTAACAGAAATCCAGTCCCAATACAGCCCATTAATGAAAGTATGGCATGTTATTGGGCGTTAACACCTAACTATGACTCACTACACTCCTATATAAGCCTCTTAGAGCAACTATAATATAATAGAGGCTATAATGGACCACTATCACCGATCAAGGCCCAATACGGCCCATTAATGAAAGTAAGGCATTTTATTGGCATTAACACCTAACTACGACTCACAACAGTCATATACAACACTCTTAGAGCAGCTATGTCATGATAGAAGCTATAATGGGCCACTATCACCCATAAGGCCGAATATGGCCCATTAATGAAAGTATGACATGTTATTGGGTGTTAACACTTAACGATGACTCACTACACTCCTATATAACCCTTTTAGAGCAACTATGACAAGATAGAGGCTATAATGGGCCACAAACAGAAATCCAGGCCCAATACGGCCCATTAATGAAAGTATGACACGTTATTTGGCGTTAACTCCTAACTATGACTCACTACACACCTATATAACCCTTTTAGAGCAACTATGACATGATAGAGGCTATAATGGACCACTATCACCGATCAAGGCCCAATACGGCCCATTAATGAAAGTATGGCATTTTTTTGGCATTAACACCTAACTATGACTCACTACACTCCTATATAACCCTTTTAGAGCAACTATGACATGATAGAGGCTATAATGGGCCACCAACAGAAATCCAGGCCCAATACGGCCCATTAATGAAAGTATGACATGTTATTGGGCGTTAACACCTAACTATGACTCACTACACTCCTATACAAGCCTCTTAGAGCAACTATAATATGGTAGAGGCTATAATGGACCACTATCACCGATCAAGGCCCAATACGGCCCATTAATGAAAGTAAGGCATTTTATTGGCATTAACACCTAACTACGACTCACAACACTCATATACAACACTCTTAGAGCAGCTATGTCATGATAGAAGAAGCTATAATGGGCCACTATCACCCATAAGGCCAAATATGGCCCATTAATGAAAGTATGACATGTTATTGGGCGTTAACACTTAACTATGACTCACTACACTCCTATATAACCCTTTTAGAGCAACTATGACATGATAGAGGCTATAATGGACCACTATCACCGATCAAGGCCCAATACGGCCCATTATAGAAAGTAAGGCATTTTTTTTGGCATTAACACCTAACTACAACTCAAAACACTCAAATACAACACTCTTAGAGCAGCTATGTCATGATAGAGGCTATAATGGGCCACTATCACCAATAAGGCCCAATACGACCCATTAATGAAAGTATGACATGTTATTGGACGTTAACACTTAACTATGACTCACTACACTCCTATATAACCCTTTTAGAGCAACTATGACAAGATAGAGGAAATAATGGGCCACTAACAGAAATCCAGGCCCAATACGGCCCATTAATAAAAGTATGACATGTTATTGGGCATTAACACCTATGACTCACTTTACTCCTATATAACACTTTTAGAGCAACTATGACATGATAGAGGCTATAATGGGCCACTAACAGAAATCCAGTCCCAATACAGCCCATTAATGAAAGTATGGCATGTTATTGGGCGTTAACACCTAACTATGACTCACTACACTCCTATATAAGCCTCTTAGAGCAACTATAATATGTTAGAGGCTGTAATGGACCACTATCATCGATCAAGGCCCAATACGGCCCATTAATGAAAGTAAGGCATTTTATTGGCATTAACACCTAACTATGACTCACAACACTCATATACAACACTCTTAGAGCAGCTATGTCATGATAGAAGCTATAATGGGCCACTATCACCAATAAGTCCCAATACGACCCATTAATGAATGTATGAAATGTTATTGGGCGTTAACACTTAACTATGACTCACTGCACTCCTATATAACCCTTTTAGAGCAACTATGACAAGATAGAGGCGATAATTGGCCACCAACAGAAATCCAGGCCCAATACGGCCCATTAATGAAAGTATGACATGTTATTGGGCGTTAACACCTAACTATGACTCACTACACTCCTATATAAGCCTCTTAGAGCAACTATAATATGGTAGAGGCTATAATGGACCACTATCACCGATCAAGGCCCAATACGGCCCATTATAGAAAGTAAGGCATTTTTTGGCATTAACACCTAACTACAACTCAAAACACTCAAATACAACACTCTTAGAGCAGCTATGTCATGATAGAAGCTATAATGGGCCACTATCACCAATAAGGCCCAATACGACCCATTAATGAAAGTATGACATGTTATTGGACGTTAACACTTAACTATGATTCACTACACTCCTATATAACCCTTTTAGAGAAACTATGACATGATAGAGGAAATAATGGGCCACTAACAGAAATCCACGCCCAATACGGCCCATTAATGAAAGTATGACATGTTATTGGGCATTAACACCTAACTATGACTCACTACACTCCTATATAACACTTTTAGAGCAACTACGACATGATAGAGGCTATAATGGGCCACTAACAGAAATCCAGTCCCAATACAGCCCATTAATGAAAGTATGGCATGTTATTGGGCGTTAACACCTAACTATGACTCACTACACTCCTATATAAGCCTCTTAGAGCAACTATAATATGTTAGAGGCTGTAATGGACCACAATCATCGATCAAGGCCCAATACGGCCCATTAATGAAAGTAAGGCATTTTATTGGCATTAACACCTAAGTATGACTCACAACACTCATATACAACACTCTTCAAGCAGCTATGTCATGATAGAAGCTATAACGGGCCACTATCACCAATAAGTCCCAATACGACCTATTAATGAAAGTATGACATGTTATTGGGCGTTAACACTTAACTATGACTCACTTCACTCCTATATAACCCTTTTAGAGCAACTATGACATGATAGAGGCTATAATGGGCCACCAACAGAATTCCAGGCCCAATACGGCCCATTAATGAATGTATGACATGTTATTGGGCGTTAACACCTAACTATGACTCACTACACTCCTATATAACCCTTTTAGAGCAACTATGACATGATAGAGGCTATAATGGGCCACTAACAGAAATCCAGTCCCAATACAGCCCAGTAATGAAATTATGGCATGTTATTGGGCGTTAACACCTAACGGCCCATTAGAGCGACCACTATCACCGATCAAGGCCCAATACGGCCCATTAATGAAAGTAAGGCATATTTTTGGTATTAACACCTAACTACGACTCACAACACTCATACACAACAGTCTTAGAGCAGCTATGTCATGATAGAAGCTATAATGGATCACTATCACCCATAAGGCCGAATATGGCCCATTATTGAAAGTATGACATGTTATTGGGCGTTAACACTTAACGATGACTCACTACACACCTATATAACCCTTTTAGAGCAACTATGACAAGATAGAGGCTATAATGGGCCACTAACAGAAACCCAGGCCCAATACGGCCCATTAATGAAAGTATGACACGTTATTGGGCGTTAACACCTAACTATGACTCACTACACTCCTATATAACCCTTTTAGAGCAACTATGACATGATAGAGGCTATAATGGACCACTATCACCGATCAAGGCCCAATACGGCCCATTAATGAAAGTAAGGCATTTTTTTGGCGTTAACACCTAACTACGACTCAGAACACTCTTAGAGCAGCTATGTTATGATAGAGGCTATAATGGGCCACTATCACCCATAAGGCCCAATACGACCCATTAATAAAAGTATGACATGTTATTGGGCGTTAACACTTAACGATGACTCACTACACTCCTATATAACCCTTTTAGAGCAACTATGACATGATAGAGGCAATAATGGGCCACTAACAGAAATCCATGCCCAATACGGCCCATTCATGAAAGTATGACATGTTATTGGGCGTTAACACCTAAGTATGACTCACTACACTGCTATATAACCCTTTTAGAGCAACTATGACATGATAGAGGCTATAATGGGCCACTAACATAATTCCAGGATCAATACGGCTCATTAATGAAAGTATGATATGTTATTGGGCGTTAACACCTAACTATGACTCATTACACCCTATATAAGCCTCTAAGAGCAACTATAATATGGTAGAGGCTATAATGAACCACTATCACCGATCAAGGCCCAATACGGCCCATTAATTAAAGTAAAGCATTTTATTGGCATTAACACCTAACTACAACTCACAACACTCATATACAACACTCTTAGAGCAGCTATGTCATGATAGAAGAAGCTATAATGGGCCACTATCACCCATAAGGCCAAATATGGCCCATTAATGAAAGTATGACATGTTATTGGGCGTTAACACTTAACTATGACTCACTACACTCCTATATAACCGTTTTAGAGCAACTATGACATGATAGAGGCTATAATGGGCCACTAACAAAAATCCTGGCCCAATACGGCCCATTAATGAAAGTATGACACGTTATTGGGCGGTAACACCTAACTATGACTCACTACACTCCTATATAACCCTTTTAGAGCAACTATGACATGATAGAGGATATAATGGACCACTATCACCGATCAAGGCCCAATACGGCCCATTATAGAAAGTAAGGCATTTTTTTGGCATTAACACCTAACTACATCTCACAACACTCAAATACAACACTCTTAGAGCAGCTATGTCATGATAGAGGCTATAATGGGCCACTATCACCAATAAGGCCCAATACGACCCATTAATGAAAGTATGACATGTTATTGGGCGATAACACTTAACTATGACTCACTACACTCCTATATAACCCTTTTAGAACAACTATGACATGATAGAGGCAATAATGGGCCACTAACAGAAATCCAGGCCCAATACGGCCCATTAATGAAAGTATGACATGTTATTGGGCGTTAACACCTAACTATGACTCACTACACTCCTATACTACCCTTTTAGAGCAACAATGACAAGATAGAGGCTATAATGGGCCACCAACAGAAATCCAGTCCCAATACGGCCCATTAATGAAAGTATGACATGTTATTGGGCGTTAACACCTAACTATGACTCACTACACTCCTATATAAGCCTCTTAGAGCAACTATAATATGGTAGAGGCTATAATGAACTACTATCACCGATCATGGCCCAGTACGGCCCATTAATGAAAGTAAGGCATTTTATTGGCATTAACACCTAACTACAACTCAAAACACTCAAATACAACACTCTTAGAGCAGCTATGTCATCATAGAGGCAATAATGGGCCACTATCACCAATAAGGCCCAATACGACCCATTAATGAAAGTATGACATGTTATTGGGCGTTAACACTTAACTATGACTCACTACACTCCAATATAACCCTTTTAGAGCAACTATGACATGATAGAGGAAATAATGGGCCACTAACAGAAATCCAGGCCCAATACGGCCCGTTAATGAAAGTATGACATGTTATTTGGCATTAACACCAAACTATGACTCACTACACTCCTATATAACACTTTTAGAGCAACTATGACATGATAGAGGCTATAATGGGCCCCTAACAGAAATCCAGTCCCAATACAGCCCATTAATGAAAGTATGGCATGTCATTGGGCGTTAACAGATAACTATGACTGACTACACTCCTATATAAGCCTCTTAGAGCAACTATAATATGTTAGAGGCTGTAATGGACCACTATCATCGATTAAGGCCCAATACGGCCCATTAATGAAAGTAAGACATTTTATTGGCATTAACACCTAACTATGACTCACAACACTCATATACAACACTCTTAGAGCAGCTATGTCATGATAGAAGCTATAATGGGCCACTATCAACAATAAGTCCCAGTACGACCCATTAATGAAAGTATGACATGTTATTGGGCGTTAACACTTAACTATGACTCACTGCACTCCTATATAACCCTTTTAGAGCAACTATGACTTGATAGAGGCTATAATGGGCCACCAACAGAAATCCAGGCCCAATACGGCCCATTAATGAAAGTATGACATGTTATTGGGCGTTAACACCTAACTATGACTCACTACACTCCTATATAACCCTTTTAGAGCAACTATGACATGATAGAGGCTATAATGGGCCACTAACAGAAATCCAGGCCCAATACGGCCCATTAATGAAAGTATGACATGTTATTTGGCATTAACACTTAACTATGACTCACTACACTCCTATATAACACTTTTAGAGCAACTATGACATGATAGAGGCTATAATGGGCCACTAACAGAAATCCAGTCCCAATACAACCCATTAATGAAAGTATGGCATGTCATTGGGCGTTAACACCTAACTATGACTCACTACACTCCTATATAAGCCTCCTAGAGCAACTATAATATGTTAGAGGCTGTAATGGACCACTATCATCGATCAAGGCCCAATACGGCCCATTAATGAAAGTAAGGCATTTTATTGACATTAACACTTAACTATGACTCACAACACTCATATATTACCCTCTTTGAGCAGCTATGTCATGATAGAAGCTATAATGGGCCACTATCACCAATAAGTCTGTCACACCCCGAAAACGACGATTCACAGCGGAAACGAGACGTAAGCATGGTGGTCACATAAGTTGGAGCCCAATGATAATAAGCAAACACATTTAATTTAAAACATCGGAAATGTTCAACGAGATAAAAGATAAGTCTTACAATTATCCAAACTTGAAAGCATTAAAATTTAAAACACGAGTTTTAATGATCCAACACACGAGGATCCAAAATAAAGTTTAAAATGTCCCAACAGAAATCCGATGCAAGCGTTTGCCCAAAAGCCCGTTTTCATAACTGCGCGAGAGCATCTAAGTACCTGAAAAACATGCTTAAAAACATCAACATAAAGTTGAGCGAGTTTCACGGGTTTAACGATAACATAAACGAATTTAACGAACTATCAAGTAACTTGGACAAACATGTGATATGTCATAAGCTTGCAAGGAATACAACATGATGACAGTACCTAGAGCTTATAATCAAACCGAGACACGAATACAACATATCCCCACGAATCCTTTCAAAATATATTCTCTCGTACGAACGACCGATCATCGCTACTGATCACGAGAGTGGGCAGTCAGTCCCAAATAGATCTATCAACACACCTTGCGGCCTACACGAGGCTAATGATTATAACGGTGGGGCTATTCATGAACGACATACATGAACACATAACGAAAGCCCTTACTCGAGACCATCAAACGAACACATAACGTAAGTCCAGTATCATGATAAACGAACGAAAGCATGTTCTTCCCCCATAGTTTATAAAGCAACAAAATAGTTTAAGAAGGGGCCGTGAAAAACTCACCTTGATAACGAACGGCGGAAAAACGAGTGTTAGCAAAAATACGCCCACGAACGCTAACGGTGCCCTAAACATGAGGGGTACATTACTAATTGAAACTCACGTCTTACTAGCAAGTTGTTCACCCAACCTACTTAGACTTGTAATATTTTTAAGAAAATATTTATTTGAACGACCCGTTGGTGACTTCGACACGCGGTTATGTTTTTAACGAAAAATGGTGTATCATACACACATACGAAGACTTCAAGTGTTATCACCTAACAACGATCAACATGAAAGTATGAAACTAATAACATATATATATCTACTCATACATATGCTTATGAGTTCTAAATCACATGTGAAAACACTAAAATCACAATATTTGCACATAAGCACTTTTCAAGCAAAACGACTAACTTTTAAGGAACAAACTTCCAAATTTCTAACACATGAGTTCATATAACATCATATATCATCAAAATATACTTAATAAAATATATTTCATTAAACAAAACAATCTTTCATTATTTTGACATAAAGTACCTATACATGGCAATTTCTAGCACATATGCGATAACCGAAACATCATACCACATAAGTAAACACATGGGTCATAACACTAACTCATCATATACATTATTAGCTGAAAATATGTCATAAAATAAGTTTAATTTGCTGTTTGAAATCAGACCTAACTAGTATTCATTTTTCAAGGCGGAAAACACCGATTTTACGACTAGTCATGCCTAAAATGTTATCCAAAAGCATCAAAACACCAAGGATCATATTATTTATTAAAAATATGGATTTTTAACATAAAATATAATCTTTTTACAGCCATATAATCAGACCTAACTTATCCATCATTTTACATGTAATAATCCATCATTTAAGCACCCTTTTTGTAACAAATCATGGTCAAAACTCTAGCTAATCATCACAACATAAAATACCCTTTTAGAGCTGATCATTATACATAAAATACATCATATTTATCACCTTATTTCCAGATTTCAAATAACCCTAACAATTCATTTACAAACCTAGCTTTTATCATGCTTTTTAAACCACAATCTTTAGTAACAAGCATCCAAACGTAGGGGTTTAAGATCCATACATAAAATAACAAGTTTTTATGTAATAATACACTTTATTTTTCTGTTTTAACTTGGTCATAACAAAATATTTGTTTGCATGCAAGAATCTAACATTATTCATCATCATTTTGCAAGATATGAACACATAAACACACATTCACTCACATGACTACATGCATGCATATATAAATACTAAAACCCTTTTATAAAAACCCTTATTTGCTGAATTTTAATGGTTCATAAAAAGTCTTTTAGTTGGTGATGAACAACTCTTGCAAGGATCACTATTTTTATCAAAGAAAAAGAAAGAAGCAAAGAAATATGAGGTTCATACCTCTTGAACTAAATCAAGGGAGATACTAGTGAAATGCAAGTTGATGGATGGTTTTGTTGAGTATTTGGCTCCACACTCTTGAATCTTCAAGAAAATGCTCCAAGAACACCAAAAACTCAAGAACACTTGAAAGAACACTTAGAGAAAAGATGATAGAAAGGTGTGGGATTGAAGTGAAGATTGAAGGGGTATTTATAGGTGGGGTGAGGGATGAATTCAGCCAAGAGAGGAGAGAGGATTTGACATCTTCCATTCAAATTTCATGCAAGTTGAATGATCAAATTTCATGCAAGTTGAATGATCAAATTTGGTGGAGTGTAGTTTTGTACAAAGTGTGTAAGGAATCAAATGAGTGTGTTTAACACTTGATTAGGGTGTGGGACCCACTTTTTATGGCTGATTTTTGGGAGAGAGAAAAGATGCCATCTTTTATTTTATAAACCTCTACACACATGTAGGTGATCTTTTATAAAAACTACAACACTTTTATAAAATGTTACCACTTTAAACATGGTTTTTCGTCAAAATAAAAATATATAAAATACCCACTAATTATTTGCTATCATAATTAGTGAAAATAATAATTTTTGCTAACAGTTCATTTTAACTCATCCGGTACGCGATTGTACCGGGTAAAACGCAACGAAAATCGTCGAAAGCGGTATTTAACACATTGCACATAAATTTCACACATAATCCACTAATATAAACCAGTTTATATAATTTTCATCAAAACTGATATTTTTATGGTTAACCGGGTCGTCACCAACGTTAAATACGGGCATTTTACCGATACGCGGTATTGAAATTTCTGAAATTTCATGAAATGCAAACCTATGCATACGAAGGGCTTTGCTAGACTTTATAATAACCTAATTAACTGAAATTAAGTCTAAGACACACACAATTAAATTGCAAACGCGTTCTAAGGTTTAACGGTAAATAACCTGAAAATTGCCGGATGTCACAGCCTCCCCTCCTTAAAGAAATTTCGTCCCGAAATTTTACGCTACAAAGCCTGGTTACGTGCAGACTTAAACAATTGAGGGTACTTCCGTTTCATCTCATCTTCACGTTCCCACGTGAACTCGGGACCACGCTTTGAATTCCATCTGACCTTGACCAACTTAATACGACTACGCCTGGTCTTGTGAATCTTCCAATCCGAAACCTCTACGGGCTCTTCACGAAAATGGAGCTTGTCATCAACACATACCTCACCTGGAGGTATCATGAGTGTCTCATCAGACAGACACTTTTTCAGATTGGACACATGGAATACGTTATGAACTCCACTCAGTTCTCGCGGTAACTGCAGTCGGTAAGCAACTGGTCCTACACGAGCAATAATCTTGTAAGGTCCAATGTAGCGGGGGCTAAGTTTATCATGCTTGCCAAACCTAGCTACCCCCTTCCAAGGAGAGACCCTCAGCATAACTCTGTCTCCCACTTGGAATGCTAATGGTTTCCTTCTTCTATCAGCGTATTTCTTCTGACGGTCCTGGGCAACCTTCAAACGATCACGGATCTTGAAAACCTTATCGGTAGTTTCCTGGATAAGCTCTGGTCCAGTTATATGCTTGTCACCAACTTCTGCCCAACAAAGCGGTGAGTGACATTTTCTCCCATACAGGGCTTCAAACGGAGCGGCTTTCAATCCAGTTTGGTAACTGTTATTATAAGAGAACTCAGCCAACGGTAGGTGAGTATCCCAACTTCCACCAAAGTCAATTACGCAGGCACGGAGCATGTGTTCTAAAATCTGGATGGTCCTCTCACTTTGACCATCACTCTGTGGATGATACGCAGTGCTTAAATCCAAACGAGTACCCAAGGCTTTTTGTAGTGACCGCCAAAACTTCGATGTGAAACGACTATCTCTATCGGAGATGATCGAAGTCGGAACACCATGTCGGGATACTACTTCCTTAAGGTATATGCTGGCCAATTTCTTCATTCGGTAAGATTCTTTCACGGGTAGGAAATGTGCCGATTTCGTCAAACGATCCACAATTACCCAGATGGAATCATAGCCACTAGACGTTCGGGGTAATTTGGTGATGAAATCCATGGCAATACAGTCCCATTTCCACTACGGAATCTCCGGTTGTTGCAGAAGTCCAGAAGGCTTTTGGTATTCGGTCTTGACTTTTGCGCAAGTCAAACATTTACCAACGTATGAAGCAATATCACCCTTCATGTTCGGCCACCAGTAGTGCTCCTTGATATCCTTATACATTTTTGTCGATCCTGGGTGAATCGAATATCTTGATTTATGGGCCTCATCCAAAACCATTTCTCGTAAATTGCCTGCCAGAGGCACCCATATTCTATCCATGAAGTACAAGGCATCGTCAGACTTGGGTATAAGTTCTCTAACCATACCACGAAGATTTTCATCCTTTAAATTCTCTTCCTTTAGAGCTTCTTGTTGTGCATCACGAATCTGAGCTGTGAGGTTTGTGTGAATGGTCAATCCTAACGCACGCACGCGTAAGGGCTTGACTCGCTCCTTCCTACTCAAGGCATCGGCCACGACATTAGCCTTGCCTGGGTGATAACGAATATCACAATCGTAGTCATTGAGCAATTCCATCCAACGTCTCTGCCTCATATTCAGCTCTTTCTGGTCAAAAATGTGCTGGAGACTCTTATGATCTGTAAAAATTGTGCACTTAGTACCGTAAAGGTAGTGCCTCCAAATTTTGAGTGCAAAAACCACCGCACCCAGTTCCAAATCATGTGTCGCATAATTCTGTTCATGCACCTTGAGTTGATGAGACGCATAAGCTATGACCTTTCCATTCTGCATTAGGACACAACCAAGACCTTGGCGAGAGGCATCTCAGTACACCACGAATCCATCTGTCCCCTCAGGAAGAGACAAGATAGGGGCACTGCACAGCTTCTTTTTCAACAATTGAAACGCTGCCTCTTGCTTTTCTCCCCAGATATACTCCTTGTCCTTCTGGGTCAATAGCGTTAGGGATTGCGCTATCTTGGAGAAATTCTCAATAAACCTTCGATAGTAACCCGCCAAACCTAGGAATTGTCGTACCTCGGTCGGACTCTTCGGCGCTTCCCAATTTTTAATTGCCTCAATCTTTGCTGGGTCCACGTGTATACCCTTCTCATTGATAACGTGTCCAAGAAAATGAACTTCTCGGATCCAGAACTCGCATTTGGAAAGTTTAGCATCTAGCTTCTCATTCCTCAACATCTCCAAAATCAGCTTCAGATGGTGCTCGTGCTCTTCCTTGGTCCGTGAATAGATGAGTATATCATCGATAAACACTATCACGAACTTGTCCAAGTATGGTTTGCACACTCTATTCATGAGATCCATGAATACCGCAGGAGCGTTTGTCAAACCAAAAGGCATGACCAAAAACTCGTAATGACCATACCGGGTTCGGAATGCAGTCTTCGGAATATCTTCTTCAACAATCCTCAATTGATGGTAGCCTGAACGTAAATCGATCTTCGAATAATAACTCGATCCTTGCAGCTGATCGAACAAGTCGTCGATTCTCGGTAATGGATACCGATTCTTGATGGTAAGCTTGTTCAATTCTCGATAATCGATACACATCCGCATAGAACCATCTTTCTTTTTCACGAATAAAACCGGTGCTCCCCAGGGCGAGAAACTCGGTCTTATAAAACCTTTATCCAACAATTCTTGCAATTGCTTGGATAGCTCTTGCATTTCAGATGGTGCCAAACGATAAGGAGATCGAGCTATCGGCGCTGCTCCGGACACTAGGTCAATCCTGAACTCGACTTGCCTTTGCGGTGGCAATCCAGGTAACTCTTCAGGAAATACCTCCGGGTAATCACGAACTACAGGGATCTCTTCAAGCTTCTGCTCCTCAACCCTAGTGTCAACCACGTGGGCTAAGTATGCTGGGTATCCTTTTCGCAAATACTTCTGAGCTTTCATCATATTAACGATTCTCAAAGGGGCACTCTCATCACCTTGAATTTCCAACGGTTCACCAGTCGGAGGTAGAAGACGAACTATCTTCTTATCGCACACAATCTCTGCATGATTCTTTGATAACCAATCCATGCCAATAACGACATCGAAACTTCCAAGTTCTACTGGTAAAAGGTCAATACTATACATACGATCTCCCAAACGCAAGGTACACTCACGAAAAACTTCGTCGGCTTCTATTAATTTTCCGTTAGCTAACTCTATAGAATACTTAACATCTAATTTACTTGATTTTGAGCTAAGAAAAGGCTCAAAGTTTTTGGAAACAAAACTTTTATCGGCTCCGGTATCAAATAAAATGTAAGCATAACGGTCATTTACGAGAAACGTACCGGTAACAACCGATGGATCCTTTCGTGCTTTCTTGGCCTCCATCACGAATGCTCTGCCACGATTTCCCTGGTTCTTCAGTTTTGGGCAATCCTTCCTAAAATGCCCTACAGTTCCACATTCAAAACATCCATGGTTCGATTCTTCTTTCTTCACACCCAATTTCACACGGCAGGTTTGGGCTTGATGTCCAAATTTGCCACAACGTTCACAGACGTTGCACTGACCAGTGTGAAAATAACCACATTTGTTGCACTTTGGGTTAGGACCCTGATACCTTCTTGTTTCCATGGTGTTGGCTGCATACATCCTTCCCTGATTCCTCCTTTTGTTCTGAGAGTTACTAGCATGACTCCCAGATCCTTCAGACCACTTACGCTTTCCTTCAGTTGGCAGTTTTCCTTTCTCAGTCGTTTTATCAACAACTTCCACTGGCTTCTTCCCTGAACCACTCTTCTTCAATGTCCCCATACGAACAGCATCGTCAGTCAGGGAGTGTGCTAATTGCACAGCACTCTGAATAGTCGTAGGGTTTGCTGACGTCACCATACTACGGATCTGAGGTGCCAAGCCCCAGATATAACGCTCAATTCTTTTGTGCTCCGGTGTTACGAGATGGGGTACAAGTCGTGCCAATTGATGAAACTTGGACGTGTATTCCCTTACCTCAGCATCTACCATGGTCAAATTCCAGAATTCCGCTTCTAATTTTTGAATTTCGTTGCGTGGACAATACTCACGCAGCAACATTTCCTTCAACTGATCCCAAGTGAGACCATAGGCATTAGCCTCACCGAGACCCTAAATTTGAGTATTCCACCAGGTTAGAGCTTCATCCTGAAATGAACTTGTTGCATACTTCACGCGTTGAGCTGCAGTACAATTACTTATGATCATCACAGACTCCATTTTCTCAATCCAGCGGACAATGCCGATTGGTCCTTCAGTTCCAGAAAAGAGTCGGGGATGACATGCTTGAAAGGTCTTATAAGAGCACCCTTCAATATGGTTCGCCTGGTTCATGTTCTGGTTGGCCGCTTCGTTAGCAAGGGCGGTGTTGACATGTTGCGAAATCAACTGGGCCAATTCCTCGGCCGTAGTGGGGAGTGGGTTAGCATTTTGGTTTTCTCTCCGCGGTGGCATGTTCCTTTTCCCAATACAAACAATACAACGAGTGAGACAATATATATCACGCAATATCCATGCCATTCATGTATGTACGAAAATAACTTAACAAACACCACGATAAACCAAAATCAACCACTTCATGTCATTTTTGTTAAAAATTAGAGTTCAAACTTAGATACATCATTAAACCAAATGATTACAAAAATGGGCGTGGTATACGACCAAACCCTAACAAGTTTCTCCAATATAACAAAATGAAAAGACATGAAATCAAAAGAAACAACATCCCCAAAGACATGAACTAACGGGTGTGGCGCGGGAAAACACCGATGCGAGCAACAGTGGCGGCGATCAGAACACACGTAACTGCAAGGGCTAGAGAGTCCTCGAGGCGCTCCTCAAGTGCATCCACACGCTGTAAGGCCTCAACCTCTCTGACTTCCGCTTCCATGGCTCTCGTGGTAGCCTCCTCGGCCATCTTTATTGCTTCTTCGGCCTTCTTCTCGCTCCCTTCCAACTTTCTCCTCAATTCAACCATATCTTCTCGGGCCTGAACTTGATCTTTCTTCATAAGTTTCACATAGCCATCCACACGCTTAAACCTACGAGTAATCCTATCCATGCTAACTCCAATGGAATCTATCCTCGACTCCTCACGGGTACATCGAGCAGCTAGCAAGGGCACTGTGCGCTCGATGGGCTGACCAGTGAGGGGTAGCACCCTCTGAGAAGAAGAGGACTCACCAATATGGCGAATAATCGGTACGCCCTCTTCATTCGTCCATTCACGCACTTGCTCGAACAGCCAATCCCATTTTCTGGCGACAAAAGGTCTTGTCCTCTTAGGAGGACGCTCAACGATATAACCAACGGTTGCCGAATCATCATCATCTCTTTCGGCTAGCTTTCTCTTCTTAGCCGGTGACACTGATTTCCTAGCAGTAAACTTCAGAAGTGGACCTTCAGGATGTTCACGATAAGATCGATGAGATGGAAAACGTAATTCTACCGTTGTTGGCCTAACAGGCTCAATGGCAGTCATAGCGTCATCGTTCTCATGGACAGGGCTAATAGTCTCGGGGATCACTGGAATAGGCTCAACACTAGCTGGAGTCTCCTCCATAGGTTTCTTAACCAAAGGACTTGTCTCAACTGGCTCTTCCTCACTAGACTCCTTTTCATCATCAGATTCCTCTTCGCTAGACTCCTCTTCATTATCAGATTCCTCTTCGCTAGGCTCTTCTTCATTAGATGGTACCTCTTCATCTTCAGATTCTCCTATCCACCCATTCCCATAATACGGGTGATTAGCAAAATCTGGCATGTTCGGGTCAAATCCGAAATCAAATACCGAATCTGGAGACATCGGTGAAACTGGTGTGAACTCTGGCTCACTATCAGACGAGATCGAGATGACGGAAGGTGAAAGAGACATCTATGACATGAAATATATACATGGTGTGAATAATTTTGCCAATTAATATAAGCACGTACGTATGCAACACATTTAAGGCACGTAAGGGGTAAAGAGGATATCTTATACGTAAGCACATACGCATGCATACAACTAATGCACATAAGGAACAAAGGAATATTCTATTATATCTAATTAATAATAACACTTACTCCTAATATAAGATGCATGCGGTATGAAAACGTCTTTAACCCAAAAACCCAATTTTAAAAGTTATAGTCTAGATTTTTAAGAAAAACATTTTCTAGTTCGCTATAACCATGGGCTCTGATACCAACTTCTGTCACACCCCGAAAACGACGATTCGCAGCGGAAACGAGACGTAAGCATGGTGGTCACATAAGTTGGAGCCCAATGATAATAAGCAAACACATTTAATTTAAAACATCGGAAATGTTCAACGAGATAAAAGATAAGTCTTACAATTATCCAAACTTGAAAGCATTAAAATTTAAAACACGAGTTTTAATGATCCAACACACGAGGATCCAAAATAAAGTTTAAAATGTCCCAACAGAAATCCGATGCAAGCGTTTGCCCAAAAGCCCGTTTTCATAACCGCGCGAGAGCATCTATGTACCTGAAAAACATGCTTAAAAACATCAACATAAAGTTGAGCGAGTTTCACGGGTTTAACGATAACATAAACGAATTTAACGAACTATCAAGTAACTTGGACAAACATGTGATATGTCATAAGCTTGCAAGGAATACAACATGATGACAGTACCTAGAGCTTATAATCAAACCGAGACACGAATACAACATATCCCCACGAATCCTTTCAAAATATATTCTCTCGTACGAACGACCGATCATCGCTACTGATCACGAGAGTGGGCAGTCAGTCCCAAATAGATCTATCAACACACCTTGCGGCCTACACGAGGCTAATGATTATAACGGCGGGGCTATTCATGAACGACATACATGAACACATAACGAAAGCCCTTACTCGAGACCATCAAACGAACACATAACGTAAGTCCAGTATCATGATAAACGAACGAAAGCATGTTCTTCCCCCATAGTTTATAAAGCAACAAAATAGTTTAAGAAGGGGCCGTGAAAAACTCACCTTGATAACGAACGGCGGAAAAACGAGTGTTAGCAAAAATACGCCCACGAACGCTAACGGTGCCCTAAACATGAGGGGTACATTACTAATTGAAACTCACGTCTTACTAGCAAGTTGTTCACCCAACCTACTTAGACTTGTAATATTTTTAAGAAAATATTTATTTGAACGACCCGTTGGTGACTTCGACACGTGGTTATGTTTTTAACGAAAAATGGTGTATCATACACACATACGAAGACTTCAAGTGTTATCACCTAACAACGATCAACATGAAAGTATGAAACTAATAACATATATATATCTACTCATACATATGCTTATGAGTTCTAAATCACATGTGAAAACACTAAAATCACAATATTTGCACATAAGCACTTTTCAAGCAAAACGACTAACTTTTAAGGAACAAACTTCCAAATTTCTAACACATGAGTTCATATAACATCATATATCATCAAAATATACTTAATAAAATATATTTCATTAAACAAAACAATCTTTCATTATTTTGACATAAAGTACCTATACATGGCAATTTCTAGCACATATGCGATAACCGAAACATCATACCACATAAGTAAACACATGGGTCATAACACTAACTCATCATATACATTATTAGCTGAAAATATGTCATAAAATAAGTTTAATTTGCTGTTTGAAATCAGACCTAACTAGCATTCATTTTTCAAGGCGGAAAACACCGATTTTACGACTAGTCATGCCTAAAATGTTATCCAAAAGCATCAAAACACCAAGGATCATATTATTTATTAAAAATATGGATTTTTAACATAAAATATAATCTTTTTACAGCCATATAATCAGACCTAACTTATCCATCATTTTACATGTAATAATCCATCATTTAAGCACCCTTTTTGTAACAAATCATGGTCAAAACTCTAGCTAATCATCACAACATAAAATACCCTTTTAGAGCTGATCATTATACATAAAATACATCATATTTATCACCTTATTTCCAGATTTCAAATAATCCTAACAATTCATGTACAAACCTAGCTTTTATCATGCTTTTTAAACCACAATCTTTAGTAACAAGCATCCAAACGTAGGGGTTTAAGATCCATACATAAAATAACAAGTTTTTATGTAATAATACACTTTATTTTTCTGTTTTAACTTGGTCATAACAAAATATTTGTTTGCATGCAAGAATCTAACATTATTCATCATCATTTTGCAAGATATGAACACATAAACACACATTCATTCACATGACTACATGCATGCATATATAAATACTAAAACCCTTTTATAAAAACCCTTATTTGCTGAATTTTAATGGTTCATAAAAAGTCTTTTAGTTGGTGATGAACAACTCTTGCAAGGATCACTATTTTTATCAAAGAAAAAGAAAGAAGCAAAGAAATATGAGGTTCATACCTCTTGAACTAAATCAAGGGAGATACTAGTGAAATGCAAGTTGATGGATGGTTTTGTTGAGTATTTGGCTCCACACTCTTGAATCTTCAAGAAAATGCTCCAAGAACACCAAAAACTTAAGAACACTTGAAAGAACACTTAGAGAAAAGATGATAGAAAGGTGTGTGATTGAAGTGAAGATTGAAGGGGTATTTATAGGTGGGGTGAGGGATGAATTCAGCCAAGAGAGGAGAGAGGAGAGAGGATTTGACATCTTCCATTCAAATTTCATGCAAGTTGAATGATCAAATTTGGTGGAGTGTAGTTTTATACAAAGTGTGTAAGGAATCAAATGAGTGTGTTTAACACTTGATTAGGGTGTGGGACCCACTTTTTATGGCTGATTTTTGGGAGAGAGAAAAGATGCCATCTTTTATTTTATAAACCTCTACACACATGTAGGTGATCTTTTATAAAAACTACAACACTTTTATAAAATGTTACCACTTTAAACATGGTTTTTCGTCAAAATAAAAATATATAAAATACCCACTAATTATTTGCTATCATAATTAGTGAAAATAATAATTTTTGCTAACAGTTCATTTTAACTCATCCGGTACGCGATTGTACCGGGTAAAACGCAACGAAAATCGTCGAAAGCGGTATTTAACACATTGCACATAAATTTCACACATAATCCACTAATATAAACCAGTTTATATAATTTTCATCAAAACTGATATTTTTATGGTTAACCGGGTCGTCACCAACGTTAAATACGGGCATTTTACCGATACGCGGTATCGAAATTTCTGAAATTTCACGAAATGCAAACCTATGCATACGAAGGGCTTTGCTAGACTTTATAATAACCTAATTAACTGAAATTAAGTCTAAGACACACACAATTAAATTGCAAACGCGTTCTAAGGTTTAACGGTAAATAACCTGAAAATTGCCGGATGTCACAAAGTCCCAGTACGACCCATTAATGAAAGTATGACATGTTATTGGGCGTTAACACTTAACTATGACTCACTGCACTCCTTTATAACCCTTTTAGAGCAACTATGACATGATAGAGGCTATAATGGGCCTCCAACAGAAATCCAGGCCCAATACGGCCCATTAATGAAAGTTTGACATGTTATTGGGCGTTAACACCTAACTATGACTCACTACACTCCTATATAACCCTTTTAGAGCAACTATGACATGATAGAGGCTATAATGAGCCACTAACAGAAATCCAGTCCCAGTACAGCCCATTAATGAAAGTATGGCATGTTATTGGGCGTTAACACCTAACTATGACTCACTACACTCCTATATAAGCCTCTTAGAGCAACTATAATATGGTAGAGGCTATAATGGACCACTAACAGAAATCCAGGCCCAATACGACCCATTAATGAAAGTATGACACGTTATTGGGCGTTAACACCTAACTATGACTCACTACACTCCTATATAACCCTTTTAGAGCAACTATGACATGATAGAGGCTATAATGGACCACTATCACCGATCAAGGCCCAATACGGCCCATTAATGAAAGTAAGGCATTTCTTTGGCATTAACACCTAACTATGACTCACTACACTCCTATATAACACTTTTAGAGCAACTATGACATAATAGAGGCTATAATGGGCCACTAACAGAAATCCAGTCCCAATACAGCCCATTAATGAAAGTATGGCATGTTATTGGGCGTTAACACCTAACTATGACTCACTACACTCCTGTAGATGCATAATATGTCCCTAATCCCTTGTAATATGTATTTCATGTTTATCCTTAATGTTTACTCATATATAACGACTGTGTATTAAACGATCTGATAAATATCGATAACGTTGATCAATCGTGCTATTGAAAGGCCCATTCGCACGAATGGATCATGAGAATGATCCATTCACGCGAATAGATCATGAGAATGACTCATTCATTAGAATAAGTCATGAGAATGATTCATTCGTACGAATGAACCATTCTGATGATTCATTCTTACGAATTAACCATTCTGCTGATTCATTCGCACAAATGAGTCCATTCACATGGATCATTCGTACGAATGGCCTATATATAGAACTTTCACTTCATGAGCACAAAAAACACAACAGAAATACAACACATATACACACAGAACCAGACTAAGCAACAACACAAAAACTCTCTGCACCTGTATTGTCGAATCTCTGTCCGTTGAGAGTTTCCAGGTCTTGTATCCAACTTCTCGTCACCAAAGGGTCAATAGAAACCTTCGTTTCGACATCTAATCCGCTCGTTTCTTACAACCCGATCCGTGTCATAGATTGGATTGCCAATCAAATCGGATTCCGCACGATTTGGTTCGGTTAATGTGTTGAATCATTGGATCAAGGTAGATCCCGATCCAACAAAGTGGTATCAGAGCCTGATTGTGCTCTAGATTCAACATAGAAAATCTAATCTTGCTTTTAATCTTGCTTTTTCTAGCTTCTTGAATGTTAAAAAGATCACTTGATCGTTGTTTAGCCACGTTCAAAACTTGTGATTATTGCTTCTGAGTGATCTGATCGTCTCAGTTTCCAGATCCGATAATAGGCTCAATCATTGGTGCTTTTTGGTGCAAAAAAGTCAAACAGCCCTCTGTCGTACGAATGGCTACCATGATGAACTTCATTCGCACGAATGGCTCCTACCATTCGTGTCACACCCCGAAAACGACGATTCGCAGCGGAAACGAGACGTAAGCATGGTGGTCACATAAGTTGGAGCCCAATGATGATAAGCAAACACATTTATTTAAAACATCGGAAATAAAGATAAGTCTTACAATTATCCAAATTGAAAGACATTAAAATTTAAGACGGGAGTTTTCATGATCCAACAAATGAGAATCCAAAATAAAGTTTAAAATGTCCCAACAGAATTCCGATGCAAGTGTTTGCCCAAAAGCCCGTTTTCATAACCGCGCGAGAGCATATAAGTACCTGAACGCCTGGTCTTGTGAATATTCCAATCAGAAACCTCCACGGGTTCTTCCCGAAAATGAAGCTTGTCATCAACACACACTTCATTTGAAGGTATCACGAGTGTCTCATCAGACAAACACTTTTTCAGATTGGACACATGGAATACGTTATGAACTCCACTTAGTTCTCACGGTAATTATAGTCGGTAAGCAACTGGCCCTACACAAGCAATAATCTTGTAAGGTCCAATGTAGCGGGGGCTAAGCTTATCATGCTTGCCAAACCTAGCTACCCCCTTCCAAGGAGAGACCCTTAGCATAACTCTGTCTCCCACTTGGAATGCTAATGGTTTCCTTCTTCTATCAGCGTATTTCTTCTGACGATCCTGGGCCAACAAAGGAGGATCCAAAACAAAGTTTAAAAAGTCCCAACAGAATTCCGATGCAAGTGTTTGCCCAAAAGCCCATTTTCATAACCGCGCGAGAGCATCTAAGTACCTGAAAAACATGCTTAAAAACATCAACATAAAGTTGAGCGAGGAGGTTACTGCGAGAGCCACGGAAGCAGAAGTCAGAGAGGTTGAGGCCTTACAGCGTGTAGGTGCACTTGAGGAGCGCCTCGAGGCCACTCTAGCCTTTGCAGTTACGTGTGTTCTGCTCGCTGCCACTGTTGCTTGCCTCGGTGTTCTCCCTCGTCCTAACCGCTAGTCCTTGTCCTTGACGATGTTGTTTTGGAAGTTCATGTCTCTTCTTTTGTTATATTGGAGAAACTTGTTAGGGTTGGTCGTATGCCACACCCATTTTTGTAAATCATTTGGTTTAATGATGTATTCAAGTTTGAACTCTAACAATGATGACATGAAGTGGTTGATTTTGGTTTATCGTGGTGTTTGTCAAGTTATTTTCGTACATACATGAATGACATGGATATTGTGGGATATATATTGTCTCACTCGTTGTATGGTTGTATTGGAAAAAGGAACATGCCACCGCGGAGAGAAAACCAAAATGCTAACCCACTCCCCACTACGGCCAAGGAATTGGCTCAGTTGATTTCACAACACGTCAACACCGCCCTCGCTAATAGGACGGCCAACCAGAACATGAACCAGGGGAACCATATTGAAGGGTGCTCTTACAAGACCTTTCAAGCATGTCAGCCCCGACTCTTTTCTGGAACTGAAGGACCAGTCGGCATTGTCCGCTGGATTAAGAAAATGGAGTCTGTGATGATCATAAGTAACTGTACTGCAGCTCAGCGCGTGAAGTATGCAACGAGTTCATTTCAAGATGAGGCTCTAACATGGTGGAATACTCAGATTCAGGGTCTCGGTGAGGCTAATGCCTACGGTCTCACTTGGGATCAGTTGAAGGAAATATTGCTGCGTGAGTATTGTCCACGCAACGAAATTCAGAAATTAGAAGCAGAATTCTGGAATTTGGCCATGGTAGATGCTGAAGTAAGGGAATACACGACTAAGTTTCATCAATTGGCAAGACTTGTACCCCATCTCGTAACACCGGAGCACAAAAGAATTGAGCGTTATATCTGGGGCTTGGCACCTCAGATCCGTAGTATGGTGACGTCAGCAAACCCTACGACTATTCAGAGTGCTGTGCAGTTAGCACACTCCCTAACCGACGATGCTGTTCGTATGGGGACATTAAAGAAGAATGGTTCACGGAAGAAGCCGGTGGAAGTTGTTGATGGAACGACTGAGAAAGGAAAAATGTCAACTGAAGGAAAGCGTAAGTGGTCTGAAGGATCTGGGAGTCATGCTGGTAACTCTCAGAACAAAAGGAGGAATCAGGGAAGGATGTATGCAGCCAACACCATGGAAACAAGAAGGTATCAGGGTCCTAACCCAAAGTGCAACAAATGTGGTTATTTTCACACTGGTCAGTGCAACGTCTGTGACCGTTGTGGCAAATTTGGACATCAAGCCCAAACCTGCCGTGTGAAATTCGGTGTGAAGAAAGAAGAATCGAACCCTGGATGCTTTGAATGTGGAAGTGTAGGGCATTTCAGGAAGGATTGCCCAAAACTGAAAAACCAGGGAAACCGTGGTAGAGCATTCGTGATGGAGGCCAAGAAAGCACGAAAGGATCCATCGGTTGTTACCGGTACGTTTCTCGTTAATAACCGTTATGCTTACATTTTATTTGATACCGGAGCTGATAAAAGCTTTGTTTCCAAAAACTTTGAACCTTTTCTTAGTTCAAAATCAAGTAAATTAGATGTTAAGTATTCTATAGAGTTAGCTAACGGAAAATTAATAGAAGCCGACAAAGTTTTTCGTGAGTGTACCATGCGTTTGGGAGATCGTAAGTATAGTATCGACCTTTTACCAGTAGAACTTGGAAGTTTCGATGTCGTTATTGGCATGGATTGGTTATCAAAGAATCATGCAGAGATTGTGTGCGATAAGAAGATAGTTCGTCTTCTACCTCCGACCGGTGAACCATTGGAAATCCAAGGTGATGAGAGTGCCCCTTTGAGAATCGTTAATATGATGAAAGCTCAGAAGTATTTGCAAAAAGGATACCCAGCATACTTAGCCCATGTGGTTGACACTAGGGCTGAGGAGCAGAAGCTTGAAGAGATCCCTGTAGTTCGTGATTATCCGGAGGTATTTCCTGAAGAGTTACCTGGATTGCCATAGCAAAGGCAAGTCGAGTTCAGGATTGACCTAGTGTCCGGAGCAGCGCCGATAGCTCGATCTCCTTATCGTTTGGCACCATCTGAAATGCAAGAGCTATCTAAGCAATTGCAAGAATTGTTAGATAAAGGTTTTATAAGACCGAGTTTCTCGCCCTGGGGAGCGCCGGTTTTATTCGTGAAAAAGAAAGATGGTTCTATGAGGATGTGTATCGATTATCGAGAATTGAACAAGCTTACCATCAAGAATCGGTATCCATTGCCGAGGATTGACGACTTGTTCGATCAGCTGCAAGGATCGAGTTATTATTCGAAGATCGATTTACGTTCAGGCTACCATCAATTGAGGATTGTTGAAGAAGATATTCCGAAGACTGCGTTCCGAACTCGGTATGGTCATTATGAGTTTTTGGTCATGCCTTTTGGTTTGACAAACGCTCCTGCGGTATTCATGGACCTCATGAATAGAGTGTGCAAACCATACTTGGACAAGTTCGTGATAGTGTTTATCGATGATATACTCATCTACTCACGGACCAAGGAAGAGCACGAGCACCATCTGAAGCTGATTTTGGAGATGTTGAGGAATGAGAAGCTATATGCTAAACTTTCCAAATGCGAGTTCTGGATCCGAGAAATTCATTTTCTTGGACACGTTATCAATGAGAAGGGTATACATGTGGACCCAGCAAAGATTGAGGCAATTAAGAATTGGGAAGCGCCAAAGAGTCTGACCGAGGTACGAAAATTCCTAGGTTTGGCAGGTTACTATCGAAGGTTTATTGAGAATTTCTCCAAGATAGCGCAATCCCTAACACAATTGACCCAGAAAGACAAGGAGTATGTCTGGGGAGAAAGGCAAGAGGCAGCGTTTCAATTGTTGAAAAAGAAGATGTGCAGTGCCCCTATCTTGTCTCTTCCTGAGGGGACAGATGGATTCGTTGTGTACTGTGATGCCTCTCACCAGGGTCTTGGTTGTGTCCTAATGCAGAATGGAAAGGTCATAGCGTACGCGTCTCGTCAACTCAAGGTGCATGAACAGAATTATGCGACGCATGATTTGGAACTGGGTGCGGTGGTTTTTGCACTCAAAATTTGGAGGCACTACCTTTACGGTACTAAGTGCACAATTTTTACAGATCATAAGAGTCTCCAGCACATTTTTTACCAGAAAGAGCTGAATATGAGGCAGAGACGTTGGATGGAATTGCTCAATGACTACGATTGTGATATTCATTATCACCCAGGCAAGGCTAATGTCGTTGCCGATGCCTTGAGTAGGAAGGAGCGAGTCAAGCCCTTACGCGTGCGTGCGCTGGGATTGACCATTCACACAAACCTCACAGCTCAGATTCGTGATGCACAACAAGAAGCTCTAAAGGAAGAGAATTTAAAGGATGAGAATCTTCGTGGTATGGTTAGAGAACTTATACCCAAGTCTGACGATGCCTTGTACTTCATGGATAGAATATGGGTGCCTCTGGCAGGCAATTTACGAAAAATGGTTTTGGATGAGGCCCATAAATCAAGATATTCGATTCACCCCGGATCGACAAAAATGTATAAGGATATCAAGGAGCACTACTGGTGGCCGAACCTGAAGGGTGATATTGCTTCATACGTTGGTAAATGTTTGACATGCGTGAAGGTCAAGACCGAGTACCAAAAGCCATCTGGACTTCTGCAACAACCGGAGATTCCGCAGTGGAAATGGGACTGTATTGCCATGGATTTCATCACCAAGTTACCCCGAACGTCTAGTGGCTATGATTCCATCTGGGTAATTGTGGATCGTTTGACGAAATCAGCACATTTCCTGCCCGTGAAGGAATCTTACCAAATGAAGAAATTGGCGAGCATATACCTCACGGAAGTAGTGTCCCGGCATGGGGTGCCGACTTCGATCATCTCCGATAGAGATAGTCGTTTCACATCGAAGTTTTGGCGGTCACTGCAAAAAGCCTTGGGTACTCGTTTGGATTTAAGCACTGCGTATCATCCACAGAGTGATGGTCAAAGTGAAAGGACCATCCAGATTTTGGAAGACATGCTCCGTGCCTGCGTAATCGACTTTGGTGGAAGTTGGGATACTCACCTACCGTTGGCTGAGTTCTCTTATAATAACAGTTACCAAACTGGATTGAAAGCCGCTCCGTTTGAAGCCCTGTATGGAAGAAAATGTCGTTCACCACTTTGTTGGGCAGAAGTTGGTGACAAGCATTTAACTGGACCAGAGCTTGTCCAGGAAACCACCGATAAGGTTTTCAAGGTCCGTGATCATTTGAAGGTTGCCCAGGACCGTCAGAAGAAATACGCTGATAGAAGAAGGAAACCATTAGCATTCCAAGTGGGAAACAGAGTTATGCTAAGGGTCTCTCCTTGGAAGGGGGTAGCTAGGTTTGGCAAGCATGATAAGCTTAGCCCCCGCTACATTGGACCTTACAAGATTATTGCTTGTGTAGGGCCAGTTGCTTACCGACTGTAATTACCGTGAGAACTAAGTGGAGTTCATAACGTATTCCATGTGTCCAATCTGAAAAAGTGTTTGTCTGATGAGACACTCGTGATACCTTCAAATGAAGTGTGTGTTGATGACAAGCTTCATTTTCAGGAAGAACCCGTGGAGGTTTCTGATTGGAATATTCACAAGACCAGGCGTAGTCGTATCAAGTTGGTCAAGGTCAGATGGAATTCAAAGCGTGGTCCCGAGTTCACGTGGGAACGCGAAGATGAGATGAAATGGAAGTACCCTCATTTGTTTAAGTCTGTCCGTAACCAGGCTTCGTAGCGTAAAATTTCGGGACGAAATTTCTTTAAGGAGGGGAGGCTGTGACATCCGGCAATTTTCAGGTTATTTACCGTATAACCTTAGAACGCGTTTATAATTTAATTATGTGTGTCTTAGACTTAATTTCAGTTAATTAGGTCATTATAAAGTCTAGCAAAGCCCTTCGTATGCATAGGTTTGCATTTCGTGAAATTTCAGAAATTTCGGTACCGTGTATTGGTAAAATGTCCGTATTTGGCGTTGGTGACGACCCGATTAACCATAAAAATATCAGTTTTGATGAAAATTATATAAACTGGTTTATATTAGTGGATTATGTGTGAAATTTATGTGCAATGTGTTAAATACCGCTTTCGACGATTTTCGTTGCGTTTTACCCGGTACAATCGCGTACCGGATGAGTTAAAATGAACTGTTAGCAAAAATTATTATTTTCACTAATTATGATAGCAAATAATTAGTGGGTATTTTATATATTTTTATTTTGACGAAAAACCATGTTTAAAGTGGTAACATTTTATAAAAGTGTTGTAGTTTTTATAAAAGATCACCTACATGTGTGTAGAGGTTTATAAAATAAAAGATGGCATCTTTTCTCTCTCCCAAAAATCAGCCATAAAAAGTGGGTCCCACACCCTAATCAAGTGTTAAACACACTCATTTGATTCCTTACACACTTTGTACAAAACTACACTCCACCAAATTTGATCATTCAACTTGCATGAAATTTGAATGGAAGATGTCAAATCCTCTCTCCTCTCTCCTCTCTTGGCTGAATTCATCCCTCACCCCACCTATAAATACCCCTTCAATCTTCACTTCAATCCCACACCTTTCTATCATCTTTTCTCTAAGTGTTCTTTCAAGTGTTCTTGAGTTTTTGGTGTTCTTGGAGCATTTTCTTGAAGATTCAAGAGTGTGGAGCCAAATACTCAACAAAACCATCCATCAACTTGCATTTCTCTAGTATTCTCCTTGATTTAGTCAAGTGGTATGAATCTCCATCTCTTTCTTTAGTTTTCTTAAAGAAAGCTTTGATTTTTGCAAGTATTGTTCACCTTTAATAAAAGGATTTTTATGAACTATTAAAATCAGCAAATAATGAGTCTTTATTGAAGATTTTCATGGATTTATTTGTGTGTATGGATGTCGTGTATATGCATGTATGTTTATGTGTTCATATCTTGTAAAAAGTAATGAATTAGGACTTGATCTTTACATGCAATCAAATATTTTGTTATGTTTTGTTTCAAACAGAAAATAATGGTATATTATTGCATAAAAATATGTTAGTTTATACATGGATCATTGAATTGATGATTTAGGTGTTTATTGCTAAAGATTGTTGTCCAAAAGCATGATTTAAACTAGGGTTTTAGCATGGATCATTTAGATTGTTTGAAATCTGGAAATATGGTTATAAAAGTGATGTTTTATGATGATAATAATCAGGTCTAAAAGTGTTATTTAGGTTGTGATGATTTGCTAAGTGTATGACATGTTTATGTTGCTTAAAAGACGCTAAAAAGGTAGATTTTTGTATGAAAATAGATAGATTTGTAAATCTGGAATCATGGCTGTAATATGATGATATTTTATGTCTAAAATATAGATTTTTAGTAATATGTATGATTCTTAGTGTTTGGATGCGTTTCTTTAGGTTTTACGCTAAACTAGTCGATTAAAACAGTAGTTTTCGACATGAAAAATGAGTATTTGTTAAATCTGATTTTGAGTAGTAAGTTTGAGTATATTTTATGATTAAAATACAGCTCTTAAGGTATATAATGAGTTCATGTTATGAAATATGCGTTTATACTTGTCGCTGACGTTTCGGTTATCACGTATGTGCTAGAAATTACCATGTTTAGGTACTTTATGTCAAAATAATGAAAGATTGTTTTGTTTGATGAAATATATTTTATTAAGTATATTTTGATGATATATGATGTTATATGAACTCATGTGTTAGAAATTTGGAAGTTACTTCCTTAAAAGTTAGACGTTTTGCTTGAAAAGTGCTTATGTGCAAATATTGTGACTTAAGTGTTTTCACATGTGATCTAGGACTTATAAGCATATGTATGTGTGTATGATCCACCGTTTTTCGTTAAAAACATAACCGCGTGTCGAAGTCACCAACGGGTCGTTTAAATAAATATTTTCTTAAAAATATTATAAGTCTAAGTAGGTTGGGTGAACAACTTGCTTGTAAGACTTGAGGTTCAATTAGTGATGTATCCCTCGTATTTAGGGCACCGTTAGCGTTCGTGGGCGTATTTTTGCTAGCACTCATTTTCCGTCGTTCGTTATCAAGGTGAGTTTTTCACGGCCCCTTTTTAAACTATTTTGTTGTTTTATAAACTATGGGGGAAGAACATGCTTTCGTTCGTTTATCATGATACTGGACTTACGTTATGTGTTCGTTTGATGGTCTCGAGTAAGGGCTTTCGTTATGTGTTCATGTATGTCGTTCATGAATAGCCCCGCCGTTATAATCATTAGCCTCGTGTAGGCCGCAAGGTGTGTTGATAGATCTATTTGGGACTGACTGCCCACTCTCGTGATCAGTAGCACTGATCGGTCGTTCGTACGAGAGAATATATTTTGAAAGGATTCGTGGGGACAAGTTGTATTCGTGTCTCGGTTTGATTATAAGCTCTAGGTACTGTCATTTGTCATATTCTTAGCTAGTCTATGACATATCACATGTTTGTCCAAGTTGCTTGATAGTTCGTAAAACTCGTTTATGTTTTCGTTTAAACCCGTGAACTCGCTCAACTTTATGTTGATGTTTTTAAGCATGTTTTTCAGGTACTTATATGCTCTCGCGCGGTTATGAAAACGGGCTTTTGGGCAAACACTTGCATCGGAATTCTGTTGGGACATTTTAAACTTTATTTTGGATTCTCATTTGTTGGATCATGAAAACTCCCGTCTTAAATTTTAATGCATTTCAATTTGAATAATTGTAAGACTTATCTTTATTTTGTTAAACCTTTCCGATGTTTTAATCAAATGTGTTTGCTTATTTTCATTGGGCTCCAACTTATGTGACCACCATGCTTACGTCTCGTTTCCGCTGCGAATCGTCGTTTTCGGGGTGTGACAATTCGCGCGAATAGATCAAGTCTCCCGCTCATTTGTTCAAACTTCCATTCGCACGAATAGAAAATTCCATTCGCACGAATAGAAAATTCCATTTGCACGAATAGAAAATTCCATTCGCACGAATAGACCCATTCGCATAAATCTCTTCTGAATTTTTTTTTGTGTCGAAAAACTTCGTTTTTTACCATGTCGGACTTAGCCTTTGTTGCCAGTCAGAACAGTAAAATCCAAAACTTGTTATTAATCGATAATGAAGCTGGAAATGCTAACAAGGCTCCAAAACTCATGACAATGGACGAATATCATCACTGGAAAAACAGGTTTGAGATACACATTAATGGAGTTGATACAAACTTATGGATGATGATAGAGAATGGATATCAAAAAGTGTTGAGTGAGGATGGAACTCCTGTTTTGGCTTCCCTTTTAAGCGAACAACAAAGAAAAGATTATGACTTAGAAAAGAAGGCATATGCTATCTTATCTCAGGCCATATCAAGAGAAATATTTCATCAATTCAGGCAGTTTACATCTTCAAAATCTCTGTGGGTTGCCTTAGAACAACGTCACGAAGGAAATGCTTCGTTGAAAGCTATCAATGCTAAGGCCATTAAGAAGGAATTTGATAATTTCATGTATATTGGAAATGAGTCCTTAGATGATCTATTTGAGAGATTCTATCACTTGATGAGTGAATTGCATGCCCATGAGATCAAAACAACGAAAGAAGAAAAGGTTCAATGCATGGCAGATGCGCTACCACCAAAATGGGATTCATTCTTGATGGTTCTCAAACAGAACAAGACTCTTGAAACCATTGATATCAATGAATTTCTTCAGAAATTGAGAGAACAAGAGGTGATGAATAAGTGGAAGTTAAAGAGAGGTGTACAAGCTCAGGATCCTTCATTGTACTATTCCACATCAACTCAATAAAATGCTCCTTTGCAGACTGCATTTGTATCAAACATGTCAAATGTTTCAGCCAGCCAGTCTTCAACAGCTCATGCTTCAGTTTCATCAAGCTCGGTTCCACAGCAGGGAAATACTGCTAGTACTCCTCCACTGTCACACCCTGAAATTTCACAGCGGGTTGCCCGCGGGTTGTGACTGTCAAGGATCATCGGTCCTGGTCATTTTGAACGACCTCTAAATGGTTTTTGAAAAAGTCATTCCATTTGAACATCATTCGAAACGCATACCTTACAGAGTTTAAGAAAATGCGGAATGTAAATGCGGAAGCAAAAGTAATTGTAACAATATACAGAAGCATAATTAATTAGGTTCCCATAAACCTAAGCTTCTAAATGAAAACATGCTGTGAGACTCTTGAAGTGCAACCCTAGTCCGGGCGTGAATGCTTAGCAACCTGAGATAAACATGCTTAAAAGTGTCAACACAAGGTTGGTGAGTTCACAGGTTTAAGTAACAGTAAAGAAATGAAAACAGTGTAACAGTAGGAAAATTCTACTCATGATTCGATTGTTGATCAGACAATATGCGATAATAATATAAGCAATTCACCGAAACCGAAGCTAACGAAAAGGATGCTGAAACTTGCATTTTGCCTCTTACGTGCCCAGCACGCATTGGATTAGGTCAATGATACACCCGTTAGACCTCCAGTCAAAGTTAGCGCGACTAACCCGGGTGGGGGTGGTTAAACCCAATAGTACTATTCATGATTACCTCGCTTGGGAAATAATTAACGGTTCGATTGTGAGAGGACTTTACGTGCGGGAAATGCACCCACTTATATATTAACGTGGAATCAAAGTAACGTCATAAAACTATGAAAGTAAGTTTGAGCATGTATCTAACGTGAAATCAAAGTAATTGTCATACGACTAAGTAAGAAAATGGTTTAGCATGTATCTCCCCCAATTGGAAAAGTAAGTAAAATGGGGCCGTGAAAACTCACCTGGGAATGAGGTGATAGTAGTATGAAAAGCAACACGAGAATCCTATTAGCAAGATCCGAATAGCCGACCTATTCGAGCCCTAGAAACGTTAAGGCTATAAGGTCTAAGAAATGTAAATATGGTTTATGTAACCACATTCATCCAAACGACTCAACGTTGAAAGGTTACATTGACGTTTTGAAAAGGTTTGACCAAAGTTGACCGAGGTTTGACCAAGGTTTGACCAAAGTTGACCGAGGTTTGACCAAGGTTTGACCAAAGTTTGACCAAAGTTGACCGAGGTTTGACCAAGGTTTGACTAATGTTGACCAATGTTGACTCATGTTGAAGTCATGTATAAACAACACACAAGTAACATATAAGTTGTAAACATGTAGCACTTAGGTAATATATAAATTGTACATATGCAACACATAAGTAGCATATGAGAAGTACCTAAGTTATATGTAAGTAATACCTTGTGACATAACATGCTTGTTTCAACTAGTTGCATAAGAAATTAACATGTGACAAGTATCATAACATTTGCACATCTTTATGGCACATTTCATGTATGTCAACTATTCCTACACCTAACTCATGTCATCATATTAATAACCTATTAGTATCAATTCAACACTTTTAAACAAGTAGCATAACATGTCATAGAAATTCCATAACTCTTAACATAACAAAGTTTCCATTTTTGACAATTAGGGTTTTAGTGTACTTTAAGTGTCATGGCTCAACTAAATAAGTTACACATGAATTTATACTAGTGACATACCATAAACATGATTCTACACACAAACTTTCTATTCTAAGCAAAGTTGAAGTTCACAAATTAATAAAGTTTCCTTATTTAGCAAGGTTCACCAAAACACGTCATAACACAACTCCAAATTACATATTCATGCATAAGTCATCTATTCATATGATAATGAAGCTATATAATCCATTTTAAACATTTATAACCTACACATACAAAATATGAACAAATAAAGTTTCCTTTTTAGGAAAGTGGTCCAAACGACCCTATTGCACATGTGTAACCTCAAATAACTCTTTTTACTACTTTAATATACATTATAGAACAATAATATCAAGTTTTTATCCATGAGAAACTCATAACACAAAATATGCAAAATTAAAGTTTCCTTAAATAGTAAGTCACCATAACCAAGTGAAAAACGACATTTCAACCAAAAAATTTATATTGCCTATCTATTCTAACATTACTAAAGTCATACAAACCATCAAACATGTTATTCATACATTTCTACAAAAACTCAAACAATAAAGTTTCTATAAATAGAAACGGGCAATACCTAGCATAAACAAGTATTTCAAACCATAAAAAGTGCATATATGCATCAACAACTCATTATTATGAAAACATTTGATTAAAACATGGGTTTAGACACTATTAACATGGAAAATCGTTTGGATACATGGCTTCGCCATTTTGGCCGAAAAAATAAAGAAAAGATGGATGGATTTGTACCAAAATCAAGTATGATGGAAGGATGGATGTGTTGTTTGCTTGTTTCACCTTGAATCACCTTGAATGCACCTTGTAATCACTTGGAATGGATGAAGAAAATTTTGAAGGGTGGTGGCTAGGTGGGGATGGGGGCGGCCGAGAGAAAGAGAGGGGAGGGGAGGAGTGGTTTAGGGTTAGGGTTGTGTAAAATGAGCTTAAGGGAATTAAGGGTGGGTTAAGTACATGGGTCTTGGGCTTTTTCTACAAAATGAGGCTTTTTAACTAGGGAATGGGCTCCACTATGGATTAGTAAGTTAAAATGTTAAATTAGTAAGCCCAAAGTTTAAAACAAATCCTTTTTATAAAATCCAATTTAGGGTTGTTGCCACATATTGCGTATCCGCTTAAAAAGGCGTTAAAATAAAAGTTGTTCTAAAAATTCCGGAAAAATTCACATAAGCATGAAATATTAAATCACAGTATTACATATAATTTTTACACACCAAATATATGTCTAAATATTATTTCTAATATTTGTTAACGTTCGTGTGACAGGACGCGTGTGTGACCCGGTAATCCGCCCGATTATCGATGCATGAAATGAAATGAACCGAATGGACTTGCTATATGAAATATGTACTTAATTACTACATAATTAAGCATGATGCAAGTGTAATCACATGAATTCAGGTAATAGTCGGGTATGGATATTAACCTGAATTTGCCGGGTGTCACATACTCCCCCTGTTAAAAGGAATTTCGTCCCGAAATTCAGTTCGCGTCACTGGTAGACGGTGTATTTTTGAACAAGTGAGGGTATTTACGCTTGAATTGATCCTCGCGCTCCCAAGTGAACTCTGGTCCACGTCTGGAATTCCAACGAACCTTAACTATGGGAATGCGGCTTTGTTTTAACTGTTTGACCTCGCGGTCCATGATCTCGACTGGTTCTTCGACGAAGTGAAGCTGATCGTCTATTTGAATTTCCTCCAATGGTATGACTAGTGTCTCGTCTGACAAGCACTTCTTCAGATTTGACACGTGAAACACGTCATGAACGCCACTGAGAGTTTCTGGTAGGTTGAGTTTGTAAGCAACAGGACCAATCCTTTTCAGAATCTCGAAAGGTCCAATGTAACGAGGATTGAGCTTTCCACGCTTGCCGAAACGTATCACTCCTTTCCATGGCGAGACTTTCAGTAGTACTTTGTCTCCCACTTGAAATTCTAATGGTTTGCGTCTCACGTCAGCGTAACTCTTTTGACGATCACGCGCGGCCTTGATACGTTCGCGTATCTGTACAATCTTCTCTGTAGTTTCATGAATAATTTCTAGACCTGTGAGTTGGCTATCTCCCACTTCTGTCCAGCAAATCGGCGATCTACACTTTCGTCCGTAAAGTGCTTCGAATGGTGCAGCCTTAATGCTAGTGTGGTAGCTGTTGTTGTATGAAAATTCGACCAACGGTAGATGGGCATCCCATCCGTTCCCAAAGTCAACCACACAAGCTCTGAGCATGTCCTCCAGGGTCTGGATGGTCCTTTCACTTTGACCGTCCGTCTGGGGGTGGTATGCAGTACTCATATCTAGTCGAGTACCCAAGGCTTTCTGTAAGGATTGCCAGAATCGGGATGTGAATCGACTATCCCTATCTGAAATGATGGAGATTGGCACTCCATGTCTTGTGACTACTTCCTTTAAGTAAGTTCTGGTTAGTTTATCCATCTTGTCCGTTTCTTTAATGGGAAGGAAGTGCGCAGATTTGGTTAGTCTGTCGACAATTACCCAGATTGTGTCACAGCCATTAGAGGCCTTGGGCAATTTCGTGATGAAGTCCATTGAAATCTGTTCCCACTTCCACTGTGGGATCTCTGGTTGTTGGAGTAACCCTGATGGTTTCTGATACTCTACCTTGACCTTAGCACAGGTCAAGCATTTACTGACGTAGGTAGCAATTTCGGCTTTCATGTTAGGCCACCAATAATGTTCCTTGAGGTCATGGTACATCTTGTCAGCACCGGGGTGGATCGAGTACCTGGACTTGTGTGCCTCGTCCATCACCAGATCCCTTAGATCCCCAAAGCTTGGTACCCAAATCCGATCCATGAAATAACGGATGTCATCGGATTTGACCTCAAACTGCTTGTCCATACCACGTAAGGACTCATGGCATAGGTTTACCTCCTTGATTGCTTCGAGTTGGGCGTCGCGGATTTGCATGGGTAAGTTCGTGTGGATGGTCAACTGTAACGCCCGCACTCGTCGCGGTTTGGGTTGATCCTTCCTGTTCAAGGCATCAGCCACGACGTTTGCCTTTCCAGGATGGTAACGGATAGCGCAGTCGTAGTCGTTTAGCAATTCGACCCATCGACGTTGCCTCATGTTAAGTTCCTTCTGATCGAAGATGTGTTGAAGGCTTTTGTGATCGGTGAAAATTGTGCACTTCGTGCCATACAAGTAGTGCCTCCAGATTTTGAGAGCAAATACTACCGCTCCCAGCTCCAAATCGTGGGTAGTGTAGTTTTTCTCGTGCACTTTCAGTTGTCGAGAAGCATAGGCTATGACCTTCTCCCTTTGCATTAACACGCACCCAAGCCCTTGATGTGACGCATCGCAGTACACCACGAAATCATCCGTTCCCTCTGGTAATGATAGGATTGGTGCGCTGCAAAGCTTCTGTTTGAGTAATTGAAAAGCGGTTTCTGCCTTGTCATTCCATTCGTATTTCTTATCTTTGTGTGTCAGTGTGGTGAGAGGTTGGGCTATCTTAGAGAAATTTTCGATGAATCGTCGATAGTAGCCCGCAAGGCCTAAGAACTGTCGTACCTCAGTCGGAGTCTTAGGTGCTTCCCAATTCTTAATCGCCTCGATTTCGGATGGGTTAACATGTATGCCTTTCTCGTTGACCACGTGTCCAAGGAACTGTACTTCGCGAATCCAGAAGTCGCATTTCGAGAACTTGGCGTACAATTTCTCGGCTTTCAGCAACTCCATAATTAACTTCAAGTGCTCGGCATGTTCCTCTTTGTTCTGTGAGTATATCAGGATATCGTCTATGAACACAATCACAAACTCGTCCAAGTAGGGCTTGCACACTCGGTTCATGAGGTCCATGAATACCGCCGGTGCATTGGTTAACCCAAATGGCATGACCATGAACTCGTAGTGACCGTAACGAGTTCGGAAAGCGGTCTTTGGAATATCGTCTTCCTGACTCCTTAGCTGATGGTATCCCGACCGCAGATCGATCTTTGAGTAATAGCTCGACCCTTGTAATTGATCGAACATGTCATCGATCCTTGGTAGTGGGTATCGGTTCTTGATCGTTACCTTGTTCAGTTCTCTGTAATCGATACACATACGGAATGATCCGTCCTTCTTCTTAACGAACAAGACTGGTGCTCCCCAAGGCGAGAAGCTTGGTCTGATGAAGCCTTTGTCTAACAGTTCCTGTAATTGGTTAGACAATTCATGCATTTCCGATGGCGCCAGTCGGTAAGGTGACCTCGCTATCGGAGCAGCTCCGGGTGTGAGATCAATCTGGAACTCGACTTGTCGCTGCGGTGGAAGTCCGGGCAAGTCGTCGGGAAATACTTCCGGATAGTCTCGGACGATCGGTATATCCTTAATCTTCCTTTCTCCTTCTTTCTTCTCCGTCACGTGTGCTAGGATCGCGTGATAGCCCTTCCACAAGTACTTTCGGGCTTTCATGCAGGTAATGATCCTTAACGTAGCACCACTCCGTTCTCCTTGAATGGTCAGTGTTTCTCCGTCCGACAGTGGGATGCGGACTATCTTCTCGTGACAGACGATTTCGGCTCGGTTCTTGGACAACCAGTCCATACCGACTACTATGTCGAAGCTTCCCAACGTTACCGGCAATAGGTCTATAGTGAAAGGATGGTCGGCTAATGTTAAGACACAACCTGGAATTACTTGTTCTGTCTCTATTAGCTTACCATCAGGTAGTTGTACCGTGTGTAGGTAATCTACTACAGTCACTGTAATACTAAGTAGTGAGTTAAACTCAGTGGGCACAAAGCTCTTATCGGCACTTGTATCAAATAGAATGGAAACTTAACTGTTGTTCACAAGATCATGCGGGTGACAAATCTTGGATTTTATCGAGTTCCTCCTGTTCCTACAATGAACGCTATGTCACGCGCATCATTAGAACCATGTCTTCTAGACTTTGGGCAATCCTTGTGGATATGTCCGAGTTTACCATACTCGAAGCATCCATGGTTTTCTCCTGCGTTCGTGGTTTGATTAATAGTCTTGCAATTGTGGGTGGTAGGGCCGAAATGCTTGTATTTCTAGCACTGGGAGTCTTCACATGAACTTGTGTGGTGGAAACTCATTTGTTATATGCCGGTAAATTCTCAGCGTATCCACCTCGGGTTACCTTATCTGGTTAGCGTGCGGCAACGGCCTTATCTGTTTTCTGTCTCCTCGGGGCTGGTGGTGTAAGGGTTTTATCGGGGGTATCGTCTCATCTCCTTTTGTTTTTAAATGACTTCACAAGAGATCCACCTCTGAATAGTACACCTTGACGAACTTCTTGGCCTTTCCGATTGAGTGCAAGTCTCGCTGCGTTCCGGGTGGTGATAGGTTCAGTAGGTGTCACTATATGTTGGATCTGAGGCGTTAAGCCTCAAATGTACCTTTCGTTTCTCTTGGGTTCCAGTACGACCATATGTGCATAGTTGGGCCAAGTCATGGAGTTTCGTGGTGTATCCTTCTATATTCACACCTTCTACCGACCGGTTTCAGATTTCTTGTTCTAACTTTTGCAGTACATTTCAGGGAATATTCCTATTACATAATTTCCATAACTTCTTCTCATAAGATTATGTTAGCAGCTCCTAGACTTAGAGTGTGGTCTTGTTAGTTCTAACATGTGAGGGCTTGCCCTTCGAATGTGTCGGTGGCGAATTTGACTTCTTAACCCATGGTACAATTGTTCATGCTGAGAGCATATTCTATCTTATCAATCCATTTGGTAATACCCCTGACTTCTCTATTACCTTGGAAGTTTCGAGGTCTGTATGCAAAGAGGGCCTTGTATATATAAACCGCCTTTCTAGAGGTTCTTCGCTCCAGGCTAAGTTTGATTCAAATACGTAAATGAGAAAAGATGTTGAATAATCTTATGCCATCAAAGGTAGCATTTTATGTCAGGTGATATATTGTGACTCGATCCACTCGCAATATTCTGCGCGATCAGAAATCGGGCAACTAAGATTCGGAAAATAGGAGTACGGTTCGTACAGGAAAGTTAACTTGGATTGTAGGATTCACCAGAGTTTTCATGCACTACAATTTATGATTACGTGTGCACCCGTAATAATACTTTGCATTGCATGGTCCCACTGATGTTTCCCTGATCCCAAGTTTCCTAGATTAAGAGAGTTGTACTATTCATCAGATTGTACCATCAGGCACGGGATGTTAACCGTGTCTAAGGACACAGTAGGATTTAGCCACTTTACTAAATCTTACGGGGTTTAGAGTCATACCGAATAGATTCGAAAGTAAGAATTTCAGTTAAGAACTTCCTTGAGTTAGGACATATGAGTAGGGTTCGGTTCGCAACTTGAAGTAACAGTCCTTGATTTCCCTGAGTCTTTCTAGTACCCATCGGACGAACCCTGTTTCTTTGTGTAACTCTCCACCTCGAACCCCTCGTGGTCCGGGTGATGTGACAATGTAGATGGTGTTGAAAAATGACGGGGCAGTGTGACCCTCTTCCTCGGGGTTTGACAAAGTAATGCTTCACCTAATTGCGGGAGGTACGGGGATGGGATGGGGTGAGGTACCACCTCGGGGTCTCCTCCCCAGCACTTATGTCCACGAGAAGCCTCAAGCTCCCTGTCGAATATAGTCTCAGGAACCTCTTCGGCTCCTCCTCGTCATCCTTGTGGTTGTCGGCTAGGTGTTCCCCCGAATACTTGCTCGGGTTCTCGTCGTCATCAGTCATTGGGATACCATCGTCACCAGATGCGCGCGGGAGTAGGGATGTGGACGGTGCGGGAAGTGACGACTCAACTGATGATGATGCCGACGGTGTGTACTTGTACTACTCCTCAGAATCGAAGATGAAAATCAGGTGAGATGCAGAAGACATAGTCGAGACAGTAACATTGTCTAAGTATTAAGTAATATAGATCATGTGAATGTATATGCAATGTGAATGATGTGATGTGAACTATGTGAGCCTACAGTTATAGTCTAAGTATACTAAATGCAACTTAGTTCTCTATAACCAGGGCTCTGATACCAATCTGTCACACCCTGAAATTTCACAGCGGGTTGCCCGCGGGTTGTGACTGTCAAGGATCATCGGTCCTGGTCATTTTGAACGACCTCTAAATGGTTTTTGAAAAAGTCATTCCATTTGAACATCATTCGAAACGCATACCTTACAGAGTTTAAGAAAATGCGGAATGTAAATGCGGAAGCAAAAGTAATTGTAACAATATACAGAAGCATAATTAATTAGGTTCCCATAAACCTAAGCTTCTAAATGAAAACATGCTGTGAGACTCTTGAAGTGCAACCCTAGTCCGGGCGTGAATGCTTAGCAACCTGAGATAAACATGCTTAAAAGTGTCAACACAAGGTTGGTGAGTTCACAGGTTTAAGTAACAGTAAAGAAATGAAAACAGTGTAACAGTAGGAAAATTCTACTCATGATTCGATTGTTGATCAGACAATATGCGATAATAATATAAGCAATTCACCGAAACCGAAGCTAACGAAAAGGATGCTGAAACTTGCATTTTGCCTCTTACGTGCCCAGCACGCATTGGATTAGGTCAATGATACACCCGTTAGACCTCCAGTCAAAGTTAGCGCGACTAACCCGGGTGGGGGTGGTTAAACCCAATAGTACTATTCATGATTACCTCGCTTGGGAAATAATTAACGGTTCGATTGTGAGAGGACTTTACGTGCGGGAAATGCACCCACTTATATATTAACGTGGAATCAAAGTAACGTCATAAAACTATGAAAGTAAGTTTGAGCATGTATCTAACGTGAAATCAAAGTAATTGTCATACGACTAAGTAAGAAAATGGTTTAGCATGTATCTCCCCCAATTGGAAAAGTAAGTAAAATGGGGCCGTGAAAACTCACCTGGGAATGAGGTGATAGTAGTATGAAAAGCAACACGAGAATCCTATTAGCAAGATCCGAATAGCCGACCTATTCGAGCCCTAGAAACGTTAAGGCTATAAGGTCTAAGAAATGTAAATATGGTTTATGTAACCACATTCATCCAAACGACTCAACGTTGAAAGGTTACATTGACGTTTTGAAAAGGTTTGACCAAAGTTGACCGAGGTTTGACCAAGGTTTGACCAAAGTTGACCGAGGTTTGACCAAGGTTTGACCAAAGTTTGACCAAAGTTGACCGAGGTTTGACCAAGGTTTGACTAATGTTGACCAATGTTGACTCATGTTGAAGTCATGTATAAACAACACACAAGTAACATATAAGTTGTAAACATGTAGCACTTAGGTAATATATAAATTGTACATATGCAACACATAAGTAGCATATGAGAAGTACCTAAGTTATATGTAAGTAATACCTTGTGACATAACATGCTTGTTTCAACTAGTTGCATAAGAAATTAACATGTGACAAGTATCATAACATTTGCACATCTTTATGGCACATTTCATGTATGTCAACTATTCCTACACCTAACTCATGTCATCATATTAATAACCTATTAGTATCAATTCAACACTTTTAAACAAGTAGCATAACATGTCATAGAAATTCCATAACTCTTAACATAACAAAGTTTCCATTTTTGACAATTAGGGTTTTAGTGTACTTTAAGTGTCATGGCTCAACTAAATAAGTTACACATGAATTTATACTAGTGACATACCATAAACATGATTCTACACACAAACTTTCTATTCTAAGCAAAGTTGAAGTTCACAAATTAATAAAGTTTCCTTATTTAGCAAGGTTCACCAAAACACGTCATAACACAACTCCAAATTACATATTCATGCATAAGTCATCTATTCATATGATAATGAAGCTATATAATCCATTTTAAACATTTATAACCTACACATACAAAATATGAACAAATAAAGTTTCCTTTTTAGGAAAGTGGTCCAAACGACCCTATTGCACATGTGTAACCTCAAATAACTCTTTTTACTACTTTAATATACATTATAGAACAATAATATCAAGTTTTTATCCATGAGAAACTCATAACACAAAATATGCAAAATTAAAGTTTCCTTAAATAGTAAGTCACCATAACCAAGTGAAAAACGACATTTCAACCAAAAAATTTATATTGCCTATCTATTCTAACATTACTAAAGTCATACAAACCATCAAACATGTTATTCATACATTTCTACAAAAACTCAAACAATAAAGTTTCTATAAATAGAAACGGGCAATACCTAGCATAAACAAGTATTTCAAACCATAAAAAGTGCATATATGCATCAACAACTCATTATTATGAAAACATTTGATTAAAACATGGGTTTAGACACTATTAACATGGAAAATCGTTTGGATACATGGCTTCGCCATTTTGGCCGAAAAAATAAAGAAAAGATGGATGGATTTGTACCAAAATCAAGTATGATGGAAGGATGGATGTGTTGTTTGCTTGTTTCACCTTGAATCACCTTGAATGCACCTTGTAATCACTTGGAATGGATGAAGAAAATTTTGAAGGGTGGTGGCTAGGTGGGGATGGGGGCGGCCGAGAGAAAGAGAGGGGAGGGGAGGAGTGGTTTAGGGTTAGGGTTGTGTAAAATGAGCTTAAGGGAATTAAGGGTGGGTTAAGTACATGGGTCTTGGGCTTTTTCTACAAAATGAGGCTTTTTAACTAGGGAATGGGCTCCACTATGGATTAGTAAGTTAAAATGTTAAATTAGTAAGCCCAAAGTTTAAAACAAATCCTTTTTATAAAATCCAATTTAGGGTTGTTGCCACATATTGCGTATCCGCTTAAAAAGGCGTTAAAATAAAAGTTGTTCTAAAAATTCCGGAAAAATTCACATAAGCATGAAATATTAAATCACAGTATTACATATAATTTTTACACACCAAATATATGTCTAAATATTATTTCTAATATTTGTTAACGTTCGTGTGACAGGACGCGTGTGTGACCCGGTAATCCGCCCGATTATCGATGCATGAAATGAAATGAACCGAATGGACTTGCTATATGAAATATGTACTTAATTACTACATAATTAAGCATGATGCAAGTGTAATCACATGAATTCAGGTAATAGTCGGGTATGGATATTAACCTGAATTTGCCGGGTGTCACATCCACCAAGCCCCATTAAATTGCAAACAGACAACTTCGAAAAGGTTACTATCGAAGTGGCCAAGGAACACATGGCACTGTTGTCTACCGTTGTCAATTCATATGACAGTCTTGTTGCTGGACATGTTGGAAACAGTCATCTGACAGCAGAAGACTATGCTCAGATTGATAAGGATGAAATGGATCGAATTGATATAATGTGGGCTCTTGCAAGTGCAGTCAGAAGAGCGAGAGATTATGTAAAAAGGACAGGAAAAACTCTCGAAGGGAATAAAGACACTACTTATGGTTTTGATCTGTCTGCTGTTGTTTGTTTTAACTGTGGTGAGAAAGGGCATTTTGCTAGGCAATGTGAAAAGCCTAAACAGACTGGAAACCGCAACCCTTTCAACAACCGTCAAAGCCAACCGAAGCAACAAAATCAAAATACAGAAACAAACCTTGTTCCAGTTACTCTTGCACAAGATAAGGACACTTCAAGTGGAACAAAAGCTATGGTTGTTCAAACAGATGAGACTGTTGATTGGTCTTTTAAATTTGGAGCTGATGGTAGTTCAGGGGATAAAGCTTACATGGCAAAGGCTGTAGAAGTCAATGAAGAATCATATTCTGATGCTGAGAGAGAGATTGCTTCAGAAAGTTCATCAGCTGCAGACGACACATCTTCAAACAGTTCTGGATTCACAGCTGAGAATGAAGATAAATCATCTGTTGTCTCTTCAAGTCAATCAACAGCTGATGTGGATGATAACAATTCCTCTTCTGAATCTACCTGTAGCTGTGCTTTTATGGTAAAAACATCCACAGGCATTCAGGTAAATTCTGACAGTTTTGAAAGTGAGTCTGAATCTCAACCGTGTTTAATTTGTGATGAACTTGAGAAGAAAGTTGAGACACTTAAAAGTCACAACACAGACTTAATTGCTGATTTAACTAATTGTCTTGAAGCAAACCGTGTTTTAAAGAGAAATGAACTTGCTTTCAAAAACAAAATTGATCTTTTAAACAGGCAAGTTCATGAATTAGAAATCTGTGTTATCAACAAACAAAATGCCATCACTTTTTATTTAAACACGATTGATGAAACAAAGAAAAAGCTGGTGCTTGTCGAGTGTGATTATGAAACTTTAAATCAAAAGCTGAAAAGTTATTCAAATTCTGCTTACATTCTTGATTACATGATTTCATGGCGTCCAGGAAAGAAAAATGCTGGCTTTGGGTATAAAAATTGTCCTCCACCGGTGTTTAATACTATGGTAAACACACCGGATGATAACCCAATCATTGACTTTAAGGTCAAAACGCCACTTGTCGTTGATCCAACCGAAAACAAAATTTCTCAACCAAAGGTTAACGATAATGGTGCTTCAACCTCGAAGTCCCAGTGTGTTGATGGAATGGTAGAAGAGTGGGATGAAGACGACGATGAGTGTCCTACTCGTGGTTTGGGACACAAAAACTCGTCTGCTCCATAGAATGACAGCATTGGTATTTCAAAATCTGCTTCTAAAAATGTTTTTAAAATTAAACCAACCAATTGCAGTCCATCTTATCCCACTACTTCTGATCAGAAGAGTCAAGTAACCAAAGCCTCAATCAAAAAGGTTAATTTTGTTAAAGCTGGAGAGTCTGTTCAATCAAACAAGTCACTCTCTTCAGCTGAACAAAAAGAAGCTAAGGCTTGTGGTTCAAAAACTCACCAAAGTGAAAATCAATACAGATCTCCAAGGTTGGTTGAGCGGAGATACTGTTTTGAGTGCGGTACACAAGGACACGTTTTTGTCAGCTGTCCTTATCTTCAGAAGGCAAGTAAAAGAGTTAATCATTTTCCAGAAAATAAACAAAAGTTTTTAAAGTCAAAATCTAACTCTTTTACCCAACAACAAGTGCATCAAGAGAAAGTTAAACAAAAGATGCATGACTTGTTGGTCTCTGATTCAAGTTCCACACCTGTACAAATTGTTAAGCAATCCACTGTTTACCACAAACAGTCGTTGCACAAACAACATGTGTGGAAAGCAAAATCAGATGATGCTTCTGACGACTGTACTTCAAAGTCAAATGGTTGTTCCAAAAGTCCATAAGACAGTGGATGGATTGTACTGTTGTAGATGAGACTGGGAAACCCAAGACCGTAAAGGCTTGGGTTCCTAACCTAAACTAATTACTTTCCTTCTTGTGCAGGTTGTCCTTTATAATCCTATTAGCAATAATTGGATTATTGATAGTGGGGCATCCAACCACATGACTAGGAACTTAGCTCTCCTTTTCGACGTCAGAAATATCAAAGGGGGCTATGTTTCATTTGCAGGCGATAAAGGTGGTTTTATCTCAGCTCAGGGAACACTGTCTAATGGAGCTGTCAGCTTTGAGAAGGTCAACTTTGTCAAACAGTTGGATAACAACTTACTTTCTGTTTCTCAAATCTGTGATAAGGAGTTCAAGGTTCTTTTTGATGACAAGCATTGTTATATCTTGAAAAAGGAGTTTATGATTCCAGAAGACATGGTGGTTATGTCTGCTCCAAGAATGAATGATCTTTATATTCTTGACATGTCACAAGCATCATCCTCAGTGTCCACAGCATCATGTTTTGTTTCGAAAGCCACTGAGAAGGATTCTATTTTATGGCACAAAAGAATGGGACATCTCAGTCTCAGAAAAATGAATCATTTGGTGCACAAAAATCTTGTTGAAGGAGTCAATGTGAAAAGTTTTCATCTTCCTGACGTGTGTGTTTCTTGCAAGAAAGGCAAACAAACCAAGAAATCTCATAAACCCAAATCTCAACATTCCATCACTATACCACTAGAGCTCTTACACATGGACTTGTTTGGTCCTATCAACCGGAAGAGTATTGCTGGAGACTTATATTGTTTGGTTGTGACGGATGAGTATTCAAGATATTCTTGGGTGATGTTCTTAAAAGAAAAATCTAAAACTTTTGAATATGTGGAGATTCTGATTACCAAATTGGAGTCTTTGTATAAGTTAAAGGTTAGGAGGATCCGTTCGGACAATGGTACTGAATTTAAAAATCATCTTATGGAAACTTTCTGTCAAAAACTTGGTATTCACCATGAATTCAGTGCGCCATATGTTCCACAAATGAACGGTGTTGCCGAGAGGAAGAATCGGACCTTGATAGAAGCTGCAAGGACTATGCTCGCTGACTCAAACTTACCCGTGCAGTTCTGGAATGAAGCTATTGCTAATGCGTGTTACATGCTCAACCGGGTTCTAGTTGTCAAGCGTCACGATAAAACTTGCTTTGAATTGTTGCATCGACGGAAACCGAACTTACAGCGTTCGGCGCTCCATGTACCATGTTGAAAAAGGATGCTCATGGCAAGTTTAACGAGAAAGTAGAGGAAGGTTACTTCTTAGGGTACAGCACTCCCAATAAAAGAGTTTACAACAAAGCTTCTGGGAATGTAGAAGAATGGTACCATGTTGATGTTCAAAAGTATACCTCTCCTGCTGCTGGAAAAGGTCTTCCTTGGATGTTTGATTATGAAGAACTTTTTGCCTCGTTTAATCTTCCTCCAGAATGTTCAGATGAGGAGGTTGCTGTTCAAATGATGTATGATACTCAAAACGCACCTGATGAACATGTGCAACCTACTCCCTCATCATCAGACATTCCTGAGTCCTCCAATAACACACAAGTCACACAGGATGATGACTCTTCTTCTTCTTCAGAGTATGAGGGTTCTCGACAAGAAATAGACCAGGTGATTGAAGATCCTTCCCATGATGTTGTACAATTGAGTGATGATGTTTCACATTCTGTGGCAATTGAACAGAGTATCACAAACCTTGATCAAACTGTTGAGGTTCCTGCTCATCCTGTGGGTAGGATTGATAGAATTCATCCTCAACAGAACATTATTGGTGATCCCACATCTGGTGTTAAAACTAGGGGTCAGATCAACTCTGGAGTCTACTCAGAAATCATGGAATCTGGTGTGGTCAACGATTGTGCACATTCATGTTTCGTCTCGCAAATTGAACCACGGTCTATAACAGATGCTTTAAAAGAAGAATCTTGGGTAAATGCAATGCAGGAAGAACTACTCCAATTTTAGAAGCTCAGAGTTTGGAAGTTAGTTGATTTACCAAAAGGAGCTAAGAAGATTGGTACTCGATGGGTTCTTCGTTGCAAAAGGGATGATCAAGGAATAGTCATAAGAAATAAGGCTCGTTTGGTCGTTCAGGGATTTAGGCAAATTGAAGGTATAGATTACAATGAAGTGTTTGCACCGGTTGCTCGTCTGGAAGCAATTCGAATTTTTCTTGCTTATGCATCCTACAAAAGGTTCAAAGTCTATCAAATGGATGTAAAGAGTGCTTTCCTTCATGGAGAAATCAGTGAAGTCGTATACATCAGTCAACCTCCCGGGTTTGAAGATCCTATGCATCGTGACCGTGTCTACAAATTGGACAAGGCACTGTACGGATTGCACCAAGTTCCGCGAGCGTGGTACGAGACACTTTCCACTCATCTTCTGAACAATGGTTTTAGAAGAGGTGTCCTCGACTGCACGTTGTTCATTAGAGAAAAGGGTGGAGAACTTTTAATGGTACAGGTATACGTGGATGACATTATTTTCGGATCGACGAATGATGTTCTGTGCAAAGAATTTGAAAGAGTTATGCAGGACAAGTTCGAGATGAGTTCCATGGGAGAGATGAAGTTCTTTCTAGGGCTACAAGTAGATCAATCTGAGACAGGGATTTTCCTTCATCAAACAAATTATGTTGGAGACATACTGAGCCGATTCAGTATGACTGATGCCAAACCTGCTGGTACTCCATTGGCGATCAATCACGGGATTTCGCCTGATGACAAGGGGGAGTATATTGATGCTACACTCTATCGAGCCATGATCGGATCTCTCATGTATCTCACGACATCTCGACCAGACATCATGTTCGCCACGTGTCTCTGTGCCCGATATTAGTCAAAACCAAAAGTCTCCCACTTAATTACTGTCAAAAGGATTTTTCGTTATCTGAAGGGTACTCCTGATCTTGGATTATGGTACTCTAATGATGATAACTTTGAGCTTACTGCATATAGTGATTCTGATTATGGTGGTTCCAAAACAGACTTCAAGTCTACATCTGCAGGGTGTCAGTTCTTTGGAAACCGTCTTGTGACATGGCAATGCAAAAAGCAGACTTCAGTGGCTACATCTACATGTGAAGCTGAATACATCGCTGCTGCCAGTTGCTGTTCTCAGATTATCTGGATTCAACAGCAACTTCGGGACTACGGTTTGCAATTCTCTAACACTCCTATTTATGTAGATAATTCTGCTGCCATAGCTATCACTAAGAATCCGGTTCAGCATTAAAAAACCAAACATATCGGCATAAAATATCACTTCATTCGTGATTGTTTTGAAAAGAAACTGATTGATATGGTTCAAATTAACACTGATTTCCAAAAGGCCGACCTCTATACAAAAGCCTTTGACAAACCAAGATTTTTATTCTTGTTAGAGGTAAACGGCATGAAAAAGAAGGATGACGTTGTTCCGGACCAAGAGTCGAGTCAATAATCATTTTTATCAATTACGTTCCTGTATATATTTTCTTTCTTGCGTTTATTAAAAATCTCAAAAACTCAAAAATATTTTTCATTTTGAAATTTTAGGGGGAGAAAATGTCAGTAAGAAAATGATCTCTCGCTGAGAAAAATGATAGTACACAGACGCTAGTTATCTGAGACTCCAAAAAGATTTTTATTTGTGTACAGTTTGTTTTAAAAAAAAAAAGGATTTTCCATTTTTGTACAGTCTAAAACCCAAAAACATCTGAAAAACTCAAAAATGAGAAATCGTATCCAACCTTTGGGAAGTGATGGCACACTAACCATATGTATGAAGCACATTGCATTTAATGTCATAGTGAATAGTCACACTGAGTCGACATGTGATGCATTGATAGGCTTATCTTACTGAATCTCGACCATTGATGATCAATCTATACCATATTAGATATTGTCTTGTGAGTCACATAATGGTGAAAGGATTGACGAAAATCAACAATAGAAACTGAAGGTGTTTCTCATTCTGTGCACACCAGTTATCATCGGTTTAATGAGATATCAGAAAGTAGTTATAAAATTAAAAATTAGATTTCGAAGTCGTATACGTGCCATATTGCCTTGTAAATACATGGCTGAAGCCGTCCATGCGATTAAGAATAAAATAAAAGTATGAATCCGAATTCGTATATGTGCCATATTACCGGGTTGCAGCCTGGTTGAAGCCATCCATGGGATAGGATGAACACAAACACCGTTAGCTGCATACGTGCCATATTGCCTTGTAAATACCTGGCTGATGGCTGTCTCTGTGAATACTAAAATATATATATATATATATATATAAATAAATAAAAAAATAAAAAAAATTGGTGTAGTAAAGAAGTAACAGGGAATAACTGAGATCTCATGAACTTATGATGGCTGGTTAAGTAAGTTGTGCTGATTTGAAACATTAACATGTTTTGAAAAGTAATTCAAATCAATTCTTAACTAGTGTGGGACACACAGACAATGGACTCAATCCTTCAAGATCATCTTGTAAGTGTTGAGAAGAGGTCTGCATAGGTTTAAGATGGACAAACATATCAATGATCGTATTTTGACTAAGTGTACTTAAAGCTCAGATAATTTGCAATGTTGCTGATTGCTATGAGTTTAGTACTGATCCCACGTTCGGATCTTTCTCACAAAAAGATGTGTAAATACCATTGTATAGTTGTATCTAAAAAATTCAAAATGTCTCAGATCATTAGTCATTAAGTCTGTATGATTTCTCATAAGGATGTTTCTTACTAAAACATGCGTGTATATATCTTGTTGATATTATTTTCAGCATTACATATTCAAAAATCCAAAAAGATTTTACTTTTCCTGAATTTTAGATTATCTGATAAGACTCGAACGACTGTCTAAAAATTAAAATTTGAAAACCGCTTGACTTCCTGATTGATCAAATCGTTCCTTTACTTCATAAACTATTCCAAAACTTCATAATTGATCCCTCATTTCATAATTAAATGTAAATTACTTCATAATTAAATTTTTGTTAAGACCAATGTGGTCGGATACCCCATTTAACTTGAAAAGTTTAATTTGCATAAGGGGATTGTCCCATTCGTACGAATGGATGAGCAAAATGGCTCACTCGTATGAATGGATGAGGAGAATAGCTCATTCACACGAATGGACTGACCAGAATGGTCCACTCGTACGAATGAGTGGCAGAATGAATCAATTCACACGAATGGACTGACCAGAATGGTCCACTCGTACGAATGAGTGGCAGAATGAATTAAGTCTGGGTCACTCGTACGAATGGACTGACCAGAATGATCCATTCGTACGAATGAACCAGACCATCCTATAAAAAGGCCATTCTTTCGCATTCTCAGCATCATTCGCACAAATCAGAAATCCTTATTCGCACGTCTGTTTGATTAAAATTTGCATTTGAACAAATCTCCATCCAATCACCGATCTAACGCTTGATTTTTGTTTACAGGTATACCCTCAAGAGATTAATCTTCTGTATACTCGATTCTTGGATGACTCGACTAGATTTAGGGTTCAAAACCGAAAACCAAACCTAAAAAACGTAAAAAGTGACTTAATAAACCAATTAAAATGCTAAATATTGGTTGAAAATCATAGTCGAATGTGTTGGTGTCTTTTTCGGCAAATCTTTTCAAGTCTTGATCGAATTTTTGGACAAGTTGGATCGCGACCCGTCTGTCATACGAATGGACACACTCTTCATGTTCATTCGTACGAATGAGCACTCATTCACATGAATGAACACTCATTCATACGAATGAGAACTCATTCGCACGAATGAATACTCATTCACATGAATGAAACTCATTCGCACGAATGATCCATTCGCACGAATGAACCAACTTTTTGGATTCATTCGTACAAAGGGAAAATGGTCCAAAAGGTTCATATTTCCAAAATCTTGCATGTACTGATCTGATGTGCTTCATGTTTTTGTGTTTGCAGACTGATCGTTATGGCGCACAGAGCTCCAGTTGTTCTTAAGGCTTCAATAAAAAGCAACATATGTGCGTACATGATTCCTACATCAAAGAATGCACGTCCGTTTGTCGGAATGATCGAGTTTTTATCAAGATCAAGGATTGCTCATGCTATATCCCATCACCGGACTTCATATACGTCGCATCAAAGGGAGTTCTGAGCCTCTGCCGAGATTGACTGCAAGGTATCTCCACCGGTCATACGAGGGAAGATCGCAGGTCAAGATGTGGTTGTATCGGCAGCTCACATTCGCCGATTGTGTCAATTCGGTGATCATCCTGAAGATCCAGTGACACTAGATAAATATCTTGTCCGCGGATGCTTCATGAGAATAAAGTACGACGGGAATGTAGCAGAGGGAGTTTTAAACAAAGCGAACCTCTGTCCGCAGTATAAGTATCTTGGACATGTTCTTCTGCATTGCCTCGGTTCCCGTCGTGGCGGTTTCGACGACATGCGCGAAACAATTCAGAGCGCATTCATTGCTCTGGTGTTGAACATTCCGTTCAACTTTTCCGAGATGGTGTTCACACATCTTAAGGAAAACATCTATCTTAAGGGGGACAATGCGTATCTTATGTACCCCAGATTCTTACAAATGATAATAGATGACCAGCTTCCTCTTCTGCCAAGGTCAGACATCGACATGATCAAGCTAGAACACATGACGGATGTCACTCTAAACAGGGTACAGACCTACAGAGGCAGACAAACAAAGCCACCTCACAAACGACTTATTGGACATCTGGCAAATCCAGATTATGTGGCACCAACAAACAGAAAATGGCGTCACGATAACAGTGATTCTGACAGGGAGGATATTGTTGTACCTCCAGCTGACGACCAAGATGATGACGACCAAGATGGTCAGGGAGATGGTGGCAATGCTCCTAATGTTCCATCTACCGCTGCCACCACCCCCACTGTTGCTGCTATCGATTCTTCCCTTCCAACTAACCCAGAAGATGTTAACCTGGACACCGTCCTGTTTACTGATTCTGAGGACACTGAAGACGAATTTGTAATCAGTCAACAAGGGGCAAGATTGGTCGCAACAAAACGAAAAAGGGGAGCAGATCAAGGAAGCTCAAGGGTTGATGATGACTTCAGGGATGCTGACTTTGTCCCTGACTGTCCACAAGTATCTGCTGCTCCTTCTTCCCAATCTACCCCAGTCAAGGGAGGAAGAAAAAAAAAGAATGGCCAAACGCCAAAAGTTTAAACTTGTTAGAAGGACGGAAAGCACCTCTGCTACTACAGCAACTGCCACCAGGTCTGAGGCTCCAATGTCAACATCTATGCCTCAGACACAAACTGTGCCTCCTCCCATCTACACGACTGCTCCTACATCACAGCCATAAACTATTCGAGCTGAATCTTCAATGTCACTGCCGACTGTCTCTCTACACGACCAGATCAGTACTTTAAACAGTTTGGTACTTCGTTTACTGGCTCAGAATGAAGAGCAATCAAAGCGTATTGACCAACAGGGCTCGCAGATCAGTCAGTTGACTCTGCAAAATACTGAACAAGCCCAAGCCATCACAAGTCTTTCCACTAGGTGTAATGATCAACAAGCCCTCATTCTCACTGCTACAAACCAGAATCAACAGTTGTCTAAAACTGTTGATGCACATGCTCAGAGGATACAAAGGCTTGAGGAGGATAATAAGAGACTGTTGGAAGACTTAGAAAGCAGAAGAGACCCGACACCCAGAATTGAGGGTGCTCGCAATGATGGTGATGATGGTGATGATGGTGATGATGATGGTGATGACGATGATGATGATGATGATGACGATGATGATGATGATAGTGATGATGATGACAATAATGACAAAGATAAGGATGATGGTGCCAATGCTGGTGCTGCATCAAGTGCTTCAAAGACAGCAGAAGCAGAGGCACGCACAAAGCAAAAATCAGACAAATCAGAAGGCCCATCATCAGATACACAAAAGGGCACTGAAGGTTGATAGTTTTTGTTTTTAAGTGTTTTAAGTTGTCTTATTGTAAATATTAGATTATTATGTAAATAATTTCAGTTTTATTTTGATTAAATCAATGAAATTTCAAATTCTCACATGTTTATTCTTTGTTTGTTTATGAAAATAGTTTTGGATGTGATGCCTCTCAAGCAACAACCTTCAAAGTTAACTTATGTGCTTGACATGCAAGGGATCATCTAACATTCAGTTATTTATGACAAAGAGGAAGGGGAAATCGTACACTGCTTGTCAAAAGAACAGATTGCCGAGCTATTTCAAATGAATCCCGACGAAGTCATCAATGAAGAGGCATCTGTTCCTACAACTGATTATCCCTCCTCTGACGAACTAGAAGACGTTGATGAGGTTGAAGTCGAAGACATCACTGATCAAGAATATCCAAAGTACACATCAGTAGATGGTGATGATCTTCCCTCCTTCGCAGACTTATTCACTCAGCAGTCTGACGAGGAGGTCAACCACATTATCGACAACAAAGGAGATGAAGCCGGTCCCTCCACTATTGACATTGACGAGCTGAATGAACGTAAAAGTCAGTGGATGGAATACATGGCCGAATTAAAGAAGAACTCAAAGCCCTCTCCTCCAACCAAGTACACTAAAGTTTATCGACTCAAAGGACACAAGTCTGATGGTCGTATAATCAGTTGGGCATACTTCAACGACTTAAGCTGCTATGCAATAAAAAGAGAGAAGGGCATACAATATTTCAGGTACCCTCATGACTTCAAGACGCTGCCCGCATTTGAAGTAAATCAATTGGCGCGTCTAAAGCTTCTATACAGCGAATCTTCCGGTCTATCCGAATGGTTTGAACGTCAATTACAATACGAATACCGGAAGAAGTGGGTGAACTTCAAGCCACAAATGCCTACACGTTACATTCATAAGGAAAAGGTTCATCCAATCACCAAGAAGCCCCTAATTGTCTTAAAGTGGAAACCTCCAACGATCATGAAGAAGATTCCTTTAAGGAAATTGATCCAGGACTTCTCAGATCAGTTCAAATGGTGGTACTATGATGGGCGTACTGGTGAAGCTGTTATAGTGCTTTGTAATGAAGGGTCATGGGAGACCATCAGGGTCTTTGATCCCTTGTGGCTGACCAACTTGTCTGAACAAGATGTTACAACTTTATACAAGTGTCAACCGTTTTTTGAAGTTGTAGATATAGACCAGGCGTTGCAGTATGTGAAAGTGATACGTATATGCATTGCTTTTGACATACACGCCGGAGTTAACTGGAAAACTCGTACAAAAGAGATGTTGAAGACCAACTAATGTTAGTTAGGTCATTTTGAAGGGATCTAGGTCCAAGGGGGAGTATGTAGATGAATAATATGTCCCTAATCCCTTGTAATATGTATTTCATCTATGTTTAATGTAATTATTTGATGTATTAATGAAATTACATGTTTATCCTTAATGTTTACTCATATATAACGACTGTGTATTAAACGATCTGATAAATATCGATAACGTTGATCAATCGTGCTATTGAAAGGCCCATTCGCACGAATGGATCATGAGAATGATCCATTCACGCGAATAGATCATGAGAATGACTCATTCATTAGAATAAGTCATGAGAATGATTCATTCGTACGAATGAACCATTCTGATGATTCATTCTTACGAATGAACCATTCTGCTGATTCATTCGCACGAATGAGTCCATTCACACGGATCATTCGTACGAATGGCCTCAGCACTATATATAGAACTTTCACTTCATGAGCACAAAAAACACAACAGAAATACAACACATATACACACAGAACCAGACTAAGCAACAACACAAAAACTCTCAGCACCTGTATTGTCGAATCTCTGTCCGTTGAGAGTTTCCAGTTCTTGTATCCAACTTCTCGACACCAAAGGGTCAATAGAAACCTTCGTTTCGACATCTAATCCGCTCGTTTCTTACAACCGGATCCGTGTCATAGATTGGATTGCCAATCAAATCGGATTCCGCACGATTTGGTTCGGTTAATGTGTTGAATCATTGGATCAAGGTAGATCCCGATCCAACAACTCCTATATAAGCCTCTTAGAGCAACTATAATATGTTAGAGGCTATAATAGACCACTATCACCGATCAAGGCCCAATACGACCCATTAATGAAAGTAAGGCATTTTATTGGCAATAACACCTAACTACGACTCACAACACTCATATACAACACTCTTAGAGCAGCTTTGTCATGATAGAAGAAGCTATAATGGGCCACTATCGCCCATAAGGACAAATATGGCCCAGTAATGAAAGTATGACATGTTATTGGGCGTTAACACTTAACTATGACTCACTACACTCCTATATAACCCTTTTAGATCAACTATGACATGATAGAGGCCATAATGGACCACTATCACCGATCAAGGCCCAATACGGCCCGTTATAGAAAGTAAGGCATTTTTTTGGCATTAACACCTAACTACAACTCAAAACACTCACATACAACACTCTTAGAGCAGCTATGTCATGATAGAGGCTATAATGGGCCACTATCACCAATAAGGCCTAATACGACCCATTAATGAATGTATGCCATGTTATTGAGCGTTAACACTTAACTATGACTCACTACACTCTTATATAACCCTTTTAGAACAACTATGACATGATAGAGGCAATAATGGGCCACTAACAGAAATCCATGCCCAATACGGCCCATTAATGAAAGTATGACATGTTATTGGGCGTTAACACCTAACTATGACTCACTACACTCCTATACAACCCTTTTAGAGCAACAATGACAAGATAGAGGCTATAATGGGCCACCAACAGAAATCCAGTCCCAATACGGCCCATTAATGAAAGTATGACAGGTTATTGGGCGTTAACACCTAACTATGACTCACTGCACTCCTATATAAGCCTCTTAGAGCAACTATAATATGGTAGAGGCTATAATGAACTACTATCACCGATCATGGCCCAGTACGGCCCATTAATGAAAGTAAGGCATTTTATTGGCATTAACACCTAACTACAACTCAAAACACTCAAATACAACACTCTTAGAGCAGCTATGTCATGATAGAGGCTATAATGGGCCACTATCACTAATAAGGCCCATACGACCCATTAATGAAAGTATGACATGTTATTGGACGTTAACACTTAACTATGACTCACTACACTCCAATATAACCCTTTTAGAGCAACTATGACATGATAGAGGAAATAATGGGCCACTAACAGAAATCCAGGCCCAATACGGCCCATTAATTAAAGTATGACATGTTATTTGGCATTAACACCTAACTATGACTCACTACACTCCTACATAACACTTTTAGAGCAACTATGACATGATAGAGGCTATAATGGGCCACTAACAGAAATCCAGTCCCAATACAGCCCATTAATGAAAGTATGGCATGTCATTGGGCGTTAACACCTAACTATGACTCACTACAATCCTATATAAGCCTCTTAGAGTAACTATAATATGTTAGAGGCTGTAATGGACCACTATCATCGATCAAGGCCCAATACGTCCCATTAATGAAAGTAAGGCATTTTATTGGCATTAACACCTAACTATGACTCACAACACTCATATACAACACTCTTAGAGCAGCTATGTCATGATAGAAACTATAATGGGCCACTATCACCAATAAGTCCCAGTACGACCCATTAATGAAAGTATGACATGTTATTGGGCGTTAACACTTAACTATGACTCACTGCACTCCTATATAACCCTTTTAGAGCAACTATGACATGATAGAGGCTATAATGGGCCACCAACAGAAATCCAGGCCCAATACGGCCCATTAATGAAAGTATGACATGTTATTGGGCGTTAACACCTAACTATGACTCACTACACTCCTATATAACCCTTTTAGAGCAACTATGACATGATAGAGGCTATAATAAACCACTATCACCGATCAAGGCCCAATACTGCCCATTAATGAAAGTAAGGCATTTTTTTGGCATTAACACCTAACTACGACTCACAACACTCATATACAACACTCTTAGAGCAGCTATGTCATGGTAGAAGCTATAATGGGCCACTATCACCGATAAGGCCCAATACGACCCATTAATGAAAGTATGACATGTTATTGGGCGTTAACACTTAACTATGACTCACTACACTCCAATATAACCCTTTTACAGCAACTATGACATGATAGAGGAAATAATGGGCCACTAACAGAAATCCAGGCCCAATACGGCCCATTAATGAAAGTATGACATGTTATTTGGCATTAACACCTAACTATGACTCACTACACTCCTATATAACACTTTTAGAGCAACTATGACATGATAAAGGCTATAATGGGCCACTAACAGAAATCCAGTCCCAATACAGCCCATTAATGAAAGTATGGCATGTCATTGGGCGTTAACACCTAACTATTACTCACTACACTCCTATATAAGCCTCTTAGAGCAACTATAATATCTTAGAGGCTGTAATGGACCACTATCATCGATCAAGGCCCAATACGGCCCATTAATGAAAGTAAGGCATTTTATTGGCATTAACACCTAACTATGACTCACAACACTCATATACAACACTCTTAGAGCAGCTATGTCATGATAGAAACTATAATGGGCCACTATCACCAATAAGTCCCAGTACGACCCATTAATGAATGTATGACATGTTATTGGGCGTTAACACTTAACTATGACTCACTGCACTCCTATATAACCCTTTTAGAGCAACTATGACATGATAGAGGCTATAATGGGCCACCAACAGAAATCCAGGCCCAATACGGCCCATTAATGAAAGTATGACATGTTATTGGGCGTTAACACCTAACTATGACTCACTACACTCCTATATAACCCTTTTAGAGCAACTATGACATGATAGAGGCTATAATGGGCCACTAATAGAAATCCAGTCCCAATACAACCCATTAATGAAAGTATGGCATGTTATTGGGCGTTAACACCTAACTATGACTCACTACACTCCTATATAAGCCTCTTAGAGCAACTATAATATGGTAGAGGCTATAATGGACCACTATCACCGATCAAGGCCCAATACGGCCCATTAATGAAAGTAAGGCATTTTTTTGGCATTAACACCTAACTACGACTCACAACACTCATATACAACACTCTTAGAGCAGCTATGTCATGATAGAAGCTATAATGGGCCACTATCACCGATAAGGCCGAATATGGCCCATTATTGAAAGTATGACATGTTATTGGGCGTTAACACTTAACGATGACTCACTACACACCTATATAACCCTTTTAGAGCAACTATGACAAGATAGAGGCTGTAATGGGCCACTAACAGAAACCCAGGCCCAATACGGCCCATTAAAGAAAGTATGACACGTTGTTAACACCTAACTATGACTCACTACACTCCTATATAACCCTTTTAGAGCAACTATGACATGATAGAGGCTATAATGGGCCACTAACAGAAATCCAGTCCCAATACAGCCCATTAATGAAAGTATGGCATGTTATTGGGCGTTAACACCTAACTATGACTCACTACACTCCTATATAAGCCTCTTAGAGCAACTATAATATGTTAGAGGCTGTAATGGACCACTATCATCGATCAAGGCCCAATACGGCCCATTAATGAAAGTAAGGCATTTTATTGGCATTAACACCTAACTATGACTCACAACACTCATATACAACACTCTTAGAGCAGCTATGTCATGATAGAAGCTATAATGGGCCACTATCACCAATAAGTCCCAGTACGACCCAATAATGAAAGTATGACATGTTATTGGGCGTTAACACTTAACTATGACTCACTGCACTCCTATATAACCCTTTTAGAGCAACTATGACATGATAGAGGCTATAATGGGCCACTAACAGAAATTCAGTCCCAATACAGCCCATTAATGAAAGTATGGCATGTTATTGGGCGTTAACACCTAACTATGACTCACTACACTCCTATATAAGCCTCTTAGAGCAACTATAATATGGTAGAGGCTATAATGGACCACTATCACCGATCAAGGCCCAATACGGCCCATTAATGAAAGTAAGGCATTTTTTTGGCATTAACACCTAACTACGACTCACAACACTCATATACAACACTCTTAGAGCAGCTATGTCATGATAGAAGCTATAATGGGCCACTATCACCCATAAGGCCGAATATGGCCCATTATTGAAAGTATGACATGTTATTGGGCGTTAACACTTAACGATGACTCATTACACACCTATATAACCCTTTTAGAGAAACTATGACAAGATTGAGGCTGTAATGGGCCACTAACAGAAACCCAGGCCCAATACGGCCCATTAATGAAAGTATGACATGTTATTGGGCGTTAACACCTAACTATGACTCACTACACTCCTATATAACCCTTTTAGAGCAACTATGACATGATAGAGGCTATAATGGGCCACTAACAGAAATCCAATCCCAAGACAGCACATTAATGAAAGTATGGCATGTTATTGGGCGTTAACACCTAACTATGACTCACTACACTCCTATATAAGCCTCTTAGAGCAACTATAATATGGTAGAGGCTATAATGGACCACTAATAGAAATCCAGGCCCAATACGGCCCATTAATGAAAGTATGACACGTTATTGGGCGTTAACTCCTAACTATGACTCACTACACTCATATATAAGCCTTTTAGAGCAACTATGACATGATAGAGGCTATAATGGACCACTATTACCGATCAAGGCCCAATACGGCCCATTAATGAAAGTAAGGCATTTCTTTGGCATTAACACCTAACTATGACTCACTACACTCCTATATAACACTTTTAGAGCAACTATGACATGATAGAGGCTATAATGGGCCACTAACAGAAATCCAGTCCCAATACAGCCCATTAATGAAAGTATGGCATGTTATTGGGCGTTAACACCTAACTATGACTCACTACACTCCTATATAAGCCTCTTAGAGCAACTATAATATGTTAGAGGCTGCAATGGACCACTATCATCGATCAAGGCCCAATACGGCCCATTAATGAAAGTAAGGCATTTTAATGGCATTAACACCTAACTATGACTCACAACACTCATATACAACACTCTTAGAGCAGGTATGTCATGATAGAAGCTATAATGGGCCACTATCACCAATAAGTCCCAATACGACCCATTAATGAAAGTATGACATGTTATTGGGCGTTAACACTTAACTATGACTCACTGTACTCCTATATAACCCTTTTAGAGCAACTATGACATGATAGAGGCTATAATGGGCCACCAATAGAAATCTAGGCCCAATACGGCCCATTAATGAAAGTATGACATGTTATTGGGCGTTAACACCTAACTATGACTCACTACACTCCTATATAACCCTTTTAGAGCAACTATGACATGATAGAGGCTATAATGGGCCACTAACAGAAATTCAGTCCCAATACAGCCCATTAATGAAAGTATGGCATGTTATTAGGCGTTAACACCTAACTATGACTCACTACACTCCTATATAAGCCTCTTAGAGCAACTATAATATGGTAGAGGCTATAATGGACCACTATCACCGATCAAGGCCCAATACGGCCCATTAATGAAAGTAAGGCATTTTTTTGGCATTAACACCTAACTACGACTCACAACACTCATATACAACACTCTTAGAGCAGCTATGTCATGATAGAAGCTATAATGGGCCACTATCACCCATAAGGCCGAATATGGCCCATTATTGAATGTATGACATGTTATTGGGCGTTAACACTTAACGATGACTCACTACACACCTATATAACCCTTTTAGAGCAACTATGACAAGATAGAGGCTGTAATGGGCCACTAACAGAAACCCAGGCCCAATACGGCCCATTAATGAAAGTATGACACGTTATTGGGCGTTAACACCTAACTATGACTCACTACACTCCTATATAACCCTTTTAGAGCAACTATGACATGATAGAGGCTATAATGGGCCACTAACAGAAATCCAGTCCCAATACAGCCCATTAATGAAAGTATGGCATGTTATTGGGCGTTAATACCTAACTATGACTCACTACACTCCTATATAAGCCTCTTAGAGCAACTATAATATGTTAGAGGCTGTAATGGACCAATATCATCGATCAAGGCCCAATACGGCCCATTAATGAAAGTAAGGCATTTTATTGGCATTAACACCTAACTATGACTCACAACACTCATATACAACACTCTTAGAGCAGCTATGTCATGATAGAAGCTATAATGGGCCACTATCACCAATAAGTCCCAGTACGACCCATTAATGAAAGTATGACATGTTATTGGGCGTTAACACTTAACTATGACTCACTGCACTCCTATATAACCCTTTTGGAGCAACTATGACAAGATATAGGCTATAATGGGCCACTAACAGAAATCCAGGACTAATACGGCCCATTAATGAAAGTATGACACGTTATTGAGCGTTAACACTTAACTATGACTCACTACACTCCTATATAACCCTTTTAGAGCAACTATGACATGATAGAGGCTATAATTGGCCACCAACAGAAATCCAGTCCCAATACGGCCCATTAATGAAAGTATGGCATGTTATTGGGCGTTAACACCTAACTATGACTCACTACACTCCTATATAAGCCTCTTAGAGCAACTATAATATGGTAGAGGCTATAATGGACCACTAACAGAAATCCAGGCCCAATACGGCCCATTAATGAAAGTATGACACGTTATTGGGCGTTAACACCTAACTATGACTCACTACACTCCTATATAAGCCTTTTTAGAGCAACTATGACATGATAGAGGCTATAATGGACCACTATCACCGATCAAGGCCCAATACGGCCCATTAATGAAAGTAAGGCATTTCTTTGGCATTAACACCTAACTATGACTCACTACACTCCTATATAACACTTTTAGAGCAACTATGACATGATTGAGGCTATAATGGGCCACTAACAGAAATCCAGTCCCAATACAGCCCATTAATGAAAGTATGGCATGTTATTGGGCGTTAACACCTAACTATGACTCACTACACTCCTATATAAGCCTCTTAGAGCAACTATAATATGTTAGAGGCTGCAATGGACCACTATCATCGATCAAGGCCCAATACGGCCCATTAATGAAAGTAAGGCATTTTATTGGCATTAACACCTAATTATGACTCACAACACTCATATACAACACTCTTAGAGCAGCTATGTCATGATAGAAGCTATAATGGGCCACTATCACCAATAAGTCCCAATACGACCCATTAATGAAAGTATGACATGTTATTGGGCGTTAACACTTAACTATGACTCACTGCACTCCTATATAACCCTTTTAGAGCAACTATGACATGATAGAGGCTATAATGGGCCACCAATTGAAATCCAGGCCCAATACGGCCCATTAATGAAAGTATGACATGTTATTGGGCGTTAACACCTAACTATGACTCACTACACTCCTATATAACCCTTTTAGAGCAACTATGACATGATAGAGGCTATAATGGGCCACTAACAGAAATTCAGTCCCAATACAGCCCATTAATGAAAGTATGGCATGTTATTGGGCGTTAACACCTAACTATGACTCACTACACTCCTATATAAGCCTCTTAGAGCAACTATAATATGGTAGAGGCTATAATGGACCACTATGTTGATGCACTTTCCTGTGACAACACTCTGGATAGAGTCTAGGTTTGTATGTCTAATGTCTGTATTTTGTCTTTGTATGTAAGAGTCATTATGTAAAAGTTTATCGAGTTGTATTTACTTTTAGTTAATGTTTTGTTGATTTCTTCTAAGTGTTTTGCGCACTTGTATGTGCGCAGGAGAATGCTCCTGCATACTTAGTAAGTACGCAGGAATACCTATGCGTACTTGTTAAGTACGCAGGAGTAATTGGTCCTGCGCACTTGCTAAGTGCGTAGGCATCAGGTCAGTATAAATAGGATAGGTTCACAGAAGCTAAGTACGCAGAACCATTTGTTCATACGAACTCAGTTTTGCTAAGTACGCAGCTTGTATTCTCTCTGTAACCGTCGAGTGTTTATAATACAAAGAACGATTATTGTGACTCTTGTGTTCGGTTTACTTTGTTCAGTTAGACTCTCCACCTAGTCACGGGTATTCCGCACCCGGTCCGACTAGTAGACCACTTGCATGTGACGATCCACCACACCCGAGGGACCTACAAGTGGTATCAGAGCATTGCTCTTGAATTCGAGTGTTGTAAGTGAGTTTAGAGACGTTTTTACTGAGTTTTACAAGCAAAGAGAGGTTATTTTGTTGATTTTTGTGATAAAAAATGGGGTAGCTCTTGAGCACTTTTTTAGAAGCAAAAATCTCTCAAAAAAAACCGATTTTTGTTGTGTATTTGTGTGTTTTGAGCATCATAGGTTGGTTAGAAACTTGTTTCTGACCCTTTGACTCAATTGCATTGATCATCAGACCATTTTTTACCAACTCCGGCGAGTTTCAGGTCACCGGAAAAGTTTGGTGGGAGTTGCTGAAAAGGTGTCCTTCGTACTTACCATTTTTGGCAAAATGTACAGTTTTCTGCGAACTTGCTAAATACGCAAGAGTTATCTCCTGCGTACTTACAAGTGCGCAAGACTGAACTGCGAACTTAAGACTTATCCTGCGTACTTAACAATTTACTCCTGCGTACTTACAAGTACGCAAGGGCAAATATTACATACGCAAGACCATTCATAAGTGCGCAAGGCCAATCCTAAGTGCGCAATAGCTACTGACTTTTCTGATTTTAGACCAAGTGTTCACCATGTCAAACCTTCAGAACCTTAGTAGTATGTTAAATTATGATAATGAAATCGGTACTCCACAGAAACCTCCCAAGTTGCTCAATGTAAACGATTATTCCAATTGGAAAGCCCGCTTTGAGCACTATATTTCATACACCGATTCATCGTTATGGATACCTATTCTTGAGGGATATAAGCATCCAACCCACTTGTATCTTGATGAAAACGTACCTAAGCCTATCTCTAAGTTGGATGCAGAAGAAAAGAAAATTTATGATCGAGAGAAGAAGGCATTGGGTTCAATCACTATGTCATTAACTCGGGATTTGTTCCACAGTTTCCGAGGATATGAATCTTCTAAGGATCTTTGGAAAGCTTTACAGAAAAGATTCGAAGGAAATAGTGACATCAAGAAAAGCAAGAGGGATCTGCTCCGGAAGCAATACGAGTGCTTCAGATTTATAGAAAATGAATCTTTAGATGATCTTATCTCTAGATTCTATCACCTACAAACGGAGTTGAAATCGTTTGAGCTTAAATATCTAGAAGAGGAAATGGTGGAAAAGTTTTTGGATGCTCTGCCACCGAGATATGAGATGTATACAACCCTGATGAGGGAAAGTTCAAAGTTCTACGAGATGACAGTAGATGAGGCAGTCGGTAAGATTCAGGCTCATAACATGAATCTTATAAAAAGGGAGAATTCTGGAAGACCTCAGATACAGGACCCTTCCATGTATCACGGGACGACTTCCACGTCAATGTCTTCCGGCTCTGGGATTGCACTCTTTACTGGGAAATCCATTGAAGAAGACCACTCTAATGGTTGTGGTGGTCATGCATGTTATGCATCAGGATCAGGGTTTGGATCTCATCAACAAAATCAACAAAACTCAAAGACTCCTCAGAATACGTGCTCAGCCAACCAGTCAGCTATTGCCAAGATAGCTGAAGATCATGTAGCACTATTCTCATCTTGCATGCTGGCATATGAGAATTTCATTGGTGGAAAGCTAACGGATCCTGAGACTATTGAAGAGGACTTCAATCAAGTGGATCCTGATGATATTGAAGACATGGATATTCAGTGGAATATGGCCATGTTACTGAGGAGGGCCAAGCGTTTCCTGAACAGAACAGGAAGAAAGTATATTGGCAGGCATTCTAATGCCAAGGTTGGATTTGACAAATCCAAGGCCAAGTGATACAAGTGTCAAAACTATGGACACTTTGCTCGTGAATGTCAAAAGGACAAAGCACCTGCCTCTGGCTTTACCAGACCTAGCCAGGGAAACAACCATGGCCAAAACAACCAAAGTCACCACAATCATACCCAAAGTAATCAGTCCAATGCACTGGTCGCACAGAATGACGAAAATTTTGATTGGGGTGTGCATCTAGAAGACGCCATCATTGCTCAAGCACAGGTTGGTCTCATGGCAGAAATCATGGAGCTGATGGAGGCCGAGAGGAAGGAGGCCGAGAGGAAGGAAGCTGAAGAAGAGGAATATTCTGAATCTGAAGGAGAGGAATCTTCTGAATCTGAAGAAGAGGAAGCTTCTGTAGCTGACGAAAAGGAGTCTACCACTGCTGTCGCTCTCATGGCAATTGGAGAAGGACAAAGTTCATCATCTGAGGTAGATTCTAACCCTTTCTCTGTTGTTTCTTGTTCTAAATGTCTAGGGCTAAAAAATGAAATTTCTGATCTCCAAGACATAATCGGACCCCTAAAGTTGGCAGCTAAAAATTACAAAATGAATGAATCACGTTTTAAAGAATCAGTTGAAATGCTACAGAACGAAAAACAAGACTATTCTTTAAAAATAAGCGACCAACAGGTTCATTTGGACATTGCGTATAGGGCTTTGGAAAAGAAGAACAATGAAATTAACAAACTGCAAAATGAGATCTTGCAGCTCAAATACACTAACGAGAAATTGAAAAACTCTCGCTTCGTGGTGGAGCACTACGAATCCGTGGTGAGAAAAATGAATGGCCTAGGACTTGGTACCAATGCCATTCCTCCACCAATAAGTGGGCAGTTTGTCAATAGCTTGATAGACATTGATCTCACTTGTCTAGATGAGCCCTCTGATAAGGATGATTCCCCTAAAAAGGATGAATCCTCAAGTAAGGCTAACTCCACATCTAGTGAGGAGTATGTTACTGCTTCTGAGGATGGGTCGGTTAACACTTGCCCTGAAGGAGTAGTATCTGAGGAGTTGTTGACTGAACAGAAAGTCCAGAAAAACATTATCACTAATGGTGATAATTGCATTTTAACTGAACCTGATATCATTGAAACAAATGATAAACTTAAGGGAATGCTTTACGGGGGTTTTAAAAATATTAACCAAGCTAAGAAATAGGCTTTTTCATCTCATTATGGGCTGGGTTACAAAGAAAATTTGCAAAAGTATTATACCCCCAAACATCAAACTGTAAAAGTTCAAACTTCTGTTCATAAACCAACTCTTCCTTCTCACAATGGTGAGTTTTCTAAGGCCAGAACTAAAGAGCCTTACATGAGAACTTATGTTGACAAGAGGAATTGCTTTCACTGTGGCTTGGTTGGTCACATTGTTGTGAACTGTCCTTCTAAGAACCCAGGGAAACGGCATGTTGTTTCACGACCAGCTGTTATCCCTAAGTCGCCAGTAGTGAAAGCTCCTATCAGACCAAAGCTAAATGTCGTGAAACCACCAGTGCAACCGATAGCTAAGCCAAAGATCAAATCTGAGGCCAAGCCATCTGTTGTAAGAAAGGTAAAGCAACCTGCTGTACCTCGTGTGTCTACATCTGGTAGTACACGCACTGGTGAGAAACATGTGGCTAGACTCTCTAAGCCACAGAGAAGAAGAAGGAATAAGAGGTTGAGAAAGCTGGAACAGCTGACTAAAGCTCAATCAGGTGAATCTTCCACAAGTTCACCGGCTGTGATTGAACCAAAGTCTCCTGTTCTGGTTAAGATTCAAAAGAGATCCTGGAACAAGAAAGTTAAAGTTTCTCAATCTCCTGTTCCCAATTCCTCCAAAGATTCACCAATTTTGGACAGTCATCATGACTGTGAGTTGAAAGAAGTAGTTTATTTTGAGAAGGATGGACGACCCAAGACCACAATGGCTTGGGTCTCCAAATCTAACTAATTCTTTTGTTACTCGTGCAGGGACGTCCGAAGGGTACTATCTCTAACCGCTGGTATGTAGATAGTGGATGCTCCCGGCACATGACAGGAAACATGGCCTTGCTTCAAGACGTTAAACCATTTAGAGGCGGCTATGTGGCCTTTGCCGGAGAAAAAGGCGGCAGTATCACGTGTCAAGGCGTGATTTCGAACGGTTGTGTTAGCTTTGACAATGTCAACTTCTGCGAGCAGCTGAAGCATAACCTGTTGAGTGTCTCACAAATGTGTGACAAGGAGTACTCAGTGATGTTTGACAAGTCAGAATGTCTGATTCTCAAACCCGGTTTCAAAGTTCCTGATGACTAGATTCTGATGAGAGCACCAAGAACAAACGACACTTATCAGATTGATATGAGCGTGGCAAAAACCACCTCATCAGTTGCTACTTGTTTGCTTACAAAAGCGACAGAGCTTGACTCCATCTTGTGGCATAGGAAACTCGGACATATTTCTTATCGTAAAATGAATCATCTTGTCCGAAACGGTTTGGTAACCGGGGTTCCTAAGCTGAGATTTACCGTTGCAGATGATTGTATGCCTTGTAAAAAGGGCAAACAGCAACGGAAGTCTCACAAGCCCAAGCTCCAAAACTCTATCAATACCCCTTTGGAGCTATTACACATGGATCTGTTTGGCCCCATAAGTATCAGGAGTATTGGAGGTAAGTCATTCTGTCTAGTTGTAACTGATGATTTCTCACGTTTTTCTTGGGTGCATTTTTTAGGTACAAAAGATGAGACTGCTGATATTCTTCAATACTTGATCCTGAGCTTGGAATCTCTTTGCAAGCTGAAAGTTAGAAGAATAAGGAGTGACAATGGAACTGAGTTCAAGAATAATTTGATGGAACTTTTCTGTCTCAAGAAAGGGATCCGTCACGAATTCAGCGCGCCGTACACGCCTCAGCAGAATGGAGTTGCTGAACGGAAGAACAGAACACTGATTGAGACTGCAAGGACTATGCTGTCAGATGCAAAGCTTCCTGTCACTTTCTGGGCAGAAGCAGTAAATACAGCTTGTCACGTCTTAAACAGAGTTTTGGTGGTGAAAAGACACAACAAGACTTGTTATGAGTTGATCAACAATCGACTTCCCAATCTTGATTATCTAGTTCCTTTTGGTAGTCCTTGTTCCTTGTTGCTACAGTATAAAGATTGTCAATCTAAATTTCATGCGAAAGCGGTGGAAGGCATCTTCTTAGGATATGTTGCCAATTCGCCCTGCAAGAGAGTGTACAACATAGGAACTCGTACTGTCGAGGAATGGTTCGAAGTGGATTGTAGTAAACACAGCATTCCACCAGAACCAAAAGGTCCAGCTTGGGGTTTTGATTATGATGCGCTATTCAAGTCATTCAATCTTCCTGATTTATCTGTAGAAGACGCCACAAATGTTTATAATCTACTGAATGGCGGCAGTTTTTCGACTCGTGCTACTGTACCAATTATAACTCCGGATTCCAATGCTGCATCTGCATCTGGAACTCATGACAGTGTTAACAGTGAAAGTGTTCATGTTGTTGGAGATGATGCTGAAACCAATCCTAACACAACTGTAGGAAATGAAGCTCCAGCTAATCCAATTAACATTGAATCTTCCTCTGCTGAAACACAGGAAATGGGGGAGTTAAGCACAAATCTAGATCCAGAAATTCAAGAACCGATTGTATCGGAGACGAGAGTGCATAGGAATCATCCAATCGACAACATTATTGGTGATCCTTATGCCGGTGTTCAGACTCGTCATAGAACCATCACAGAGAACACCAGTCTTTACACAGAGATATTTGACACTGGTGTCATGGAAACATGTCTGCATGCTGCATTCGTGTCCCAGATAGAGCCGAAGAATGTGAAGGAGGCTCTCACTGACAACTGCTGGATTGAGGCAATGCAAGATGAATTGTCACAATTCCAAAAGTTGCACGTGTGGGATTTGGTTGACTTGCCAAAAGGCTTTCAGCCAATTGGAACCAGATGGGTGTTCAAATGCAAGACGGATGATCGTCATGTAGTTGTGAAGAACAAGGCAAGATTGGTTGTTCAGGGTTTTTATCAACAAGAGGGCTTGGATTACACGGAAGTATATGCCCCAGTTGCTAGAATTGAGGCCATTCGACTGTTCTTGGCTTATGCCACATATGTCGGCTTCAAGGTCTACCAACTTGATGTGAAGAGTGCTTTCCTTTATGGTAAAGTTCATGAAGAAGTCTATGTCACTCAACCTCCCGGTTTTGAAGATCCGCATAATATCAATAAAGTGTACAAGCTCGACAAAGCACTTTATGGTCTTCATCAAGCACCGCGGGCATGGTATGAGACACTATCAAAGCATTTACTGTCTAATGGTTTCGACCATGGACAGATTGACTCGACTCTCTTCATAAGGAAAGCAGGAGGTGACATTCTACTTGTGCAAGTATATGTCGACGACATCATCTTTGGGTCGACCAATGAAGGGATGTGTAGGGAATTCGAGAAGGTGATGAAGTCCAAGATTGAAATGAGCAATATGGGTGAACTGTCGTTCTTCCTGGGTCTGCAAGTCAGTCAAAGAGAGGATGGCATTTATCTACATCAAACTAAGTACGTGCAAGACATCCTGTAAAAATACAAGATGAGTGATAGCACTACTTATGGCACACCAATCCCAGTCAATCATGGTTTGCATCCTGACAAAGATGGGAAGGATGTAGACAGCAGGTTGTACCGTGGGATGATCGGATCACTTATGTATCTCACAGCTTCAAGACCCGATATTATGTTTGCTGTATGCTTGTGCTCAAGGTTTCAGTCTCAACCGAAGGAGTCACATATGATAGCCGTGAAGAGGATTTTCAGATACCTGAAAGTGAAACCCCGATTGGGTCTTTGGTACTCTAAGCAGCAGTCATTCGACTTCAAAGCCTACACTGATTCAGATTATGGCGGTTGTAACCTTGACAGAAAGTCAACTTCTGGCGGATGTCAATTCTTGGGAGATAGACTGGTCTCCTGGCAGTGCAAGAAGCAGTCAACGGTTTCTGTCTCAACTTGTGAAGCAGAATACATTGCTGCAGCTAGCGGCTGTTCTCAGATATTGTGGATTCAGCAGCAATTGCGAGACTATGGCTTGAACTTCACTGGAACTCCTTTATTCATTGACTACAATGCCACCATGTCCATCACAAATAACCCGGTGAAACATTCCAAAACTAAGCATATTGAAATTCGCCATCATTTCATCCGTGATTGTGCTGAAAAGCATTTAATTGAACTTGTAAAGGTTCACACGGATGACAATCTTGCTGACCTTTTCACAAAGGCATTTGATCGGTCCCGTTTTGAGCATCTTGTCAACTTGATAGGAATGTTCAATCCTGAGTGAAAAATTAATTTTCTTAAATCAATTCAATTCATGGAAGTTAAATTTTATTTCTTTTAAATTTTTTTTGTATAGTTCTGTTAGTAAAAAAAAAATGGAGAAAATTTCAAAAGTTCACTTGAGAAACGAGGAAATGATAGTACATCTGAAATGATCTAACCATCATAGACTGCTCATGGGAAATGATTGCGTCATGTTTACTTAATTGTTTAAATTATTATGTTTTTAATCTGTTTACTTACAAGTAATTTGAATTGTCAGTAGGCTGTATGCGTCTTTGAATCACTAGTAGTGTGGAAACTAAATCTAAATTACAACTGTGATTTGAACCCATATTTGCAAGTGTGTGTGTGTGTGTGTAAAAGAATAGAAAAGATCATTATCAGATAAAGGATGTTAGATTTTGGCAATAATTTTCTTTTGAGATCAGTTTCGGGTTATGTTGTTAGCACAATTAATGCGGTTCATCTCACTGCCCATACTCACAAGTATGCAAGGAGAGATTGAATCAAGACATGTCTCTACATCAACCGTTGAGCATGTATTCACCCTTGAATCATTCCTGGTTCATTGAAATCAAATCCAGATAAAAGTTGGATCCCGTTACCTTATAATCAAACACCATGTTCCTTATCCCGAATCATCATACCGATATTCAAAGAAGAAAATCACATGAAACCAAGACAATTGAATCACTCGATTCTGAATCTTATGATTCTTGATAATCCTCATGGATTCTGCTTGATTTTTCTGTGCTAATTGATGTAACTTCATTCTGAAAATTAAGAATATCATTGGAAAAATCTTAGATGCCTTGAGATAGTGCAAAATATCATAGCATTTAAGTGGGGTACACGTTGTATATTTTATAATTAAGAACTTAATACACAAGAACATGATACAAAGATGCATATAGTTTCAAATCTTATAATATTGTCAACTTGAATTACTTGTTTATTTGCTTATTACGTAAGAATAAAGAGTAATACATGACATGATCCCATATTCTTTGATGTTTATATTGTATCATTTTTGCTAAAAATTAGCCTGATATGATCCTCTGCTAGTGTCTTTGTTCAAAAATAGCTTGTGTGAATACTTGTATATTTCTATCTAGAAAAGAACAAAAAGATTTTAAGTTTATGCATTGTTTAAGTTTAATTCAGAAAAGGCCAAAAATATTTTATGTTTAACCTTCATGAATTGTATTTGAATCCTCCCGATTGAATATTTTTATCTTGTTCGTTATTTGACTTGAAAATCTTCATAATTCTGAGTTGAAAATTGCGCACTTAAAGTTTCTGCGCACTTGTCAAGTACGCACGAAGTAAGACTTGCGCACTTAGCAAGTACGCAAGAGTTAATTCCTGCGTACTTGTTAAGTACGCAAGCGTTAATTCGTGCGCACTTAGCAAGTACGCACGAACATTATCAGTGGGGTATAAGTTCAACACTTAGAAAAATTTTCAGGTTAAGCTTTCAAACCGGAATTTTTCCCCCTGCAATTTTCTCTCAAAATCGAGTGTGTTCAAACCCGTTTTTCATCCCTTCCACATTATCATCTTCGTATTTCATCTCCTTGGTGAGATTTTAGACCGATTTCATCCGTAAATTCGTGAAATTTTGGACCGATTTGACCTAGAATATTTTAGGTTAATGTCGACAAATTTTGGGGTAATTTGGGGTTGTTTGGGTAACTTATTATGTGTAACAAGCGAATAGGAAGCTTTAATGGACTCCCTAATCATCTCTTGGTCCTCGATTGATCCGTCATTCGTATTTTAACCGACAGTGGGTCGGCGACGGGTCTCGGTCAAAAATTGAACGAGTGTAGTGTTGATAATGGTACCATAGGTTAGAATCCGTGATTCCGACCTAGTGGCGACCTAATCGACCCACATTTTGATCGAATTCAATTTCTGAATTTTTTGTTAAGAGTTGTTCTTGCGCACTTAGCAAGTACACAAGAAGTAATTCCTGCGTACTTGTTAAGTACGCAAGAGTAAAATCCTGCGCACTTGCTAAGTGCGCAGGACCAACACTTAGAAAATTTTCTTAAGTCTGAAATTTTTTTCAAAGTGTAACTACTATTCTATGTCATGTGAGTCTACTTCCATTGTTATTAATTGATCTAATTATGTTTTATGTGTGTGTTTGCAGATAATGGCTCGTGCATTCACTGACGAATTCAATCTGTTGGCGCACACTGAACCAGAATGGAAAGGGGCAGCCTTACAATATAGAGAGATTGTGGACTTCCTGAACAGATCTAAAATAAGTTATGCAATCTCGGCTAATCCAACAGTCTCAAGACCTTACTTAGAGCAATTCTGGGAGACAGCAGAGCACGATTGCACGGTATCTCCAAATGTCATAAGGGCTACCATTGACGGTCGGGCTATTGGCATCTCTGAGGATACAATAAGGAGAGTACTGCAGTTTGGAGACCTTCCCACCGACCCGACATCCTATCCAGATTACTACGTGGATGGGTGTTGGAGGCAGAGAATGGGATATGTCGGGGAAAGGGACTATGCTTCATACAAGAAAATGTGGGTTCTAGATCAATGGCGTTACTTTGCCCACATCATGATCATGTGCATCTCATCAAGGAAAGTAGGGAAGGATGCCATGGGTCATGACCTTGCCGCAGCCATGGTGGGCTTGTCTCTCAATCGGGGCTACAACTTCTCCCGCTTTATTTTCAAAGCAATCAATGACCAGATAAATACGGCGGAGAGGTTTAGGTTCCTTTTATACCCGAGGTTTGTGCAACTTTTGATCGATGATGCGTTGCCAAACCTGCGTGCGATCGGGGAGAGACTGCAAGTGAAAAGAGTGGCCAAGAGAGTCTTTGCACAGTTTTTAAAGCCAGGCGGTATAGAACCTACCCCTGAGCATACTGAACTCTTCGGCCACCTGATTAATGAAGCATACGTCGCTCCGGAGGACTGGAACTGGTATAGTCCCAACTCGGGACCAGAGATGAGTGATCACTCTGATGAAGAACAAGATGAAGAAGATGATGATAATGATGAAGGTGATGATGAAGGTGGTGTTGATGGTGCTGAGGAATCCGATTCGGAGGCTACAGAATCAGATTCTTCAGATTCCGATGATGCACCATCACAGGCACATCCGAGGAGACTGACACAGGTAACCCAGCCTGCGTCGTCTTCAAAAAGAAAGAGACAAAGCTCCAGCAGCGAATATGAGCCAGATTCCGACTCTGACGCTGCTCTACAAAGACAGAGACAAGAGAGCACCAACAAGAAAAGGGGCGATAGGCAAGAGATTGCCATCCCCAGGGTTGAAGAGATTCCAACTGTGCAACCAGTACAAGTTGAAGTTGCCATTCCAGAATCTACCCAACCAGCACGGCAACTGTTTAGTAGGAGGAGAAGGCCACTGGTACAAGCAGATGTGGCGGTCACAGAGGTGATTCCTGTGACGGTGACCCTCCCTATTCCAACCGTCCAGGTGACGGTGACTGCTCCACTTCTCACGGAGTCAGTCACAGTCACCCCAACAATAACACCCACTCACATCATACCATCCCCAACCCCAACACCCACCAAAGAGCCGTCAGGTCAACCCTTCAACTACGGTGATTTCTCACAGGGGTTCGACTTTGACACAATCTTCTCTTCCCCCATCCACAACGCCGAAGCCTCATCATCTAGGCATCCGGATCCAAATGAAGCTAGGATCGATGTGCTAGAAACCCAAGTTGCTGGCTTGTTGAAGACTATTCAAACGTCAAAGGAGGAGTCTGATGCTCAACAAGCACAGATAAACTCTCTGGCAGATGAAGTTAGGATTCTGCGTAGCCAGAGAACGGGGACTGATGAACGGCTGAAGAATGTGATGGCGCAGAATGAACTATTAATGAAGACGAATGCAATGATTCTGGCCCACAGAACTTCAATTGAGCTAAGGATGGATGCTCAAAGGCAGGAGCACGCTACTATGGTCAAATTGATTGCAGAACTGACCGAGAAGCTAGGTGCTCAGGAGGAGAAGGAAAAAGAAAAATCCATCGGTGCAGAGGTTTGTCATCCAGTCGATTTGACTAAGGATGATGACAAAGACAAGGATCCTGAAGTCGGTCCTAGTGGAGGTGAGCACCAAGCTTCGGCAATTGTGCCCATCTCTACTACGTCAATGGCTGAGGGGGAGTCTACTACGCAATAGGGTGGTGATACCTCAGGAGGTGGTGGTGGCGGTGATAAAGGGAAGTCAGTGGCTGACAAGATTCTATGTCTCGAGCCTGACTATTCTAAAGAAGCACAGATCGATGCTCTCCTTAATCTGGAAGAAGGAGAGATCGACTCTGGTGATGATTGGAACGATGATGATGATGTGATAATCGAGATTCCCAAGGGCGACGGGGATCTAGAGTATGAGTTAGAGGATGGTGAGATCTTTGAAATACCATCGCTCGAATCTCTGCTCGAAACAGACACAGGCTCAGTTGATACAGCAAGTAATGTTGAAGCTACAACTGATGCCCCCCGGTCGACCCTATACCTGTGGACCCCAAGGCACAAAAAGAGAAAGACATGCCTTCTGCATCTACAAAAGGTCCAGCTCCAGTGTGGCAAAAGACGTCTATCAAAGACAAGTATGGAGCGACAGGTATGATCTTAGCTGTCAGGTTTGAGGAGGACAAGCAGTTGTTCGCCATCAAAAGATCTGGAGGGGTTCAATACTTGAAACCAACCAGTGAGGCGTTCAACTCTTTGCCCAGGTACGACCTAGTTAACCTTGCAAACCGCGACCTGCTGAATCATTCGAATCATGCAGTAGCAATGGGTTTGTGGAGTATACTACAGCGTGAAGCAAGATCGGGAAAGTATGAGTATCTCAAGCCTCAGGTGCCCAGAAGAGTCAAGGATAAGCACGCTGTGCATCCTGTGACTAAGAAGCCGTTAAAGAGATTGGTATACAAGCCAGTGCGATGTGAAACAAGATTCCCCTGAGCAAGTTACCTCAGGATATTCTTGGTGACATGTGGTACTGGTACGTTGATCCAAAAACGGGCGAGGCTGTGATCATGGGTAAAGGTAAGTCAGATAGTGGAAACATAGTGCCAAAGGAAGTGATCAGGGTTTTTGATGAAGTCTGCTTCATCAATTTCTCTGTGAACGATCTAGAGGTACTAGCAGACAAATTCTGCATCCACACTGACGAATGGACAAAGCTTCTCTCGGCCAAATACGACAAGTTAATCAAGTTCTGTCTTGATTACAAAAAGAAGATGGAAGCTAAGGAAGCAGTGTTGTGAAGACTGAAGATTGAAGACTGAAGACGATGAAGATCCCGAGCTGTTGTCAAGGGGGAGTTTGTTGATGCACTTTCCTGTGACAACACTCTGGATAGAGTCTAGGTTTGTATGTCTAATGTCTGTATTTTGTCTTTGTATGTAAGAGTCATTATGTAAAAGTTTATCGAGTTGTATTTACTTTTACTTAATGTTTTGTTGATTTCTTCTAAGTGTTTTGCGCACTTGTATGTGCGCAGGAGAATGCTCCTGCGTACTTAGTAAGTACGCAGGAATACCTATGCGTACTTGTTAAGTACGCAGGAGTAATTGGTCCTGTGCACTTGCTAAGTGCGCAGGCATCAGGTCAGTATAAATAGGATAGGTTCACAGAAGCTAAGTACGCAGAACCATTTGTTCATACGAACTCAGTTTTGCTAAGTACGCAGCTTGTATTCTCTCTGTAACCGTCGAGTGTTTATAATACAAAGAACGATTATTGTGACTCTTGTGTTCGGTTTACTTTGTTCAGTTAGACTCTCCACCTAGTCACGGGTATTCCACACCCGGTCCGACTAGTAGACCACTTGCATGTGACGATCCACCACACCCGAGGGACCTACACACTATCACCGATCAAGGCCCAATACGGCCCATTAATGAAAGTAAGGCATTTTTTTGGCATTAACACCTAACTACGACTCACAACACTCATATACAACACTCTTAGAGCAGCTATGTCATGATAGAAGCTATAATGGGCCACTATCACCCATAAGGCCGAATATGGCCCATTATTGAAAGTATGACATGTTATTGGGCGTTAACACTTAACGATGACTCACTACACACCTATATAACCCTTTTAGAGCAACTATGACAAGATAGAGGCTGTAATGGGCCACTAACAGAAACCCAGGCCCAATACGGCCCATTAATGAAAGTATGACACGTTATTGGGCGTTAACACCTAACTATGACTCACTACACTCCTATATAACCCTTTTAGAGCAACTATGACATGATAGAGGCTATAATGGGCCACTAACAGAAATCCAGTCCCAATACAGCCCATTAATGAAAGTATGGCATGTTATTGGGCGTTAACACCTAACTATGACTCACTACACTCCTATATAAGCCTCTTAGAGCAACTATAATATGTTAGAGGCTGCAATGGACCACTATCATCGATCAAGGCCCAATACGGCCCATTAATGAAAGTAAGGCATTTTATTGGCATTAACACCTAACTATGACTCACAACACTCATATACAACACTCTTAGAGCAGCTATGTCATGATAGAAGCTATAATGGGCCACTATCACCAATAAGTCCCAATACGACCCATTAATGAAAGTATGACAAGTTATTGCGCGTTAACACTTAACTATGACTCACTGCACTCCTATATAACCCTTTTAGAGCAACTATGACATGATAGAGGCTATAATGGGCCACCAATAGAAATCCAGGCCCAATACGGCCCAATAATGAAAGTATGACATGTTATTGGGCGTTAACACCTAACTATGACTCACTACACTCCTATATAACCCTTTTAGAGCAACTATGACATGATAGAGGCTATAATGGGCCACTAACAGAAATTCAGTCCCAATACAGCCCATTAATGAAAGTATGGCATGTTATTGGGCGTTAACACCTAACTATGACTCACTACACTCCTATATAAGCCTCTTAGAGCAACTATAATATGGTAGATGCTATAATGGACCACTATCACCGATCAAGGCCCAATACGGCCCATTAATGAAAGTAAGGCATTTTTTTGGCATTAACACCTAACTACGACTCACAACACTCATATACAACACTCTTAGAGCAGCTATGTCATGATAGAAGCTATAATGGGACACTATAACCCATAAGGCCGAATATGGCCCATTATTGAAAGTATGACATGTTATTGGGCGTTAACACTTAACGATGACTCACTACACACCTATATAACCCTTTTAGAGAACTATGACAAGATAGAGGCTGTAATGGGCCACTAGCAGAAACCCAGGCCCAATACGGCCCACTAATGAAAGTATGACACGTTATTGGGCGTTAACACCTAACTATGACTCACTACACTCCTATATAACCCTTTTAGAGCAACTATGACATGATAGAGGCTATAATGGGCCCCTAACAGAAATCCAGTCCCAATACAGCCCATTAATGAAAGTATGGCATGTCATTGGGCGTTAACACCTAACTATGACTCACTACACTCCTATATAAGCCTCTTAGAGCAACTATAATATGTTAGAGGCTGTAATGGACCACTATCATCGATTAAGGCCCAATACGGCCCATTAATGAAAGTAAGGCATTTTATTGGCATTAACACCTAACTATGACTCACAACACTCATATAAAACACTCTTAGAGCAGCTATGTCATGATAGAAGCTATAATGGGCCACTATCACCAATAAGTCCCAGTACGACCCATTAATGAAAGTATGACATGTTATTGGGCGTTAACACTTAACTATGACTCACTGCACTCCTATATAACCCTTTTAGAGCAACTATGACATGATAGAGGCTATAGTGGGCCACCAACAGAAATCCAGGCCCAATACGGCCCATTAATGAAAGTACGACATGTTATTGGGCGTTAACACCTAACTATGACTCACTACACTCCTATATAACCCTTTTAGAGCAACTATGACATGATAAAGTGTATAATGGGCCACTAACAGAAATCCAGTCCCAATACAGCCCATTAATGAAAGTATGGCATGTTATTGGGCGTTAACACCTAACTATGACTCACTACACTCCTATATAAGCCTCTTAGAGCAACTATAATATGGTAGAGGCTATAATGGACCACTATCACCGATCAAGGCCCAATACGGCCCATTAATGAAAGTAAGGCATTTTATTGGCATTAACACCTAACTATGACTCACAACACTCATATACAACACTCTTAGAGCAGCTATGTCATGATAGAAGCTATAATGGGCCACTATCACCAATAAGTCCCAATACGACCCATTAATGAAAGTATGACACGTTATTGGGCGTTAACACTTAACTATGACTCACTGCACTCCTATATAACCCTTTTAGAGCAACTATGACATGATAGAGGCTATAATGGGCCACCAACAGAAATCCAGGCCCAATACGGCCCATTAATGAAAGTATGACATGTTATTGGGCATTAACACCTAACTATGACTCACTACACTCCAATATAACCCTTTTAGAGCAACTATGACATGATATAGGCTATAATGGGCCACTAACAGAAATTCAGTCCCAATACAGCCCACGAATGAAAGTATGGCATGTTATTGGGCGTTAACACCTAACAATGACTCACTACACTCCTATATAAGCCTCTTAGAGCAACTATAATGTGGTAGAGGCTATAATGGACCACTACCACCGATCAAGGCCCAATACGGCCCATTAATGAAAGTAAGGCATTTTTTTGGCATTAACACCTAACTACGACTCACAACACTCATATACAACACTCTTAGAACAGCTATGTCATGATAGAAGCTATAATGGGCCACTATCACCCATAAGGCCGAATATGGCCCATTATTGAAAGTATGACATGTTATTGGGCGTTAACACTTAACGATGACTCACTACACACCTATATAACCCTTTTAGAGCAACTAAGACAAGATAGAGGCTGTAATGGGCCACTAACAGAAACCCAGGCCCAATACGGCCCATTAATGAAAGTATGACACGTTATTGGGTATTAACACCTAACAATGACTCACTACACTCCTATATAACCCTTTTAGAGCAACTATGACATGATAGAGGCTATAATGGGCCACTAACAGAAATCCAGTCCCAATACAGCCCATTAATGAAAGTATGGCATGTTATTGGGCGTTAACACCTAACTATGACTCACAACACTCCTATATAAGCCTCTTAGAGCAACTATAATATGTTAGAGGCTGTAACGGACCACTATCATCGATCAAGGCCCAATACGGCCCATTAATGAAAGTAAGGCATTTTATTGTCATTAACACCTAACTATGACTCACAACACTCATATACAACACTCTTAGAGCAGCTATGTCATGATAGAAGCTATAATGGGCCACTATCACCAATAAGTCCCAGTACGACCCATTAAAGTATGACATGTTATTGGGCGTTAACACTTAACTATGACTCACTGCACTCCTATATAACCCTTTTAGAGCAACTATGACACGATAGAGGCTATAATGATCCACCAACAGAAATCCAGGCCCAATACGGCCCATTAATGAAAGTATGACATGTTATTGGGCGTTAACACCTAACTATGACTCACTACACTCCTATATAACCCTTTTAGAGCAACTATGACATGATAGAGGCTATAATGGGCCACTAACAGAAATCCAGTCCCAATACAGCCCATTAATGAAAGTATGGCATGTTATTGGGCGTTAACACCTAACTATGACTCACTACACTCCTATATAAGCCTCTTAGAGCAACTATAATATGGTAGAGGCTATAATGGACCACTAACAGAAATCCAGGCCTAATACGGCCCATTAATGAAAGTATGACACGTTATTGGGCGTTAACACCTAACTATGACTCACTACACTCCTATATAACCCTTTTAGAGCAACTATGACATGATATAGGCTATAATGGACCACTATCACCGATCAAGGCCTAATACGGCCCAATAATGAAAGTAAGGCATTTCTTTGGCATTAACACCTAACTATGACTCACTACACTCCTATATAATACTTTTAGAGCAACTATGACATGATAGAGGCTATAATGGGCCACTAACAGAAATCCAGTCCCAATACAGCCCATTAATGAAAGTATGGCATGTTATTGGGCGTTAACACCTAACTATGACTCACTACACTCCTATATAAGCCTCTTAGAGCAACTATAATATGTTAGAGGCTATAATGGACCACTATCACCGATCAAGGCCCAATACGACCCATTAATGAAAGTAAGGCATTTTATTGGCAATAACACCTAACTACGACTCACAACACTCATATACAACACTCTTAGAGCAGCTATGTCATGATAGAAGAAGCTATAATGGGCCACTATCGCCCATAAGGACAAATATGGCCCATTAATGATAGTATGACATGTTATTGGGCGTTAACACTTAACTATGACTCACTACACTCCTATATAACCCTTTTAGAGCAACTATGACATGATAGAGGCTATAATGGACCACTATCACCGATCAAGGCCCAATACGGCCCATTATAGAAAGTAAGGCATTTTTTTGGCATTAACACCTAACTACAACTCAAAACACTCAAATACAACACTCTTAGAGCAGCTATATCATGATAGAGGCTATAATGGGCCACTATCACCAATAAGGTCCAATACGACCCATTAATGAAAGTATGACATGTTATTGGGTGTTAACACTTAACTATGATTCACTACACTCCTATATAACCCTTTTAGAGCAACTATGACATGATAGAGGCTATAATGGGCCACTAACAGAAATCCAGTCCCAATACAGCCCATTAATGAAAGTATGGCATGTTATTGGGCGTTAACACCTAACTATGACTCACAACACTCCTATATAAGCCTCTTAGAGCAACTATAATATGTTAGAGGCTGTAACGGACCACTATCATCGATCAAGGCCCAATACGGCCCATTAATGAAAGTAAGGCATTTTATTGTCATTAACACCTAACTATGACTCACAACACTCATATACAACACTCTTAGAGCAGCTATGTCATGATAGAAGCTATAATGGGCCACTATCACCAATAAGTCCCAGTACGACCCATTAAAGTATGACATGTTATTGGGCGTTAACACTTAACTATGACTCACTGCACTCCTATATAACCCTTTTAGAGCAACTATGACACGATAGAGGCTATAATGATCCACCAACAGAAATCCAGGCCCAATACGGCCCATTAATGAAAGTATGACATGTTATTGGGCGTTAACACCTAACTATGACTCACTACACTCCTATATAACCCTTTTAGAGCAACTATGACATGATAGAGGCTATAATGGGCCACTAACAGAAATCCAGTCCCAATACAGCCCATTAATGAAAGTATGGCATGTTATTGGGCGTTAACACCTAACTATGACTCACTACACTCCTATATAAGCCTCTTAGAGCAACTATAATATGGTAGAGGCTATAATGGACCACTAACAGAAATCCAGGCCTAATACGGCCCATTAATGAAAGTATGACACGTTATTGGGCGTTAACACCTAACTATGACTCACTACACTCCTATATAACCCTTTTAGAGCAACTATGACATGATATAGGCTATAATGGACCACTATCACCGATCAAGGCCTAATACGGCCCAATAATGAAAGTAAGGCATTTCTTTGGCATTAACACCTAACTATGACTCACTACACTCCTATATAATACTTTTAGAGCAACTATGACATGATAGAGGCTATAATGGGCCACTAACAGAAATCCAGTCCCAATACAGCCCATTAATGAAAGTATGGCATGTTATTGGGCGTTAACACCTAACTATGACTCACTACACTCCTATATAAGCCTCTTAGAGCAACTATAATATGTTAGAGGCTATAATGGACCACTATCACCGATCAAGGCCCAATACGACCCATTAATGAAAGTAAGGCATTTTATTGGCAATAACACCTAACTACGACTCACAACACTCATATACAACACTCTTAGAGCAGCTATGTCATGATAGAAGAAGCTATAATGGGCCACTATCGCCCATAAGGACAAATATGGCCCATTAATGATAGTATGACATGTTATTGGGCGTTAACACTTAACTATGACTCACTACACTCCTATATAACCCTTTTAGAGCAACTATGACATGATAGAGGCTATAATGGACCACTATCACCGATCAAGGCCCAATACGGCCCATTATAGAAAGTAAGGCATTTTTTTGGCATTAACACCTAACTACAACTCAAAACACTCAAATACAACACTCTTAGAGCAGCTATATCATGATAGAGGCTATAATGGGCCACTATCACCAATAAGGCCCAATACGACCCATTAATGAAAGTATGACATGTTATTGGGTGTTAACACTTAACTATGATTCACTACACTCCTATATAACCCTTTTAGAGCAACTATGACATGATAGAGGCTATAATGGGCCACTAACAGAAATCCAGTCCCAATACAGCCCATTAATGAAAGTATGGCATGTTATTGGGAGTTAACACCTAACTATGACTCACTACACTCCTATATAAGCCTCTTAGAGCAACTATAATATGGTAGAGGCTATAATGGACCACTAACAGAAATCCAGGCCCAATACGGCCCATAGTATGACACGTTATTGGGCGTTAACACCTAACTATGACTCACTACACTCCTATATAACCCTTTTAGAGCAACTATGACATGATAGAGGCTATAATGGACCACTATCACCAATCAAGGCCCAATACGGCCCATTAATGAAAGTAAGGCATTTCTTTGGCATTAACACCTAACTATGACTCACTACACTCCTATATAACACTTTTAGAGCAACTATGACATGATAGAGGCTATAATGGGCCACTAACAGAAATCCAGTCCCAATACAGCCCATTAATGAAAGTATGGCATGTTATTGGGCGTTAACACACCTAACTATGACTCACTACACTCCTATATAAGCCTCTTAGAGCAACTATAATATGTTAGAGGCTGTAATGGACCACTATCATCAATCAAGGCCCAATACGGCCCATTAATGAAAGTAAGGCATTTTATTGGCATTAACACCTAACTATGACTCACAACACTCATATACAACACTCTTAGAGCAGCTATGTCATGATAGAAGCTATAATGGGCCACTATCACCAATAAGTCCCAGTACGACCCATTAATGAAAGTATGACATGTTATTGGGCGTTAACACTTAACTATGACTCACTGCACTCCTATATAACCCTTTTAGAGCAACTATGACATGATAGAGGCTATAATGGGCCACCAACAGAAATCCAGGCCCAATACGACCCATTAATGAAAGTATGACATGTTATTGGGCGTTAACACCTAACTATGACTCACTACACTCCTATATAACCCTTTTAGAGAAACTATGACATGATAGAGGCTATAATGGGACACTAACAGAAATCCAGTACCAATACAGCCCATTAATGAAAGTATGGTATGTTATTGGGCGTTAACACCTAACTATGACTCACTACACTCCTATATAAGCCTCTTAGAGCAACTATAATATGGTAGAGGCTATAATGGACCACTAACAGAAATCCAGGCCCAATACGGCCCATTAATGAAAGTATGACACGTTATTGGGCGTTAACACCTAACTATGACTCACTACACTCCTATATAACCCTTTTAGAGCAACTATGACATGATAGAGGCTATAACGGACCACTATCATCGATCAAGGCCCAATACGGCCCAATAATGAAAGTAAGGCATTTCTTTGGCATTAACACCTAACTATGACTCACTACACTCCTATATAACACTTTTAGAGCAACTATGACATGATTGAGGCTATAATGGGCCACTAACAGAAATCCAGGCCCAATACGGCCCATTAATGAAAGTATGACATGTTATTGGGCGTTAACACTTAACTATGACTCACTACACTCCTATATAAGCCTCTTAGAGCAACTATAATATGTTAGAGGCTATAATGGACCACTATCACCGATCAAGGCCCAATACGACCCATTAATGAAAGTAGGCATTTTATTGGCAATAACACCTAACTACGACTCACAACACTCATATACAACACTCTTAGAGCAGCTATGTCATGATAGAAGAAGCTATAATGGGCCACTATCGCCCATAAGGACAAATATGGCCCATTAATGATAGTATGACATGTTATTGGGCGTTAACACTTAACTATGACTCACTACACTCCTATATAACCCTTTTAGAGCAACTATGACATGATAGAGGCTATAATGGACCACTATCACCGATCAAGGCCCAATACGGCCCATTATAGAAAGTAAGGCATTTTTTTGGCATTAACACCTAACTACAACTCAAAACACTCAAATACAACACTCTTAGAGCAGCTATATCATGATAGAGGCTATAATGGGCCACTATCACCAATAAGGCCCAATACGACCCATTAATGAAAGTATGACATGTTATTGGGTGTTAACACTTAACTATGACTCACTACACTCCTATATAAGCCTCTTAGAGCAGCTATAATATGTTAGAGGCTATAATGGACCACTATCACCGATCAAGGCCCAATACGACCCATTAATGAAAGTAGGCATTTTATTGGCAATAACACCTAACTACGACTCACAACACTCATATACAACACTCTTAGAGCAGCTATGTCATGATAGAAGAAGCTATAATGGGCCACTATCGCCCATAAGGACAAATATGGCCCATTAATGATAGTATGACATGTTATTGGGCGTTAACACTTAACTATGACTCACTACACTCCTATATAACCCTTTTAGAGCAACTATGACATGATAGAGGCTATAATGGACCACTATCACCGATCAAGGCCCAATACGGCCCATTATAGAAAGTAAGGCATTTTTTTGGCATTAACACCTAACTACAACTCAAAACACTCAAATACAACACTCTTAGAGCAGCTATATCATGATAGAGGCTATAATGGGCCACTATCACCAATAAGGCCCAATACGACCCATTAATGAAAGTATGACATGTTATTGGGTGTTAACACTTAACTATGATTCACTACACTCCTATATAACCCTTTTAGAGCAACTATGACATGATAGAGGCTATAATGGGCCACTAACAGAAATCCAGTCCCAATACAGCCCATTAATGAAAGTATGGCATGTTATTGGGCGTTAACACCTAACTATGACTCACTATACTCCTATATAAGCCTCTTAGAGCAACTATAATATGGTAGAGGTTATAATGGACCACTAACAGAAATCCAGGCCCAATACGGCACATAGTATGACACGTTATTGGGCGTTAACACCTAACTATGACTCACTACACTCCTATATAACCCTTTTAGAGCAACTATGACATGATAGAGGCTATAATGGACCACTATCACCAATCAAGGCCCAATACGGCCCATTAATGAAAGTAAGGCATTTCTTTGGCATTAACACCTAACTATGACTCACTACACTCCTATATAACACTTTTAGAGCAACTATGACATGATAGAGGCTATAATGGGCCACTAACAGAAATCCAGTCCCAATACAGCCCATTAATGAAAGTATGGCATGTTATTGGGCGTTAACACACCTAACTATGACTCACTACACTCCTATATAAGCCTCTTAGAGCAACTATAATATGTTAGAGGCTGTAATGGACCACTATCATCAATCAAGGCCCAATACGGCCCATTAATGAAAGTAAGGCATTTTATTGGCATTAACACCTAACTATGACTCACAACACTCATATACAACACTCTTAGAGCAGCTATGTCATGATAGAAGCTATAATGGGCCACTATCACCAATAAGTCCCAGTACGACCCATTAATGAAAGTATGACATGTTATTGGGCGTTAACACTTAACTATGACTCACTGCACTCCTATATAACCCTTTTAGAGCAACTATGACATGATAGAGGCTATAATGGGCCACCAACAGAAATCCAGGCCCAATACGGCCCATTAATGAAAGTATGACATGTTATTGGGCGTTAACACCTAACTATGACTCACTACACTCCTATATAACCCTTTTAGAGAAACTATGACATGATAGAGGCTATAATGGGACACTAACAGAAATCCAGTCCCAATACAGCCCATTAATGAAAGTATGGTATGTTATTGGGCGTTAACACCTAACTATGACTCACTACACTCCTATATAAGCCTCTTAGAGCAACTATAATATGGTAGAGGCTATAATGGACCACTAACAGAAATCCAGGCCCAATACGGCCCATTAATGAAAGTATGACACGTTATTGGGCGTTAACACCTAACTATGACTCACTACACTCCTATATAACCCTTTTAGAGCAACTATGACATGATAGAGGCTATAACGGACCACTATCATCGATCAAGGCCCAATACGGCCCAATAATGAAAGTAAGGCATTTCTTTGGCATTAACACCTAACTATGACTCACTACACTCCTATATAACACTTTTAGAGCAACTATGACATGATAGAGGCTATAATGGGCCACTAACAGAAATCCAGGCCCAATACGGCCCATTAATGAAAGTATGACATGTTATTGGGCGTTAACACTTAACTATGACTCACTACACTCCTATATAACCCTTTTAGAGCAACTATGACATGATAGAGGCTATAATGGACCACTATCACCGATCAAGGCCCAATACAGCCCATTATAGAAAGTAAGGCATTTTTTTGGCATTAACACCTAACCACAACTCAAAACACTCAAATACAACACTCTTAGAGCAGCTATGTCATTATAGAGGCTATAATGGGCCACTGTCACCAATAAGGCCCAATACGACCCACTAATGAAAGTATGACATGTTATTGGGCGTTAACACTTAACTATGACTCACTACACTCCTATATAACCGTTTTAGAACAACTATGACATGATAGAGGCAATAATGGGCCACTAACAGAAATCCAGGCCCAATACGGCCCATTAATGAAAGTATGACATGTTATTGGGCGTTAACACCTAACTATGACTCACTACACTCCTATACAACCCTTTTAGAGCAACAATGACAAGATAGAGGCTATAATTGGCCACCAACAGAAATCCAGTCCCAATACGGCCCATTAATGAAAGTATGACATGTTATTGGGCGTTAACACCTAACTATGACTCACTACACTCCTATATAAGCCTCTTAGAGCAAATATAATATGGTAGAGGCTATAATGAACTACTATCACCGATCATGGCCCGGTACGGCCCATTAATGAAAGTAAGGCATTTTGTTGGCATTAACACCTAACTACAACTCAAAACACTCAAATACAACACTCTTAGAGCAGCTATGTCATGATAGAGGCTATAATGGGCCACTATCACCAATAAGTCCCAATACGACCCATTAATGAAAGTATGACATGTTATTGGTCGTTAACACTTAACTATGACTCACTACACTCCAATATAACCCTTTTAGAGCAACTATGACATGATAGAGGAAATAATGGGCCACTAACAGAAATCCAGGCCCAATACGGCCCATTAATTAAAGTATGACATGTTATTTGGCATTAACACCTAACTATGACTCACTACACTCCTATATAACACTTTTAGAGCAACTATGACATGATAGAGGCTATAATGGGCCACTAACAAAAATCCAGTCCCAATACAGCCCATTAATGAAAGTATGGCATGTCATTGGGCGTTAACACCTAACTATGACTCACTACACTCCTATATATGCCTCTTAGAGCAACTATAATATGTTAGAGGCTGTAATGGACCACTATCATCGATCAAGACCCAATACGGCCCATTAATGAAAGTAAGGCATTTTATTGGCATTAACACCTAACTATGACTCACAACACTCATATACAACACTCTTAGAGCAGCTATGTCATGATATAAGCTATAAAGGGCCACTATCACCAATAAGTCCCAATACGGCCCATTAATGAAAGTATGACACGTTATTGGGCGTTAACACCTAACTATGACTCACTGCACTCCTATATAACCCTTTTATAGCAACTATGACATGATAGAGGCTATAATGGGCCACCAATAGAAATCCAGGCCCAATACGGCCCATTAATGAAAGTATGACATGTTATTGGGCGTTAACACCTAACTATGACTCACTACACTCCTATATAACCCTTTTAGAGCAACTATGACATGATAGAGGCTATAATGGGCCACTAACAGAAATTCAGTCCCAATACAGCCCATTAATGAAAGTATGGCATGTTATTGGGCGTTAACACCTAACTATGACTCACTACACTCCTATATAAGCCTCTTAGAGCAACTATAATATGGTAGAGGCTATAATGGACCACTATCACCGATCAAGGCCCAATACGGCCCATTAATGAAAGTAAGACATTTTTTTGGCATTAACACCTAACTACGACTCACAACACTCATATACAACACTCTTAGAGCAGCTATGTCATGATAGAAGCTATAATGGGCCACTATCACCCATAAGGCCGAATATGGCCCATTATTTAAAGTATGACATGTTATTGGGCGTTAACACTTAACGATGACTCACTACACACCTATATAACCCTTTTAGAGCAACTATGACAAGATAGAGGCTGTAATGGGCCACTAACAGAAATCCAGTCCCAATACAGCCCATTAATGAAAGTATGGCATGTTATTGGGCGTTAACACCTAACTATGACTCACTACACTCCTATATAAGCATCTTAGAGCAACTATAATATGTTAGAGGCTGTAATGGACCACTATCATCGATCAAGGCCTAATACGGCCCATTAATGAAATTATGACACGTTATTGGGCGTTAACACCTAACTATGACTCATTACACTCCTATATAACCCTTTTAGAACAACTATGACATGATAGAGGCAATAATGGGCCACTAACAGAAATCCAGGCCCAATACGGCCCAATAATGAAAGTAAGGCATTTCTTTGGCATTAACACCTAACTATGACTCACTACACTCCTATATAACCCTTTTAGAGCAACAATGACAAGATAGAGGCTATAATGGGCCACCAACAGAAATCCAGTCCCAATACGGCCCATTAATGAAAGTATGACATGTTATTGGGCGTTAACACCTAACTATCACTCACTACACTCCTATATAAGCCTCTTAGAGCAACTATAATATGGTAGAGGCCATAATGAACTACTATCACCGATCATGGCCCGGTACAGGCCATTAATGAAAGTAAGGCATTTTTTTGGCATTAACACCTAACTACAACTCAAAACACTCAAATACAACACTCTTAGAGCAGCTATGTCATGATAGAGGCTATAATGGGCCACTATCACCAATAAGTCCCAATACGACCCATTAATGAAAGTATGACATGTTATTGGTCGTTAACACTTAACTATGACTCACTACACTCCAATATAACCCTTTTAGAGCAACTATGACATGATAGAGGAAATAATGGGCCACTAACAGAAATCCAGGCCCAATACGGCCCATTAATTAAAGTATGACATGTTATTTGGCATTAACACCTAACTATGACTCACTACACTCCTATATAACACTTTTAGAGCAACTATGACATGATAGAGGCTATAATGGGCCACTAACAGAAATCCATTCCCAATACAGCCCATTAATGAAAGTATGGCATGTCATTGGGCGTTAACACCTAACTATGACTCACTACACTCCTATATAAGCCTCTCAGAGCAACTATAATATGTTAGAGGCTGTAATGGACCACTATCATTGATCAAGGCCCAATACGGCCCATTAATGAAAGTATGACACGTTATTGGGCGTTAACACCTAACTATGACTCACTACACTCCTATATAACCCTTTTAGAGCAACTATGACTTGATAGAGGCTATAATGGACCACTATCACCGATCAAGGCCCAATACGACCCATTAATGAAAGTAAGGCATTTCTTTGACATTAACACCTAACTATGACTTACTACACTCCTATATAACACTTTTAGAGCAACTATGACATGATAGAGGCTATAATGGGCCAATAACAGAAATCCAGTCCCAATACAGCCCATTAATAAAAGTATGGCATGTTATTGGGCGTTAACACCTAACTATGACTCACTACACTCCTATATAAGCCTCTTAGAGCAACTATAATATGTTAGAGGCTGTAATGGACCACTATCATCGATCAAGGCCCAATACGGCCCATTAATGAAAGTAAGGCATTTTATTGGCATTAACACCTAACTATGACTCACAACACTCATATACAACACTCTTAGAGCAGCTATGTCATGATAGAAGCTATAATGGGCCACTATCACCAATAAGTCCCAATACGACCCATTAATGAAAGTATGACATGTTATTGGGCGTTAACACTTAACAATGACTCACTGCACTCCTATATAACCCTTTTAGAGCAACTATGACATGATAGAGGCTATAATGGGCCACCAACAGAAATCCAGGCCCAATACAGCCCATTAATGAAAGTATGACATGTTATTGGGCGTTAACACCTAACTATGACTCACTACACTCCTATATAACCCTTTTAGAGGAACTATGACATGATAGAGGCTATAATGGGCCACTAACAGAAATCCAGTCCCAATACAGCCCATTAATGAAAGTATGGCATCTTATTGGGCGTTAACACCTAACTATGACTCACTACACTCCTATATAAGCCTCTTAGAGCAACTATAATATGGTAGAGGCTATAATGGACCACTATCACCGATCAAGGCCCAATACGGCCCATTAATGAAAGTAAGGCATTTTTTTGGCATTAACACCTAACTACGACTCACAACACTCATATACAACACTCTTAGAGCAGCTATGTCATGATAGAAGCTATAATTGGCCACTATAACCCATAAGGCCGAATATGGCCCATTATTGAAAGTATGACTTGTTATTGGGCGTTAACACTTAACGATGACTCACTTCACACCTATATAACCTTTTAGAGCAACTATGACAAGATAGAGGCTATAATGGGCCACTAACAGAAACCCAGGCCCAATACGGCCCATTAATGAAAGTATGACACGTTATTGGGCGTTAACACCTAACTATGACTCACTACACTCCTATATAACCCTTTTAGAGCAACTATGACATGATAGAGGCTATAATGGGCCACTAACAGAAATCCAGTCCCAATACAGCCCATTAATGAAAGTATGGCATGTTATTGGGCGTTAACACCTAACTATGACTCACTACACTCCTATATAAGCCTCTTAGAGCAACTATAATATGTTAGAGGCTGTAATGGACCACTATCATCGATCAAGGCCTAATACGGCCCATTAATGAAATTATGACACGTTATTGGGCGTTAACACCTAACTATGACTCACTACACTCCTATATAACCCTTTTAGAACAACTATGACATGATAGAGGCAATAATGGGCCACTAACAGAAATCCAGGCCCAATACGGCCCAATAATGAAAGTAAGGCATTTCTTTGGCATTAACACCTAACTATGACTCACTACACTCCTATATAACCCTTTTAGAGCAACAATGACAAGATAGAGGCTATAATGGGCCACCAACCGAAATCCAGTCCCAATACGGCCCATTAATGAAAGTATGACATGTTATTGGGCGTTAACACCTAACTATCACTCACTACACTCCTATATAAGCCTCTTAGAGCAACTATAATATGGTAGAGGCCATAATGAACTACTATCACCGATCATGGCCCGGTACAGGCCATTAATGAAAGTAAGGCATTTTTTTGGCATTAACACCTAACTACAACTCAAAACACTCAAATACAACACTCTTAGAGCAGCTATGTCATGATAGAGGCTATAATGGGCCACTATCACCAATAAGTCCCAATACGACCCATTAATGAAAGTATGACATGTTATTGGTCGTTAACACTTAACTATGACTCACTACACTCCAATATAACCCTTTTAGAGCAACTATGACATGATAGAGGAAATAATGGGCCACTAACAGAAATCCAGGCCCAATACGGCCCATTAATTAAAGTATGACATGTTATTTGGCATTAACACCTAACTATGACTCACTACACTCCTATATAACACTTTTAGAGCAACTATGACATGATAGAGGCTATAATCGGCCACTAACAGAAATCCAGTCCCAATACAGCCCATTAATGAAAGTATGGCATGTCATTGGGCGTTAACACCTAACTATGACTCACTACACTCCTATATAAGCCTCTTAGAGCAACTATAATATGTTAGAGGCTGTAATGGACCACTATCATTGATCAAGGCCCAATACGGCCCATTAATGAAAGTATGACACGTTATTGGGCGTTAACACCTAACTATGACTCACTACACTCCTATATAACCCTTTTAGAGCAACTATGACTTGATAGAGGCTATAATGGACCACTATCACCGATCAAGGCCCAATACGACCCATTAATGAAAGTAAGGCATTTCTTTGGCATTAACACCTAACTATGACTTACTACACTCCTATATAACACTTTTAGAGCAACTATGACATGATAGAGGCTATAATGGGCCAATAACAGAAATCCAGTCCCAATACAGCCCATTAATAAAAGTATGGCATGTTATTGGGCGTTAACACCTAACTATGACTCACTACACTCCTATATAAGCCTCTTAGAGCAACTATAATATGTTAGAGGCTGTAATGGACCACTATCATAGATCAAGGCCCAATACGGCCCATTAATGAAAGTAAGGCATTTTATTGGCATTAACACCTAACTATGACTCACAACACTCATATACAACACTCTTAGAGCAGCTATGTCATGATAGAAGCTATAATGGGCCACTATCACCAATAAGTCCCAATACGACCCATTAATGAAAGTATGACATGTTATTGGGCGTTAACACTTAACAATGACTCACTGCACTCCTATATAACCCTTTTAGAGCAACTATGACATGATAGAGGCTATAATGGGCCACCAACAGAAATCCAGGCCCAATACAGCCCATTAATGAAAGTATGACATGTTATTGGGCGTTAACACCTAACTATGACTCACTACACTCCTATATAACCCTTTTAGAGGAACTATGACATGATAGAGGCTATAATGGGCCACTAACAGAAATCCAGTCCCAATACAGCCCATTAATGAAAGTATGGCATCTTATTGGGCGTTAACACCTAACTATGACTCACTACACTCCTATATAAGCCTCTTAGAGCAACTATAATATGGTAGAGGCTATAATGGACCACTATCACCGATCAAGGCCCAATACGGCCCATTAATGAAAGTAAGGCATTTTTTTGGCATTAACACCTAACTACGACTCACAACACTCATATACAACACTCTTAGAGCAGCTATGTCATGATAGAAGCTATAATTGGCCACTATAACCCATAAGGCCGAATATGGCCCATTATTGAAAGTATGACTTGTTATTGGGCGTTAACACTTAACGATGACTCACTTCACACCTATATAACCTTTTAGCGCAACTATGACAAGATAGAGGCTATAATGGGCCACTAACAGAAACCCAGGCCCAATACGGCCCATTAATGAAAGTATGACACGTTATTGGGCGTTAACACCTAACTATGACTCACTACACTCCTATATAACCCTTTTAGAGCAACTATGACATGATAGAGGCTATAATGGACCACTATCACCGATCAAGGCCCAATACGGCCCATTAATGAAAGTAAGGCATTTTTTTGGCGTTAACACCTAACTACGACTCAGAACACTCTTAAAGCAGCTATGTTATGATAGAGGCTATAATGGGCCACTATCACCAATAAGGCCCAATACGACCCATTAATAAAAGTATGACATGTTATTGGGCGTTAACACTTAACGATGACTCACTACACTCCTATATAACCCTTTTAGAGCAACTATGACATGATAGAGGCAATAATGGGCCACTAACAGAAATCCAGGCCCAATACGGCCCATTAATGAAAGTATGACATGTTATTGGGCGTTAACACCTAAGTATGACTCAATACACTGCTATATAACCCTTTTCGAGCAACTATGACATGATAGAGCCTATAATGGGCCACTAACATAAATCCAGGCCCAATACGGCCCATTAATGAAAGTATGACATGTTATTGGGCGTTAACACCTAACTATGACTCATTACACCGTATATAAGCCTCTAAGAGCAACTATAATATGGTAGAGGCTATAATGAACCACTATCACCGATCAAGGCCCAATACGGCCCATTAATTAAAGTAAGGCATTTTATTGGCGTTAACACCTAACTACGACTCACAACACTTATATACAACACTCTTAGAGCAGCTATGTCATGATAGAAGAAGCTATAATGGGCCACTATCACCCATAAGGCCAAATATGGCCAATTAATGAAAGTATGACATGTTATTGGGCGTTAACACTTAACTATGACTCACTACACTCCTATATAACCGTTTTAGAGCAACTATGACATGATAGAGGCTATAATGGGCCACTAACAGAAATCCAGTCCCAATACAGCCCATTAATGAAAGTATGGCATGTTATTGGGCGTTAACACCTAACTATGACTCACTACACTCCTATATAAGCCTCTTAGAGCAACTATAATATGTTAGAGGCTGTAATGGACCACTATCATCGATCAAGGCCCAATACGGCCCATTAATGAAAGTAAGGCATTTTATTGGCATTAACACCTAACTATGACTCACAACACTCGTATACAACACTCATAGAGCAGCTATGTCATGATAGAAGCTATAATGGGCCACTATCACCAATAAGGCCCAATACGACCCATTAATGAAAGTATGACATGTTATTGGGTGTTAACACTTAACTATGATTCACTACACTCCTATATAACCCTTTTAGAGCAACTATGACATGATAGAGGCTATAATGGGCCACTAACAGAAATCCAGTCCCAATACAGCCCATTAATGAAAGTATGGCATGTTATTGGGAGTTAACACCTAACTATGACTCACTACACTCCTATATAAGCCTCTTAGAGCAACTATAATATGGTAGAGGCTATAATGGACCACTAACAGAAATCCAGGCCCAATACGGCCCATAGTATGACACGTTATTGGGCGTTAACACCTAAACTATGACTCACTACACTCCTATATAACCCTTTTAGAGCAACTATGACATGATAGAGGCTATAATGGACCACTATCACCAATCAAGGCCCAATACGGCCCATTAATGAAAGTAAGGCATTTCTTTGGCATTAACACCTAACTATGACTCACTACACTCCTATATAACACTTTTAGAGCAACTATGACATGATAGAGGCTATAATGGGCCACTAACAGAAATCCAGTCCCAATACAGCCCATTAATGAAAGTATGGCATGTTATTGGGCGTTAACACACCTAACTATGACTCACTACACTCCTATATAAGCCTCTTAGAGCAACTATAATATGTTAGAGGCTGTAATGGACCACTATCATCAATCAAGGCCCAATACGGCCCATTAATGAAAGTAAGGCATTTTATTGGCATTAACACCTAACTATGACTCACAACACTCATATACAACACTCTTAGAGCAGCTATGTCATGATAGAAGCTATAATGGGCCACTATCACCAATAAATCCCAGTACGACCCATTAATGAAAGTATGACATGTTATTGGGCGTTAACACTTAACTATGACTCACTGCACTCCTATATAACCCTTTTAGAGCAACTATGACATGATAGAGGCTATAATGGGCCACCAACAGAAATCCAGGCCCAATACGGCCCATTAATGAAAGTATGACATGTTATTGGGCGTTAACACCTAACTATGACTCACTACACTCCTATATAACCCTTTTAGAGAAACTATGACATGATAGAGGCTATAATGGGACACTAACAGAAATCCAGTCCCAATACAGCCCATTAATGAAAGTATGGTATGTTATTGGGCGTTAACACCTAACTATGACTCACTACACTCCTATATAAGCCTCTTAGAGCAACTATAATATGGTAGAGGCTATAATGGACCACTAACAGAAATCCAGGCCCAATACGGCCCATTAATGAAAGTATGACACGTTATTGGGCGTTAACACCTAACTATGACTCACTACACTCCTATATAACCCTTTTAGAGCAACTATGACATGATAGAGGCTATAACGGACCACTATCATCGATCAAGGCCCAATACGGCCCAATAATGAAAGTAAGGCATTTCTTTGGCATTAACACCTAACTATGACTCACTACACTCCTATATAACACTTTTAGAGCAACTATGACATGATTGAGGCTATAATGGGCCACTAACAGAAATCCAGGCCCAATACGGCCCATTAATGAAAGTATGACATGTTATTGGGCGTTAACACTTAGCTATGACTCACTACACTCCTATATAAGCCTCTTAGAGCAACTATAATATGTTAGAGGCTATAATGGACCACTATCACCGATCAAGGCCCAATACGACCCATTAATGAAAGTAGGCATTTTATTGGCAATAACACCTAACTACGACTCACAACACTCATATACAACACTCTTAGAGCAGCTATGTCATGATAGAAGAAGCTATAATGGGCCACTATCGCCCATAAGGACAAATATGGCCCATTAATGATAGTATGACATGTTATTGGGCGTTAACACTTAACTATGACTCACTACACTCCTATATAACCCTTTTAGAGCAACTATGACATGATAGAGGCTATAATGGACCACTATCACCGATCAAGGCCCAATACGGCCCATTATAGAAAGTAAGGCATTTTTTTGGCATTAACACCTAACTACAACTCAAAACACTCAAATACAACACTCTTAGAGCAGCTATATCATGATAGAGGCTATAATGGGCCACTATCACCAATAAGGCCCAATACGACCCATTAATGAAAGTATGACATGTTATTGGGTGTTAACACTTAACTATGATTCACTACACTCCTATATAACCCTTTTAGAGCAACTATGACATGATAGAGGCTATAATGGGCCACTAACAGAAATCCAGTCCCAATACAGCCCATTAATGAAAGTATGGCATGTTATTGGGCGTTAACACCTAACTATGACTCACTACACTCCTATATAAGCCTCTTAGAGCAACTATAATATGGTAGAGGTTATAATGGACCACTAACAGAAATCCAGGCCCAATACGGCACATAGTATGACACGTTATTGGGCGTTAACACCTAACTATGACTCACTACACTCCTATATAACCCTTTTAGAGCAACTATGACATGATAGAGGCTATAATGGACCACTATCACCAATCAAGGCCCAATACGGCCCATTAATGAAAGTAAGGCATTTCTTTGGCATTAACACCTAACTATGACTCACTACACTCCTATATAACACTTTTAGAGCAACTATGACATGATAGAGGCTATAATGGGCCACTAACAGAAATCCAGTCCCAATACAGCCCATTAATGAAAGTATGGCATGTTATTGGGCGTTAACACACCTAACTATGACTCACTACACTCCTATATAAGCCTCTTAGAGCAACTATAATATGTTAGAGGCTGTAATGGACCACTATCATCAATCAAGGCCCAATACGGCCCATTAATGAAAGTAAGGCATTTTATTGGCATTAACACCTAACTATGACTCACAACACTCATATACAACACTCTTAGAGCAGCTATGTCATGATAGAAGCTATAATGGGCCACTATCACCAATAAGTCCCAGTACGACCCATTAATGAAAGTATGACATGTTATTGGGCGTTAACACTTAACTATGACTCACTGCACTCCTATATAACCCTTTTAGAGCAACTATGACATGATAGAGGCTATAATGGGCCACCAACAGAAATCCAGGCCCAATACGGCCCATTAATGAAAGTATGACATGTTATTGGGCGTTAACACCTAACTATGACTCACTACACTCCTATATAACCCTTTTAGAGAAACTATGACATGATAGAGGCTATAATGGGACACTAATAGAAATCCAGTCCCAATACAGCCCATTAATGAAAGTATGGTATGTTATTGGGCGTTAACACCTAACTATGACTCACTACACTCCTATATAAGCCTCTTAGAGCAACTATAATATGGTAGAGGCTATAATGGACCACTAACAGAAATCCAGGCCCAATACGGCCCATTAATGAAAGTATGACACGTTATTGGGCGTTAACACCTAACTATGACTCACTACACTCCTATATAACCCTTTTAGAGCAACTATGACATGATAGAGGCTATAACGGACCACTATCATCGATCAAGGCCCAATACGGCCCAATAATGAAAGTAAGGCATTTCTTTGGCATTAACACCTAACTATGACTCACTACACTCCTATATAACACTTTTAGAGCAACTATGACATGATAGAGGCTATAATGGGCCACTAACAGAAATCCAGGCCCAATACGGCCCATTAATGAAAGTATGACATGTTATTGGGCGTTAACACTTAACTATGACTCACTACACTCCTATATAACCCTTTTAGAGCAACTATGACATGATAGAGGCTATAATGGACCACTATCACCGATCAAGGCCCAATACAGCCCATTATAGAAAGTAAGGCATTTTTTTGGCATTAACACCTAACCACAACTCAAAACACTCAAATACAACACTCTTAGAGCAGCTATGTCATTATAGAGGCTATAATGGGCCACTGTCACCAATAAGGCCCAATACGACCCACTAATGAAAGTATGACATGTTATTGGGCGTTAACACTTAACTATGACTCACTACACTCCTATATAACCGTTTTAGAACAACTATGACATGATAGAGGCAATAATGGGCCACTAACAGAAATCCAGGCCCAATACGGCCCATTAATGAAAGTATGACATGTTATTGGGCGTTAACACCTAACTATGACTCACTACACTCCTATACAACCCTTTTAGAGCAACAATGACAAGATAGAGGCTATAATTGGCCACCAACAGAAATCCAGTCCCAATACGGCCCATTAATGAAAGTATGACATGTTATTGGGCGTTAACACCTAACTATGACTCACTACACTCCTATATAAGCCTCTTAGAGCAAATATAATATGGTAGAGGCTATAATGAACTACTATCACCGATCATGGCCCGGTACGGCCCATTAATGAAAGTAAGGCATTTTGTTGGCATTAACACCTAACTACAACTCAAAACACTCAAATACAACACTCTTAGAGCAGCTATGTCATGATAGAGGCTATAATGGGCCACTATCACCAATAAGTCCCAATACGACCCATTAATGAAAGTATGACATGTTATTGGTCGTTAACACTTAACTATGACTCACTACACTCCAATATAACCCTTTTAGAGCAACTATGACATGATAGAGGAAATAATGGGCCACTAACAGAAATCCAGGCCCAATACGGCCCATTAATTAAAGTATGACATGTTATTTGGCATTAACACCTAACTATGACTCACTACACTCCTATATAACACTTTTAGAGCAACTATGACATGATAGAGGCTATAATGGGCCACTAACAAAAATCCAGTCCCAATACAGCCCATTAATGAAAGTATGGCATGTCATTGGGCGTTAACACCTAACTATGACTCACTACACTCCTATATATGCCTCTTAGAGCAACTATAATATGTTAGAGGCTGTAATGGACCACTATCATCGATCAAGACCCAATACAGCCCATTAATGAAAGTAAGGCATTTTATTGGCATTAACACCTAACTATGACTCACAACACTCATATACAACACTCTTAGAGCAGCTATGTCATGATATAAGCTATAAAGGGCCACTATCACCAATAAGTCCCAATACGGCCCATTAATGAAAGTATGACACGTTATTGGGCGTTAACACCTAACTATGACTCACTGCACTCCTATATAACCCTTTTATAGCAACTATGACATGATAGAGGCTATAATGGGCCACCAATAGAAATCCAGGCCCAATACGGCCCATTAATGAAAGTATGACATGTTATTGGGCGTTAACACCTAACTATGACTCACTACACTCCTATATAACCCTTTTAGAGCAACTATGACATGATAGAGGCTATAATGGGCCACTAACAGAAATTCAGTCCCAATACAGCCCATTAATGAAAGTATGGCATGTTATTGGGCGTTAACACCTAACTATGACTCACTACACTCCTATATAAGCCTCTTAGAGCAACTATAATATGGTAGAGGCTATAATGGACCACTATCACCGATCAAGGCCCAATACGGCCCATTAATGAAAGTAAGACATTTTTTTGGCATTAACACCTAACTACGACTCACAACACTCATATACAACACTCTTAGAGCAGCTATGTCATGATAGAAGCTATAATGGGCCACTATCACCCATAAGGCCGAATATGGCCCATTATTGAAAGTATGACATGTTATTGGGCGTTAACACTTAACGATGACTCACTACACACCTATATAACCCTTTTAGAGCAACTATGACAAGATAGAGGCTGTAATGGGCCACTAACAGAAACCCAGGCCCAATACGGCCCATTAATGAAAGTATGACACGTTATTGGGCGTTAACACCTAACTATGACTCACTACACTCCTATATAACCCTTTTAGAGCAACTATGACATGATAGAGGCTATAATGGGCCACTAACAGAAATCCAGTCCCAATACAGCCCATTAATGAAAGTATGGCATGTTATTGGGCGTTAACACCTAACTATGACTCACTACACTCCTATATAAGCCTCTTAGAGCAACTATAATATGTTAGAGGCTGTAATGGACCACTATCATCGATCAAGGCCTAATACGGCCCATTAATGAAATTATGACACGTTATTGGGCGTTAACACCTAACTATGACTCACTACACTCCTATATAACCCTTTTAGAACAACTATGACATGATAGAGGCAATAATGGGCCACTAACAGAAATCCAGGCCCAATACGGCCCAATAATGAAAGTAAGGCATTTCTTTGGCATTAACACCTAACTATGACTCACTACACTCCTATATAACCCTTTTAGAGCAACAATGACAAGATAGAGGCTATAATGGGCCACCAACAGAAATCCAGTCCCAATACGGCCCATTAATGAAAGTATGACATGTTATTGGGCGTTAACACCTAACTATCACTCACTACACTCCTATATAAGCCTCTTAGAGCAACTATAATATGGTAGAGGCCATAATGAACTACTATCACCGATCATGGCCCGGTACAGGCCATTAATGAAAGTAAGGCATTTTTTTGGCATTAACACCTAACTACAACTCAAAACACTCAAATACAACACTCTTAGAGCAGCTATGTCATGATAGAGGCTATAATGGGCCACTATCACCAATAAGTCCCAATACGACCCATTAATGAAAGTATGACATGTTATTGGTCGTTAACACTTAACTATGACTCACTACACTCCAATATAACCCTTTTAGAGCAACTATGACATGATAGAGGAAATAATGGGCCACTAACAGAAATCCAGGCCCAATACGGCCCATTAATTAAAGTATGACATGTTATTTGGCATTAACACCTAACTATGACTCACTACACTCCTATATAACACTTTTAGAGCAACTATGACATGATAGAGGCTATAATGGGCCACTAACAGAAATCCAGTCCCAATACAGCCCATTAATGAAAGTATGGCATGTCATTGGGCGTTAACACCTAACTATGACTCACTACACTCCTATATAAGCCTCTCAGAGCAACTATAATATGTTAGAGGCTGTAATGGACCACTATCATTGATCAAGGCCCAATACGGCCCATTAATGAAAGTATGACACGTTATTGGGCGTTAACACCTAACTATGACTCACTACACTCCTATATAACCCTTTTAGAGCAACTATGACTTGATAGAGGCTATAATGGACCACTATCACCGATCAAGGCCCAATACGACCCATTAATGAAAGTAAGGCATTTCTTTGACATTAACACCTAACTATGACTTACTACACTCCTATATAACACTTTTAGAGCAACTATGACATGATAGAGGCTATAATGGGCCAATAACAGAAATCCAGTCCCAATACAGCCCATTAATAAAAGTATGGCATGTTATTGGGCGTTAACACCTAACTATGACTCACTACACTCCTATATAAGCCTCTTAGAGCAACTATAATATGTTAGAGGCTGTAATGGACCACTATCATCGATCAAGGCCCAATACGGCCCATTAATGAAAGTAAGGCATTTTATTGGCATTAACACCTAACTATGACTCACAACACTCATATACAACACTCTTAGAGCTGCTATGTCATGATAGAAGCTATAATGGGCCACTATCACCAATAAGTCCCAATACGACCCATTAATGAAAGTATGACATGTTATTGGGCGTTAACACTTAACAATGACTCACTGCACTCCTATATAACCCTTTTAGAGCAACTATGACATGATAGAGGCTATAATGGGCCACCAACAGAAATCCAGGCCCAATACAGCCCATTAATGAAAGTATGACATGTTATTGGGCGTTAACACCTAACTATGACTCACTACACTCCTATATAACCCTTTTAGAGGAACTATGACATGATAGAGGCTATAATGGGCCACTAACAGAAATCCAGTCCCAATACAGCCCATTAATGAAAGTATGGCATCTTATTGGGCGTTAACACCTAACTATGACTCACTACACTCCTATATAAGCCTCTTAGAGCAACTATAATATGGTAGAGGTTATAATGGACCACTATCACCGATCAAGGCCCAATACGGCCCATTAATGAAAGTAAGGCATTTTTTTGGCATTAACACCTAACTACGACTCACAACACTCATATACAACACTCTTAGAGCAGCTATGTCATGATAGAAGCTATAATTGGCCACTATAACCCATAAGGCCGAATATGGCCCATTATTGAAAGTATGACTTGTTATTGGGCGTTAACACTTAACGATGACTCACTTCACACCTATATAACCTTTTAGAGCAACTATGACAAGATAGAGGCTATAATGGGCCACTAACAGAAACCCAGGCCCAATACGGCCCATTAATGAAAGTATGACACGTTATTGGGCGTTAACACCTAACTATGACTCACTACACTCCTATATAACCCTTTTAGAGCAACTATGACATGATAGAGGCTATAATGGGCCACTAACAGAAATCCAGTCCCAATACAGCCCATTAATGAAAGTATGGCATGTTATTGGGCGTTAACACCTAACTATGACTCACTACACTCCTATATAAGCCTCTTAGAGCAACTATAATATGTTAGAGGCTGTAATGGACCACTATCATCGATCAAGGCCTAATACGGCCCATTAATGAAATTATGACACGTTATTGGGCGTTAACACCTAACTATGACTCACTACACTCCTATATAACCCTTTTAGAACAACTATGACATGATAGAGGCAATAATGGGCCACTAACAGAAATCCAGGCCCAATACGGCCCAATAATGAAAGTAAGGCATTTCTTTGGCATTAACACCTAACTATGACTCACTACACTCCTATATATCCCTTTTAGAGCAACAATGACAAGATAGAGGCTATAATGGGCCACCAACCGAAATCCAGTCCCAATACGGCCCATTAATGAAAGTATGACATGTTATTGGGCGTTAACACCTAACTATCACTCACTACACTCCTATATAAGCCTCTTAGAGCAACTATAATATGGTAGAGGCCATAATGAACTACTATCACCGATCATGGCCCGGTACAGGCCATTAATGAAAGTAAGGCATTTTTTTGGCATTAACACCTAACTACAACTCAAAACACTCAAATACAACACTCTTAGAGCAGCTATGTCATGATAGAGGCTATAATGGGCCACTATCACCAATAAGTCCCAATACGACCCATTAATGAAAGTATGACATGTTATTGGTCGTTAACACTTAACTATGACTCACTACACTCCAATATAACCCTTTTAGAGCAACTATGACATGATAGAGGAAATAATGGGCCACTAACAGAAATCCAGGCCCAATACGGCCCATTAATTAAAGTACGACATGTTATTTGGCATTAACACCTAACTATGACTCACTACACTCCTATATAACACTTTTAGAGCAACTATGACATGATAGAGGCTATAATGGGCCAATAACAGAAATCCAGTCCCAATACAGCCCATTAATGAAAGTATGGCATGTCATTGGGCGTTAACACCTAACTATGACTCACTACACTCCTATATAAGCCTCTTAGAGCAACTATAATATGTTAGAGGCTGTAATGGACCACTATCATTGATCAAGGCCCAATACGGCCCATTAATGAAAGTATGACACGTTATTGGGCGTTAACACCTAACTATGACTCACTACACTCCTATATAACCCTTTTAGAGCAACTATGACTTGATAGAGGCTATAATGGACCACTATCACCGATCAAGGCCCAATACGACCCATTAATGAAAGTAAGGCATTTCTTTGGCATTAACACCTAACTATGACTTACTACACTCCTATATAACACTTTTAGAGCAACTATGACATGATAGAGGCTATAATGGGCCAATAACAGAAATCCAGTCCCAATACAGCCCATTAATAAAAGTATGGCATGTTATTGGGCGTTAACACCTAACTATGACTCACTACACTCCTATATAAGCCTCTTAGAGCAACTATAATATGTTAGAGGCTGTAATGGACCACTATCATAGATCAAGGCCCAATACGGCCCATTAATGAAAGTAAGGCATTTTATTGGCATTAACACCTAACTATGACTCACAACACTCATATACAACACTCTTAGAGCAGCTATGTCATGATAGAAGCTATAATGGGCCACTATCACCAATAAGTCCCAATACGACCCATTAATGAAAGTATGACATGTTATTGGGCGTTAACACTTAACAATGACTCACTGCACTCCTATATAACCCTTTTAGAGCAACTATGACATGATAGAGGCTATAATGGGCCACCAACAGAAATCCAGGCCCAATACAGCCCATTAATGAAAGTATGACATGTTATTGGGCGTTAACACCTAACTATGACTCACTACACTCCTATATAACCCTTTTAGAGGAACTATGACATGATAGAGGCTATAATGGGCCACTAACAGAAATCCAGTCCCAATACAGCCCATTAATGAAAGTATGGCATCTTATTGGGCGTTAACACCTAACTATGACTCACTACACTCCTATATAAGCCTCTTAGAGCAACTATAATATGGTAGAGGCTATAATGGACCACTATCACCGATCAAGGCCCAATACGGCCCATTAATGAAAGTAAGGCATTTTTTTGGCATTAACACCTAACTACGACTCACAACACTCATATACAACACTCTTAGAGCAGCTATGTCATGATAGAAGCTATAATTGGCCACTATAACCCATAAGGCCGAATATGGCCCATTATTGAAAGTATGACTTGTTATTGGGCGTTAACACTTAACGATGACTCACTTCACACCTATATAACCTTTTAGAGCAACTATGACAAGATAGAGGCTATAATGGGCCACTAACAGAAACCCAGGCCCAATACGGCCCATTAATGAAAGTATGACACGTTATTGGGCGTTAACACCTAACTATGACTCACTACACTCCTATATAACCCTTTTAGAGCAACTATGACATGATAGAGGCTATAATGGACCACTATCACCGATCAAGGCCCAATACGGCCCATTAATGAAAGTAAGGCATTTTTTTAGCGTTAACACCTAACTACGACTCAGAACACTCTTAAAGCAGCTATGTTATGATAGAGGCTATAATGGGCCACTATCACCAATAAGGCCCAATACGACCCATTAATAAAAGTATGACATGTTATTGGGCGTTAACACTTAACGATGACTCACTACACTCCTATATAACCCTTTTAGAGCAACTATGACATGATAGAGGCAATAATGGGCCACTAACAGAAATCCAGGCCCAATACGGCCCATTAATGAAAGTATGACATGTTATTGGGCGTTAACACCTAAGTATGACTCAATACACTGCTATATAACCCTTTTCGAGCAACTATGACATGATAGAGCCTATAATGGGCCACTAACATAAATCCAGGCCCAATACGGCCCATTAATGAAAGTATGACATGTTATTGGGCGTTAACACCTAACTATGACTCATTACACCGTATATAAGCCTCTAAGAGCAACTATAATATGGTAGAGGCTATAATGAACCACTATCACCGATCAAGGCCCAATACGGCCCATTAATTAAAGTAAGGCATTTTATTGGCGTTAACACCTAACTACGACTCACAACACTTATATACAACACTCTTAGAGCAGCTATGTCATGATAGAAGAAGCTATAATGGGCCACTATCACCCATAAGGCCAAATATGGCCAATTAATGAAAGTATGACATGTTATTGGGCGTTAACACTTAACTATGACTCACTACACTCCTATATAACCGTTTTAGAGCAACTATGACATGATAGAGGCTATAATGGGCCACTAACAGAAATCCAGTCCCAATACAGCCCATTAATGAAAGTATGGCATGTTATTGGGCGTTAACACCTAACTATGACTCACTACACTCCTATATAAGCCTCTTAGAGCAACTATAATATGTTAGAGGCTGTAATGGACCACTATCATCGATCAAGGCCCAATACGGCCCATTAATGAAAGTAAGGCATTTTATTGGCATTAACACCTAACTATGACTCACAACACTCGTATACAACACTCATAGAGCAGCTATGTCATGATAGAAGCTATAATGGGCCACTATCACCAATAAGTCCCAATACGACCCATTAATGAAAGTATGACATGTTATTGGGCGTTAACACTTAACTATGACTCACTGCACTCCTATATAACCCTTTTAGAGCAACTATGACATGATAGAGGCTATAATGGGCCACCAACAGAAATCCAGGCCCAATACGGCCCATTAATGAAAGTATGACATGTTATTGGGCGTTAACACCTAACTATGACTCACTACACTCCTATATAACCCTTTTAGAGCAACTATGACATGATAGAGGCTATAATGGGCCACTAACAGAAATCCAGTCCCAATACAGCCCATTAATGAAAGTATGGCATGTTATTGGGCGTTAACACCTAACTATGACTCACTACACTCCTATATAAGCCTCTTAGAGCAACTATAATATGGTAGAGACTATAATGGACCACTATCACCGATCAAGGCCCAATACGACCCATTAATGAAAGTAAGGCATTTTATTGGCAATAACACCTAACTACGACTCACAACACTCATATACAACACTCTTAGAGCAGCTATGTCATGATAGAAGAAGCTATAATGGGCCACTATCGCCCATAAGGACAAATATGGCCCATTAATGAAAGTATGACATGTTATTGGGCGTTAACACTTAACTATGACTCACTACACTCCTATATAACCCTTTTAGAGCAACTATGACATGATAGAGGCTATAATGGACCACTATCACCGATCAAGGCCCAATACGGCCCATTATAGAAAGTAAGGCATTTTTTTGGCATTAACACCTAACTACAACTCAAAACACTCAAATACAAAACTCTTAGAGCAGCTATGTCATGATAGAGGCTATAATGGGCCACTATCACCAATAAGTCCCAATACGACCCATTAATAAAAGTATGACATGTTATTGGGCGTTAACATTTAACTATGACTCACTACACTCCTATATAACCCTTTTAGAGCAACTATGACATGATAGAGGAAATAATGGGCCACTAACAGAAATCCAGGCCCAATACGGCCCATTAATGAAAGTATGCATGTTATTGGGCATTAACACCTAACTATGACTCACTACACTCCTATATAACACTTTTAGAGCAACTATGACATGATAGAGGCTATAATGGGCCACTAACAAAAATCCAGTCCCAATACAGCCCTTCAATGAAAGTATGGCATGTTATTGGGCGTTAACATCTAACTATGACTCACTACACTCCTATATAAGCCTCTTAGAGCAACTATAATATGGTAGAGGCTATAATGGACCAATATCACCGATCAAGGCCCAATACGGCCCATTAATGAAAGTAAGGCATTTATTTGGCATTAACACCTAACTACGACTCACAACACTCATATACATCACTCTTAGAGCAGCTATGTCATGATAGAAGAAGCTATAATGGGCCACTATCGCCCATAAGGACAAATATGGCCCATTAATGAAAGTATGACATGTTATTGGGCGTTAACACTTAACTATGACTCACTACACTCCTATATAACCCTTTTAGAGCAACTATGACATGATAGAGGCTGTAATGGACCACAATCATCGATCAAGACCCAATACAGCCCATTAATGAAAGTAAGGCATTTTATTGGCATTAACAACTAACTATGACTAACAACACTCATATACAACACTCTTAGAGCAACTATGTCATGATAGAAGCTATAACGGGCCACTATCACCAATAAGTCCCAATACGACCCATTAATGAAAGTATGACATGTTATTGGGCGTTAACACTTAACTATGACTTACTACACTCCTATATAACCCTTTTAGAGCAACTATGACATGATAGAGGCTATAATGGGCCACCAACAGAAATCCAGGCCCAATACGGCCCATTAATGAAAGTATGACATGTTATTGGGCGTTAACACTTAACTATGACACACTACACTCCTATATAACCCTTTTAGAGCAACTATGACATGATAGAGGCTATTATGGGCCACTAACAGAAATCCAGTCCCAATACAGCCCATTAATGAAAGTATGGCATGTTATTGGGCGTTAACACCTAACTATGACTCACTACACTCCTATATAAGCCTCTTAGAGCAACTATAATATGTTAGAGGCTGTAATGGACCACTATCATCGATCAAGGCCCAATACGGCCCATTAATGAAAGTAAGGCATTTTATTGGCATTAACACCTAACTATGACTCACAACACTCATATACAACACTCTTAGAGCAGCTATGTCATGATAGAAGCTATAACGGGCCACTATCACCAATAAGTCCCAATACGACCCATTAATAAAAGTATGACATGTTATTGGGCGTTAACATTTAACTATGACTCACTAGACTCATATATAACCCTTTTAGAGCAACTATGACATGATAGAGGAAATAATGGGCCACTAACAGAAATCCAGGCCCAATACGGCCCATTAATGAAAGTATGACTTGTTATTGCGCATTAACACCTAACTATGACTCACTACACTCCTATATAACACTTTTAGAGCAACTATGACATGATAGAGGCTATAATGGGCCACTAACAAAAATCCAGTCCCAATACAGCCCGTCAATGAAAGTATGGCATGTTATTGGGCGTTAACACGTAACTATGACTCACTACACTCCTATATAAGCCTCTTAGAGCAACTATAATATGTTAGAGGCTGTAATGGACCACTATCATCGATCAAGACCCAATACGGCCCATTAATGAAAGTAAGGCATTTTATTGGCATTAACACCTAACTATGACTCACAACACTCGTATACAACACTCTTAGAGCAGCTATGTCATGATAGAAGCTATAATGGGCCACCATCACCAATAAGTCCCAATACGACCCATTAATGAAAGTATGACATGTTATTGGGCGTTAACACTTAACTATGACTCACTGCACTCCTATATAACCCTTTTAGAGCAACTATGACATGATAGAGGCTATAATGGGCCACCAACAGAAATCCAGGCCCAATACGGCCCATTACTGAAAGTATGACATGTTATTGGGCGTTAACACCTAACTATGACTCACTACACTCCTATATAACCCTTTTAGAGAAACTATGACATGATAGAGGCTATAATGGGCCACTAACAGAAATCCAGTCCCAATACAGCCCATTAATGAAAGTGTGGCATGTTATTGGGCGTTAACACCTAACTATGACTCACTACACTCCTATATAAGCCTCTTAGAGCAACTATAATATGGTAGAGGCTATAATGGACCACTATCACCGATCAAGGCCCAATACGACCCATTAATGAAAGTAAGGCATTTTATTGGCAATAACACCTAACTACGACTCACAACACTCATATACAACACTCTTAGAGCAGCTATGTCATGATAGAAGAAGCTATAATGGGCCACTATCGCCCATAAGGACAAATATGGCCCATTAATGAAAGTATGACATGTTATTGGGCGTTAACACTTAACTATGACTCACTACACTCCTATATTACCCTTTTAGAGCAACTATGACATGATAGAGGCTATAATGGACCACTATCACCGATCAAGGCCCAATACGGCCCATTATAGAAAGTAAGGCATTTTTTTGGCATTAACACCTAACTACAACTCAAAACACTCAAATACAAAACTCTTAGAGCAGCTATGTCATGATAGAGGCTATAATGGGCCACTATCACCAATAAGTCCCAATACGACCCATTAATAAAAGTATGACATGTTATTGGGCGTTAACATTTAACTATGACTCACTACACTCCTATATAACCCTTTTAGAGCAACTATGACATGATAGAGGAAATAATGGGCCACTAACAGAAATCCAGGCCCAATACGGCCCATTAATGAAAGTATGACATGTTATTGGGCATTAACACCTAACTATGACTCACTACACTCCTATATAACACTTTTAGAGCAACTATGACATGATAGAGGCTATAATGGGCCACTAACAAAAATCCAGTCCCAATACAGCCCGTCAATGAAAGTATGGCATGTTATTGGGCGTTAACACCTAACTATGACTCACTACACTCCTATATAAGCCTCTTAGAGCAACTATAATATGTTAGAGGCTGTAATGGACCACTATCATCGATCAAGACCCAATACGGCCCATTAATGAAAGTAAGGCATTTTATTGGCATTAACAACTAACTATGACTCACAACACTCATATACAACACTCTTAGAGCAGCTATGTCATGATAGAAGCTATAACGGGCCACTATCACCAATAAGTACCAATACGACACATTAATGAAAGTATGACATGTTATTGGGCGTTAACACTTAACTATGACTCACTGCACTCCTATATAACCCTTTTAGAGCAACTATGACATGATAGAGGCTATAATGGGCCACCAACAGAAATCCAGGCCCAATACGGCCCATTAATGAAATTATGACATGTTATTGGGCGTTATCACCTATCTATGACTCACTACACTCCTATATAACCCTTTTAGAGCAACTATGACATGATAGAGGCTATTATGGGCCACTAACAGAAATCCAGTCCCAATACAGCCCATTAATGAAAGTGTGGCATGTTATTGGGCGTTAACACCTAACTATGACTCACTACACTCCTATATAAGCCTCTTAGAGCAACTATAATATGGTAGAGGCTATAATGGACCACTATCACCGATCAATGCCCAATACGGCCCATTAATGAAAGTAAGGCATTTATTTGGCATTAACACCTAACTACGACTCACAACACTCATATACAACACTCTTAGAGCAGCTATGTCATGATAGAAGCTATAATGGGCCACTATCACCCATAAGGTCGAATATGGCCCATTATTGAAAGTATGACATGTTATTGGGCGTTAACACTTAACGATGACTCACTACACACCTATATAACCCTTTTAGAGCAACTATGACAAGATAGAGGCTATAATGGGCCACTAACAGAATCCCAGGCCCAATACGGCCCATTAATGAAAGTATGACACGTTATTGGGCGTTAACACCTAACTATGACTCACTACACTCCTATATAACCCTTTTAGAGCAACTATGACATGATAGAGGCTATAATGGACCACTATCACCGATCAAGGCCCAATACGGCCCATTAATGAAAGTATGACATGTTATTGGGCATTAACACCTAACTATGACTCACTACACTCCTATATAACACTTTTAGAGTAACTATGACATGACAGAGGCTATAATGGGCCACTAACAGAAATCCAGTCCCAATACATCCCATTAATGAAAGTATGGCATGTTATTGGGCGTTAACACCTAACTATGACTCACTACACTCCTATATAAGCCTCTTAGAGCAACTATAATATGTTAGAGGCTGTAATGGACCACTATCATCGATCAAGGCACAATACGGCCCATTAATGAAAGTAAGGCATTTTATTGGCATTAACACCTAACTATGACTCACAACACTCATATACAACACTCTTAGAGCTGCTATGCCATGATAGAAGCTATAACGGGCCACTATCACCAATAAGTCCCAATACGACCCATTAATGAAAGTATGACATGTTATTGGGCATTAACACTTTACTATGACTCACTGCACTCCTATATAACCCTTTTAGAGCAACTATGACATGATAGAGGCTATAATGGGCCACCAACAGAAATCCAGGCCCAATACGGCCCATTAATGAAAGTATGACATGTTATTGGGCGTTAACACCTAACTATGACTCACTACACTCCTATATAACCCTTTTAGAGCAACTATGACATGATAGAGGCTATAATGGGCCACTAACAGAAATCCAGTCCCAATACAGCCCATTAATGAAAGTATGGCATGTTATTGGGCGTTAACACCTAACTATGACTCACTACACTCCTATATAAGCCTCTTAGAGCAACTATAATATGGTAGAGGCTATAATGGACCACTATCACCGATCAAGGCCCAATACGGCCCATTAATTAAAGTAAGGCATTTTTTGGCATTAACACCTAACTATGACTCACTACACTCCTATATAACACTTTTAGAGCAACTATGACATGAGAGAGGCTATAATGGGCCACTAACAGAAATCCAGTCCCAATACAGCCCATTAATGAAAGTATGGCATGTTATTGGGCGTTAACACCTAACTATGACTCACAACACTCCTATATAAGCCTCTTAGAGCAACTATAATATGTTAGAGGCTGTAATGGACCACTATCATCGATCAAGGCCCAATACGGCCCATTAATGAAAGTAAGGCATTTTATTGGCATTAACACCTAACTATGACTCACAACACTCATATACAACACTCTTAGAGCAGCTATGTCATGATAGAAGCTATAACAGGCCACTATCACCAATAAGTCCCAATACGACCCATTATGGAAAGTATGACATGTTATAGGGCATTAACACTTAACTATGACTCACTGCACTCCTATATAACACTTTTAGAGCAACTATGACATGATAGAGGCTATAATGGGCCACTAACAAAAATCCAGTCCCAATACAGCCCGTCAATGAAAGTATGGCATGTTATTGGGCGTTAACACCTAACTATGACTCACTACACTCCTATATAAGCCTCTTAGAGCAACTATAATATGTTAGAGGCTGTAATCGACCACTATCATCGATCAAGACCCAATACGGCCCATTAATGAAAGTAAGGCATTTTATTGGCATTAACAACTAACTATGACTCACAACACTCATATACAACACTCTTAGAGCAGCTATGTCATGATAGAAGCTATAACGGGCCACTATCACCAATAAGTACCAATACGACACATTAATGAAAGTATGACATGTTATTGGGCGTTAACACTTAACTATGACTCACTGCACTCCTATATAACCCTTTTAGAGCAACTATGACATGATAGAGGCTATAATGGGCCACCAACAGAAATCCAGGCCCAATACGGCCCATTAATGAAATTATGACATGTTATTGGGCGTTATCACCTATCTATGACTCACTACACTCCTATATAACCCTTTTAGAGCAACTATGACATGATAGAGGCTATTATGGGCCACTAACAGAAATCCAGTCCCAATACAGCCCATTAATGAAAGTGTGGCATGTTATTGGGCGTTAACACCTAACTATGACTCACTACACTCCTATATAAGCCTCTTAGAGCAACTATAATATGGTAGAGGCTATAATGGACCACTATCACCGATCAATGCCCAATACGGCCCATTAATGAAAGTAAGGCATTTATTTGGCATTAACACCTAACTACGACTCACAACACTCATATACAACACTCTTAGAGCAGCTATGTCATGATAGAAGCTATAATGGGCCACTATCACCCATAAGGTCGAATATGGCCCATTATTGAAAGTATGACATGTTATTGGGCGTTAACACTTAACGATGACTCACTACACACCTATATAACCCTTTTAGAGCAACTATGACAAGATAGAGGCTATAATGGGCCACTAACAGAATCCCAGGCCCAATACGGCCCATTAATGAAAGTATGACACGTTATTGGGCGTTAACACCTAACTATGACTCACTACACTCCTATATAACCCTTTTAGAGCAACTATGACATGATAGAGGCTATAATGGACCACTATCACCGATCAAGGCCCAATACGGCCCATTAATGAAAGTATGACATGTTATTGGGCATTAACACCTAACTATGACTCACTACACTCCTATATAACACTTTTAGAGTAACTATGACATGACAGAGGCTATAATGGGCCACTAACAGAAATCCAGTCCCAATACATCCCATTAATGAAAGTATGGCATGTTATTGGGCGTTAACACCTAACTATGACTCACTACACTCCTATATAAGCCTCTTAGAGCAACTATAATATGTTAGAGGCTGTAATGGACCACTATCATCGATCAAGGCACAATACGGCCCATTAATGAAAGTAAGGCATTTTATTGGCATTAACACCTAACTATGACTCACAACACTCATATACAACACTCTTAGAGCTGCTATGCCATGATAGAAGCTATAACGGGCCACTATCACCAATAAGTCCCAATACGACCCATTAATGAAAGTATGACATGTTATTGGGCATTAACACTTTACTATGACTCACTGCACTCCTATATAACCCTTTTAGAGCAACTATGACATGATAGAGGCTATAATGGGCCACCAACAGAAATCCAGGCCCAATACGGCCCATTAATGAAAGTATGACATGTTATTGGGCGTTAACACCTAACTATGACTCACTACACTCCTATATAACCCTTTTAGAGCAACTATGACATGATAGAGGCTATAATGGGCCACTAACAGAAATCCAGTCCCAATACAGCCCATTAATGAAAGTATGGCATGTTATTGGGCGTTAACACCTAACTATGACTCACTACACTCCTATATAAGCCTCTTAGAGCAACTATAATATGGTAGAGGCTATAATGGACCACTATCACCGATCAAGGCCCAATACGGCCCATTAATGAAAGTAAGGCATTTTTTGGCATTAACACCTAACTATGACTCACTACACTCCTATATAACACTTTTAGAGCAACTATGACATGAGAGAGGCTATAATGGGCCACTAACAGAAATCCAGTCCCAATACAGCCCATTAATGAAAGTATGGCATGTTATTGGGCGTTAACACCTAACTATGACTCACAACACTCCTATATAAGCCTCTTAGAGCAACTATAATATGTTAGAGGCTGTAATGGACCACTATCATCGATCAAGGCCCAATACGGCCCATTAATGAAAGTAAGGCATTTTATTGGCATTAACACCTAACTATGACTCACAAAACTCATATACAACACTCTTAGAGCAGCTATGTCATGATAGAAGCTATAACAGGCCACTATCACCAATAAGTCCCAATACGACCCATTATGGAAAGTATGACATGTTATAGGGCATTAACACTTAACTATGACTCACTGCACTCCTATATAACACTTTTAGAGCAACTATGACATGATAGAGGCTATAATGGGCCACTAACAAAAATCCAGTCCCAATACAGCCCGTCAATGAAAGTATGGCATGTTATTGGGCGTTAACACCTAACTATGACTCACTACACTCCTATATAAGCCTCTTAGAGCAACTATAATATGTTAGAGGCTGTAATGGACCACTATCATCGATCAAGACCCAATACGGCCCATTAATGAAAGTAAGGCATTTTATTGGCATTAACAACTAACTATGACTCACAACACTCATAAACAACACTCTTAGAGTAGCTATGTCATGATAGAAGCTATAACGGGCCACTATCACCAATAAGTCCCAATACGACCCATTAATGAAAGTATGACATGTTATTGGGCGTTAACACTTAACTATGACTCACTGCACTCCTATATAACCCTTTTAGAGCAACTATGACATGATAGAGGCTATAATGGGCCACCAACAGAAATCAGGCCCAATACGGCCCATTAATGAAGGTATGACATGTTATTGGGCGTTATCACCTATCTATGACTCACTACACTCCTATATAACCCTTTTAGAGCAACTATGACATGATAGAGGCTATTATGGGCCACTAACAGAAATCCAGTCCCAATACAGCCCATTAATGAAAGTGTGGCATGTTATTGGGCGTTAACACCTAACTATGACTCACTACACTCCTATATAAGCCTCTTAGAGCAACTATAATATGGTAGAGGCTATAATGGACCACTATCACCGATCAAGGCCCAATACGGCCCATTAATGAAAGTAAGGCATTTTATTGGCATTAACACCTAACTACAACTCAAAACACTCAAGTACAACACTCTTAGAGCAGCTATGTCATGATAGAGGCTATAATGGGCCACTATCTCCAATAAGGCTCAATACGACCCATTAATGAAAGTATGACATGTTATTGGGCGTTAACACTTAACTATGACTCACTACACTCCTATATAACCCTTTTAGAGCAACTATGACATGATAGAGGAAATAATGGGCCACTAATAGAAATCCAGGCCCACTACGGCCCATTAATGAAAGTATGACATGTTATTGGGCATTAACATCTAACTATGACTCACTACACTCCTATATAACACTTTTAGAGCAATTATGACATGATAGAGGCTATAATGGGCCACTAACAGAAATCCAGTCCCAATACAGCCCATTAATGAAAGTATGGCATGTTATTGGGCGTTAACACCTAACTATGACTCACTACACTCCTATATAAGCCTCTTAGAGCAACTATAATATGTTAGAGGCTGTAATGGACCACTATCATCGATCAAGGCCCAATACGGCCCATTAATGAAAGTAAGACATTTTATTGGCATTAACACCTAACTATGACTCACAACACTCATATACAACACTCTTAGAGCAGCTATGTCATGATAGAAGCTATAATGGGCCACTATCACCAATATGTCCAAGTACGACCCATTAATGAAAGTATGACATGTTATTGGGCGTTAACACTTAACTATGACTCACTGCATGCCTATATAACCCTTTAGAGCAACTATGACATGATAGAGGCTATAATGGGCCACCAACAGAAATCCATGCCCAATACGGCCCATTAATGAAAGTACGACATGTTATTGGGCGTTAACACCAAACTATGACTCATTACACTCCTATATAACCCTTTTAGAGCAACTATGACATGATAGAGGCAATAATGGGCCACTAACAGAAATCCAGGCCCAATACGGCCCATTAATGAAAGTATGACATGTTATTGGGCGTTAACACCTAAGTATGACTCACTACACTCCTATATAACCCTTTTAGAGCAACTATGACATGATAGAGGCTATAATGGGCCACTAACAAAAATCCAGGCCCAACACGGCCCATTAATGAAAGTATGACATGTTATTGGGCGTTAACACCTAAGTATGACTCACTACACTCCTATATAACCCTTTTAGAGCAACTATGACATGATAGAGGCTATAATGGACCACTATCACCGATCAAGGCCCAATACGGCCCATTAATGAAAGTAAGTCATTTTTTTGGCGTTAACACCTAACTGCGACTCAGAACACTCTTAGAGCAGCTATGTTATGATAGAGGCTATAATGGGCCACTATCACCAATAAGGCCCAATACGACCCATTAATGAAAGTATGACATGTTATTGGACGTTAACACTTAACTATGACTCACTACACTCCTATATAACCCTTTTAGAGCAACTATGACATGTTAGAGGAAAAAATGGGCCACTAACAGAAATCCAGGCCCAATACGGCCCATTAATGAAAGTATGACATGTTATTGGGCATTAACACCTAACTATGACTCACTACACTCCTATATAACACTTTTAGAGTAACTATGATATGACAGAGGCTATAATGGGCCACTAACAGAAATCCAGTCCCAATACAGCCCATTAATGAAAGTATGGCATGTTATTGGGCGTTAACACCTAACTATGACTCACTACACTCCTATATAAGCCTCTTAGAGCAACTATAATATGTTAGATGCTGTAATGGACCACTATCATCGATCAAGGCACAATACGGCCCATTAATGAAAGTAAGGCATTTTATTGGCATTAACACCTAACTATGACTCACAACACTCATATACAACACTCTTAGAGCAGCTATGTCATGATAGAAGCTATAACGGGCCACTATCACCAATAAGTCCCAATACGACCCATTAATGAAAGTATGACATGTTATTGGGCATTAACACTTTACTATGACTCACTGCACTCCTATATAACCCTTTTAGAGCAACTATGACATGATAGAGGCTATAATGGGCCACCAACAGAAATCCAGGCCCAATACGGCCCATTAATGAAAGTATGACATGTTATTGGGCGTTAACACCTAACTATGACTCACTACACTCCTATATAACCCTTTTAGAGCAACTATGACATGATAGAGGCTATAATGGGCCACTAACAGAAATCCAGTCCCAATACAGCCCATTAATGAAAGTATGGCATGTTATTGGGCGTTAACACCTAACTATGACTCACTACACTCCTATATAAGCCTCTTAGAGCAACTATAATATGGTAGAGGCTATAATGGACCACTATCACCGATCAAGGCCCAATACGGCCCATTAATGAAAGTAAGGCATTTTTTTGGCATTAACACCTAACTATGACTCACTACACTCCTATATAACACTTTTAGAGCAACTATGACATGAGAGAGGCTATAATGGGCCACTAACAGAAATCCAGTCCCAATACAGCCCATTAATGAAAGTATGGCATGTTATTGGGCGTTAACACCTAACTATGACTCACTACACTCCTATATAAGCCTCTTAGAGCAACTATAATATGTTAGAGGCTGTAATGGACCACTATCATCGATCAAGGCCCTATACGGCCCATTAATGAAAGTAAGGCATTTTATTGGCATTAACACCTAACTATGACTCACAACACTCATATACAACACTCTTAGAGCAGCTATGTCATGATAGAAGCTATAACAGGCCACTATCACCAATAAGTCCCAATACGACCCATTAATGAAAGTATGACATGTTATTGGGCATTAACACTTAACTATGACTCACTTCACTCCTATATAACCCTTTTAGAGCAACTATGACATGATAGAGGCTATAATGGGCCACCAACAGAAATCCAGGCCCAATACGGCCCATTAATGAAAGTATGACATGTTATTGGGTGTTAACACCTAACTATGACTCACTACACTCCTATATAACCCTTTTAGAGCAACTATGACATGATAGAGGATATAATGGGCCACTAACAGAAATCCAGTCCCAATACAGCCCATTAATGAAAGTATGGCATGTTATTGGGCGTTAACACCTAACTATGACTCACTACACTCCTATATAAGCCTCTTAGAGCAACTATAATATGGTAGAGGCTATAATGGACCACTATCACCGATCAAGGCCCAATACGGACCATTAATGAAAGTAAGGCATTTTTTTGGCATTAACACCTAACTATGACTCACTACACTCCTATATAACACTTTTAGAGCAACTATGACATGATAGAGGCTATAATGGGCCACTAACAGAAATCCAGTCACAATACAGCCCATTAATGAAAGTATGGCATGTTATTGGGCGTTAACACCTAACTATGACTCACTACACTCCTATATAAGCCTCTTAGAGCAACTATAATACGTTAGAGGCTGTAATGGACCACTATCATCGATCAAGGCCCAATACGGCCCATTAATGAAAGTAAGGCATTTTGTTGGCATTAACACCTAACTATGACTCACAACACTCATATACAACACTCTTAGAGCAGCTATGTCATGATAGAAGCTATAACGGGCCCACTATCACCAATAAGTCCCAATACGACCCATTAATGAAAGTATGACATGTTATTGGGCGTTAACACTTAACTATGACTCACTGCACTCCTATATAACCCTTTTAGAGCAACTATGACATGATAGAGGCTATAATGGGCCACCAACAGAAATCCAGGCCCAATACGGCCCATTAATTAAAGTATGACATGTTATTGGGCGTTAACACCTAACTATGACTCACTACACTCCTAAATAACCCTTTTAGAGCAACTATGACATGATAGAGGAAAAAATGGACCACTAACAGAAATCCAGGCCCAATACGGCCCATTAATGAAAGTTTGACATGTTATTGGGCATTAACACCTAACTATGACTCACTACACTCCTATATAACACTTTTAGAGCAACTATGACATGATAGAGGCTATAATGGGCCACTATCACCCATAAGGTTGAATATGGCCCATTATTGAAAGTATGACATGATATTGGGCGTTAACACTTAACGATGACTCACTACACACCTATATAACCCTTTTAGAGCAACTATGACAAGATAGAGGCTATAATGGGCCACTAACAGAAACCCAGGCCCAATACGGCCCATTAATGAAAGTATGACACGTTATTGGGCGTTAACACCTAACTATGACTCACTACACTCCTATATAACCCTTTTAGAGTAACTATGACATGATAGAGGCTATAATGGACCACTATCACCGATCAAGGCCCAATACGGCCCATTAATGAAAGTAAGGCATTTTTTTGGCGTTAACACCTAACTGCGACTCAGAACACTCTTAGAGCAGCTATGTTATGATAGAGGCTATAATGGGCCACTATCACCAATAAGGCCCAATACGACCCATTAATGAAAGTATGACATGTTATTGGACGTTAACACTTAACTATGACTCACTACACTCCTATATAACCATTTTAGAGCAACTATGACATGTTAGAGGAAAAAATGGGCCACTAACAGAAATCCAGGCCCAATACGGCCCATTAATGAAAGTATGACATGTTATTGGGCATTAACACCTAACTATGACTCACTACACTCCTATATAACACTTTTAGAGTAACTATGACATGACAGAGGCTATAATGGGCCACTAACAGAAATCCAGTCCCAATACAGCCCATTAATGAAAGTATGGCATGTTATTGGGCGTTAACACCTAACTATGACTCACTACACTCCTATATAAGCCTCTTAGAGCAACTATAATATGTTAGAGGCTGTAATGGACCACTATCATCGATCAAGGCACAATACGGCCCATTAATGAAAGTAAGGCATTTTATTGGCATTAACACCTAACTATGACTCACAACACTCATATACAACACTCTTAGAGCAGCTATGTCATGATAGAAGCTATAACGGGCCACTATCACTAATAAGTCCCAATACGACCCATTAATGAAAGTATGACATGTTATTGGGCATTAACACTTTACTATGACTCACTGCACTCCTATATAACCCTTTTAGAGCAACTATGACATGATAGAGGCTATAATGGGCCACCAACAGAAATCCAGGCCCAATACGGCCCATTAATGAAAGTATGACATGTTATTGGGCGTTAACACCTAACTATGACTCACTACACTCCTATATAACCCTTTTAGAGCAACTATGACATGATAGAGGCTATAATGGGCCACTAACAGAAATCCAGTCCCAATACAGCCCATTAATGAAAGTATGGCATGTTATTGGGCGTTAACACCTAACTATGACTCACTACACTCCTATATAAGCCTCTTAGAGCAACTATAATATGGTAGAGGCTATAATGGACCACTATCACCGATCAAGGCCCAATACGGCCCATTAATGAAAGTAAGGCATTTTTTTGGCATTAACACCTAACTATGACTCACTACACTCCTATATAACACTTTTAGAGCAACTATGACATGAGAGAGGCTATAATGGGCCACTAACAGAAATCCAGTCCCAATACAGCCCATTAATGAAAGTATGGCATATTATTGGGCGGTAACACCTAACTATGACTCACTACACTCCTATATAAGCCTCTTAGAGCAACTATAATATGTTAGAGGCTGTAATGGACCACTATCATCGATCAAGGCCCTATACGGCCCATTAATGAAAGTAAGGCATTTTATTGGCATTAACACCTAACTATGACTCACAACACTCATATACAACACTCTTAGAGCAGCTATGTCATGATAGAAGCTATAACAGGCCACTATCACCAATAAGTCCCAATACGACCCATTAATGAAAGTATGACATGTTATTGGGCATTAACACTTAACTATGACTCACTTCACTCCTATATAACCCTTTTAGAGCAACTATGACATGATAGAGGCTATAATGGGCCACCAACAGAAATCCAGGCCCAATACGGCCCATTAATGAAAGTATGACATGTTATTGGGTGTTAACACCTAACTATGACTCACTACACTCCTATATAACCCTTTTAGAGCAACTATGACATGATAGAGGATATAATGGGCCACTAACAGAAATCCAGTCCCAATACAGCCCATTAATGAAAGTATGGCATGTTATTGGGCGTTAACACCTAACTATGACTCACTAAACTCCTATATAAGCCTCTTAGAGCAACTATAATATGGTAGAGGCTATAATGGACCACTATCACCGATCAAGGCCCAATACGGACCATTAATGAAAGTAAGGCATTTTTTTGGCATTAACACCTAACTATGACTCACTACACTCCTATATAACACTTTTAGAGCAACTATGACATGATAGAGGCTATAATGGGCCACTAACAGAAATCCAGTCACAATACAGCCCATTAATGAAAGTATGGCATGTTATTGGGCGTTAACACCTAACTATGACTCACTACACTCCTATATAAGCCTCTTAGAGCAACTATAATATGTTAGAGGCTGTAATGGACCACTATCATCGATCAAGGCCCAATACGGCCCATTAATGAAAGTAAGGCATTTTGTTGGCATTAACACCTAACTATGACTCACAACACTCATATACAACACTCTTAGAGCAGCTATGTCATGATAGAAGCTATAACGGGCCACTATCACCAATAAGTCCCAATACGACCCATTAATGAAAGTATGACATGTTATTGGGCGTTAACACTTAACTATGACTCACTGCACTCCTATATAACCCTTTTAGAGCAACTATGACATGATAGAGGCTATAATGGGCCACCAACAGAAATCCAGGCCCAATACGGCCCATTAATTAAAGTATGACATGTTATTGGGCGTTAACACCTAACTATGACTCACTACACTCCTAAATAACCCTTTTAGAGCAACTATGACATGATAGAGGAAAAAATGGACCACTAACAGAAATCCAGGCCCAATACGGCCCATTAATGAAAGTTTGACATGTTATTGGGCATTAACACCTAACTATGACTCACTACACTCCTATATAACACTTTTAGAGCAACTATGACATGATAGAGGCTATAATGGGCCACTATCACCCATAAGGTCGAATATGGCCCATTATTGAAAGTATGACATGATATTGGGCGTTAACACTTAACGATGACTCACTACACACCTATATAACCCTTTTAGAGCAACTATGACAAGATAGAGGCTATAATGGGCCACTAACAGAAACCCAGGCCCAATACGGCCCATTAATGAAAGTATGACACGTTATTGGGCGTTAACACCTAACTATGACTCACTACACTCCTATATAACCCTTTTAGAGTAACTATGACATGATAGAGGCTATAATGGACCACTATCACCGATCAAGGCCCAATACGGCCCATTAATGAAAGTAAGGCATTTTTTTGGCGTTAACACCTAACTGCGACTCAGAACACTCTTAGAGCAGCTATGTTATGATAGAGGCTATAATGGGCCACTATCACCAATAAGGCCCAATACGACCCATTAATGAAAGTATGACATGTTATTGGACGTTAACACTTAACTATGACTCACTACACTCCTATATAACCCTTTTAGAGCAACTATGACATGTTAGAGGAAAAAATGGGCCACTAACAGAAATCCAGGCCCAATACGGCCCATTAATGAAAGTATGACATGTTATTGGGCATTAACACCTAACTATGACTCACTACACTCCTATATAACACTTTTAGAGTAACTATGACATGACAGAGGCTATAATGGGCCACTAACAGAAATCCAGTCCCAATACAGCCCATTAATGAAAGTATGGCATGTTATTGGGCGTTAACACCTAACTATGACTCACTACACTCCTATATAATCCTCTTAGAGCAACTATAATATGTTAGAGGCTGTAATGGACCACTATCATCGATCAAGGCACAATACGGCCCATTAATGAAAGTAAGGCATTTTATTGGCATTAACACCTAACTATGACTCACAACACTCATATACAACACTCTTAGAGCAGCTATGTCATGATAGAAGCTATAACGGGCCACTATCACCAATAAGTCCCAATACGACCCATTAATGAAAGTATGACATGTTATTGGGCATTAACACTTTACTATGACTCACTGCACTCCTATATAACCATTTTAGAGCAACTATGACATGATAGAGGCTATAATGGGCCACCAACAGAAATCCAGGCCCAATACGGCCCATTAATGAAAGTATGACATGTTATTGGGCGTTAACACCTAACTATGACTCACTACACTCCTATATAACCCTTTTAGAGCAACTATGACATGATAGAGGCTATAATGGGCCACTAACAGAAATCCAGTCCCAATACAGCCCATTAATGAAAGTATGGCATGTTATTGGGTGTTAACACCTAACTATGACTCACTACACTCCTATATAAGCCTCTTAGAGCAACTATAATATGTTAGAGGCTGTAATGGACCACTATCATCGATCAAGGCCCAATACGGCCCCATTAATGAAAGTAAGGCATTTTGTTGGCATTAACACCTAACTATGACTCACAACACTCATATACAACACTCTTAGAGCAGCTATGTCATGATAGAAGCTATAACGGGCCACTATCACCAATAAGTCCCAATACGACCCATTAATGAAAGTATGACATGTTATTGGGCATTAACACTTTACTATGACTCACTGCACTCCTATATAACCCTTTTAGAGCAACTATGACATGATAGAGGCTATAATGGGCCACCAACAGAAATCCAGGCCCAATACGGCCCATTAATGAAAGTATGACATGTTATTGGGCGTTAACACCTAACTATGACTCACTACACTCCTATATAACCCTTTTAGAGCAACTATGACATGATAGAGGCTATAATGGGCCACCAACAGAAATCCAGGCCCAATACGGCCCATTAATGAAAGTATGACATGTTATTGGGCGTTAACACCTAACTATGACTCACTACACTCCTATATAACACTTTTAGAGTAACTATGACATGACAGAGGCTATAATGGGCCACTAACAGAAATCCAGTCCCAATACAGCCCATTAATGAAAGTATGGCATGTTATTGGGCGTTAACACCTAACTATGACTCACTACACTCCTATATAAGCCTCTTAGAGCAACTATAATATGTTAGAGGCTGTAATGGACCACTATCATCGATCAAGGCACAATACGGCCCATTAATGAAAGTAAGGCATTTTATTGGCATTAACACCTAACTATGACTCACAACACTCATATACAACACTCTTAGAGCAGCTATGTCATGATAGAAGCTATAACGGGCCACTATCACCAATAAGTCCCAATACGACCCATTAATGAAAGTATGACATGTTATTGGGCATTAACACTTTACTATGACTCACTGCACTCCTATATAACCCCTTTTAGAGCAACTATGACATGATTAGAGGCTATAAATGGGCCTCCAACAGAAATCCAGGCCCAATACGGCCCATTAATGAAAGTATGACATGTTATTGGGCGTTAACACCTAACTAAGACTCACTACACTCCAATATAACCCTTTTAGAGCAACTATGACATGATAGAGGCTATAATGGGGCCACTAACAGAAATCCGAGTCCAATACAGCCCATTAATGAAAGTATGGCATGTTATTGGGCGTTAACACCTAACTATGACTCACTACACTCCTATATAAGCCTCTTAGAGCAACTATAATATGGTACCGATCAAGGCCCAATACGGCCCATTATTGAAAGTAAGGCATTTTTTTTGCATTAACACCTAACTATGACTCACTACACTCCTATATAACACTTTTAGAGCAACTATGACATGAGAGAGGCTATAATGGGGCCACTAACAGAAATCCAGTCCCCAATACAGCCCATTAATGAAAGTATGGCATGTTATTGGGCGTTAACACCTAACTATGACTCACTACACTCCTATATAAGCCTCTTAGAGCAACTATAATATGTTAGAGGCTGTAATGGACCACTATCATCGATCAAGGCCCCTATACGGCCCATTAATGAAAGTAAGGCATTTTATTGGCATTAAACACCTAACTATGACTCACAACACTCCATATACAACACTCTTAGAGCAGCTATGTCATGATAGAAGCTATAACAGGCCACTATCACCAATAAGTCCCAATACGACCCATTAATGAAAGTATGACATGTTATTGGGCATTAACACTTAACTATGACTCACTTCACTCCTATATAACCCTTTTAGAGCAAACTATGACATGATAGAGGCTATAATGGGCCACCAACAGAAATCCAGGCCCAATACGGCCCATTAATGAAAGTATTTACATGTTATTGGGTGCTAACACCTAACTATGACTCACTACACTCCTATATAACCCTTTTAGAGCAACTATGACATGATAGAGGATATAATGGGCCACTAACAGAAATCCAGTCCCCAATACAGCCCCATTAATGAAAGTATGGCATGTTATAGGGCGTTAACACCCTAACTATGACTCACTACACTCCTATATAAGCCTCTTAGAGCAACTATAATATGGTAGAGGCTATAATGGACCACTATCACCGATCAAGGCCCAATACCGGACCATTAATGAAAGTAAGGCATTTTTTTTGGCATTAACACCTAACTATGACTCACTACACTCCTATATAACACTTTTAGAGCAACTATGACATGATAGAGGCTATAATGGGCCACTAACAGAAATCCAGTCACAATACAGCCCATTAATGAAAGTATGGCATGTTATTGGGCGTTAACACCTAACTATGACTCACTACACTCCTATATAAGCCTCTTAGAGCAACTATAATATGTTAGAGGCTGTAATGGACCACTATCATCGATCAAGGCCCAATACCGGCCCCATTAATGAAAGTAAGGCATTTTGTTGGCATTAACACCTAACTATGACTCACAACACTCATATACAACACTCTTAGAGCAGCTATGTCATGATAGAAGCTATAACGGGCCACTATCACCAATAAGTCCCCAATACGACCCATTAATGAAAGTATGACATGTTATTGGGCGTTAACACTTAACTATGACTCACTGCACTCCTATATAACCCTTTTAGAGCAACTATGACATGATAGAGGCTATAATGGGCCACTAACAGAAATCCAGGCCCAATACGGCCCATTAATTAAAGTATGACATGTTGTTGGGCGTTAACACCTAACTATGACTCACTACACTCCTAAATAACCCTTTTAGAGCAACTATGACATGATAGAGGAAAAATGGACCACTAACAGAAATCCAGGCCCAATTACGGCCCATTAATGAAAGTATGACATGTTATTGGGCATTAGCACCTAACTATGACTCACTACACTCCTATATAACACTTTTAGAGCAACTATGACATGATAGAGGCTATAATGGGCCACTATCACCCATAAGGTCGAATATGGCCCATTATTGAAAGTATGACATGATATTGGGCGTTAACACTTAACGATGACTCACTACACACCTATATAACCCTTTTAGAGCAACTATGACAAGATAGAGGCTATAATGGGCCACTAACAGAAACCCAGGCCCAATACGGCCCATTAATGAAAGTATGACACGTTATTGGGCGTTAACACCTAACTATGACTCACTACACTCCTAATATAACCCTTTTAGAGTAACTATGACATGATAGAGGCTATAATGGACCACTATCACCGATCAAGGCCCAATACGGCCCATTAATGAAAGTAAGGCATTTTTTTGGCATTAACACCTAACTACGACTCAGAACACTCTTAGATCAGCTATGTTATGATAGAGTCTATAATGGGCCACTATCACCAATAAGGCCCATTATAGCCTCTATCACCAATAAGCCTCCTTAGAGCAACTATAATATGGTAGAGTCTATAATGGACCACTATCACCGATCAAGGCCCAATACGGCCCATTAATGAAAGTAAGGCATTTTATTGGCATTAACACCTAACTACAACTCAAAACACTCAAGTACAACACTCTTAGAGCAGCTATGTCATGATAGAGGCTATAATGGGCCACTATCTCCAATAAGGCCCAATACGACCCATTAATGAAAGTATGACATGTTATTGGGCTGTTAACACTTAACTATGACTCACTACACTCCTATATAACCCTTTTAGAGCAACTATGACATGATAGAGGAAATAATGGGCCACTAACAGAAATCCAGGGCCCACTACGGCCCATTAATGAAAGTATGACATGTTATTGGGCATTAACACCTAACTATGACTCACTACACTCCTATATAACACTTTTAGAGCAACTATGACATGATAGAGGCTATAATGGGCCACTAACAGAAATCCGAGTCCCAATACAGCCCCATTAAATGAAAGTATGGCATGTTATTGGGCGTTAACACCTAACTATGACTCACTACACTCCTATATAAGCCTCTTAGAGCAACTATAATATGTTAGAGGCTGTAATGGACCACTATCATCGATCAAGGCCCAATACGGCCCATTAATGAAAGTAAGGCATTTTATTGGCATTAACACCTAACTATGACTTACAACACTCATATACAACACTCTTAGAGCAGCTATGTCATGATAGAAGCTATAATGGGCCACTATCACCAATATGTCCAAGTACGACCCATTAATGAAAGTATGACATGTTATTGGGCGTTAACACTTAACTATGACTCACTGCATGCCTATATAACCCTTTAGAGCAACTATGACATGATAGAGGGCTATAATGGGCCACCAACAGAAATCCAGGCCCAATACGGCCCATTAATGAAAGTACGACATGTTATTGGGCGTTAACACCAAACTATGACTCATTACACTCCTATATAACCCCTTTTAGAGCAACTATGACATGATAGAGGCGATAATGGGCCACTAACAGAAATCCAGGCCCAATACGGCCCATTAATGAAAGTATGACATGTTATTGGGCGTTAACACCTAAGTATGACTCACTACACTCCTAAATAACCCTTTTAGAGCAACTATGACATGATAGAGGAAAAAATGGACCACTAACAGAAATCCAGGCCTAATACGGCCCATTAATGAAAGTATGACATGTTATTGGGCGTTAACACCTAACTATGACTCACTACACTCCTAAATAACCCTTTTTGAGCAACTATGACATGATAGAGGAAAAATGGACCACTAACAGAAATCCAGGCCCAATACGGCCCATTAATGAAAGTATGACATGTTATTGGGCATTAACACCTAACTATGACTCACTACACTCCTATATAACACTTTTAGAGCAACTATGACATGATAGAGGCTATAATGGGCCACTATCACCCATAAGGTCGAATATGGCCATTATTGAAAGTATGACATGATATTGGGGCGTTAACACTTAACGATGACTCACTACACACCTATATAACCCTTTTAGAGCAACTATGACAAGATAGAGGCTATAATGGGCCACTAACAGAAACCCAGGCCCAATACGGCCCATTAAAGAAAGTATGACACGTTATTGGGCGTTAACACCTAACTATGACTCACTACACTCCTATAACCCTTTTAGAGTAACTATGACATGATAGAGGCTATAATGGACCACTATCACCGATCAAGGCCCAATACGGCCCATTAATGAAAGTAAGGCATTTTTTTTGGCATTAACACCTAACTACGACTCAGAACACTCTTAGATCAGCTATGTTATGATAGAGTCTATAATGGGCCACTATCACCAATAAGGCCCATTATAGCCTCTATCACCAATAAGCCTCTTAGAGCAACTATAATATGGTAGAGTCTATAATGGACCACTATCACCGATCAAGGCCCAATACGGCCCATTAATGAAAGTAAGGCATTTTATTGGCATTAACACCTAACTACAACTCAAAACACTCAAGTACAACACTCTTAGAGCAGCTATGTCATGATAGAGGCTATAACTGGGCCACTATCTCCAATAAGGCCCCAATACGACCCATTAATGAAAGTATTGACATGTTATTGGGCGTTAACACTTAACTATGACTCACTACACTCCTATATAACCCTTTTAGAGCAACTATGACATGATAGAGGAAATAATGGGCCACTAACAGAAATCCAGGCCCACTACGGCCCATTAATGAAAGTATGACATGTTATTGGGCATTAACACCTAACTATGACTCACTACACTCCTATATAACACTTTTTTAGAGCAACTATGACATGATAGAGGCTATAATGGGCCACTAACAGAAATCCAGTCGCAATACAGCCCATTAATGAAAGTATGGCATGTTATTGGGCGTTAACACCTAACTATGACTCACTACACTCCTATATAAGCCTCTTAGAGCAACTATAATATGTTAGAGGCTGTAATGGACCACTATCATCGATCAAGGCCCAATACGGCCCATTAATGAAAGTAAGGCATTTTATTGGCATTAACACCTAACTATGACTCACAACACTCATATACAACACTCTTAGAGCAGCTATGTCATGATAGAAGCTATAATGGGCCACTATCACCAATATGTCCAAGTACGACCCATTAATGAAAGTATGACATGTTATTGGGCGTTAACACTTAACTATGACTCACTGCATGCCTATATAACCCTTTAGAGCAACTATGACATGATAGAGGCTATAATGGGCCACCAACAGAAATCCAGGCCCAATACGGCCCATTAATGAAAGTACGACATGTTATTGGGCGTTAACACCAAACTATGACTCATTACACTCCTATATAACCCTTTTAGAGCAACTATGACATTGATAGAGGCAATAATGGGCCACTAACAGAAATCCAGGCCCATACGGCCCATTAATGAAAGTATGACATGTTATTGGGCGTTAACACCTAAGTATGACTCACTACACTCCTATATAACCCTTTTAGAGCAACTATAACATGATAGAGGCTATAATGGGCCACTAACAAAAATCCAGGCCCAATACGGCCCATTAATGAAAGTATGACTTGTTATTGGGCGTTAACACCTAACTATGACTCATTACACCCTATATAAGCCTTTAGAGCAAACTATAATATGGTAGAGGCTATAATGAACCACTATCACCGATCAAGGCCCAATACGGCCCATTAATGAAAGTAAGGCATTTTATTGGCAATTAACACTTAACTACGACTCACAACACTCATATACAACACTCTTAGAGCAGCTATGTCATGATAGAAGAAGCTATAATGGGCCACTATCACCCATAAGGCCAAATACGTCCCATTAATGAAAGTATGACATGTTATTGGGCGTTAACACTTAACTATGACTCACTACACTCCTATATAACCCTTTTAGAGCAACTATGACATGATAGAGGCTATAATGGGCCACTAACAGAAATCCAGGCCCAATACGACCCATTAATGAAAGTATGACACGTTATTGGGCGTTAACACCTAACTATGACTCACTACACTCCTATATAACCCTTTTAGAGAATTATGACATGATAGAGGCAATAATGGATCACTATCACCGATCAAGGCCAAATATGGCCCATTATAGAAAGTAAGGCATTTTTTTTGGCATTAACACCTAACTACAACTCACAACACTCAAATACAACACTCTTAGAGCAGCTATGTCATGATAGAGGATATAATGGGCCACTATCACCAATAAGGCCCAATACGACCGATTAATGAAAGTATGACATGTTATTGGGCGTTAACACTTAACTATGACTCACTACACTCCTATATAACCCTTTTAGAATAATTATGACATGATAGAGGCAATAATAGGCCACTAATAGAAATCCAGGCCCAATACGGCCCATTAATGAAAGTATGACATGTTATTGGGCGTTAACACCTAACTATGACTCACTACACTCCTATACAACCCCTTTTAGAGCAACTATGACATGATAGAGGCTATAATGGGCCACTAACAGAAATCCAGTCCCAATACAACCCATTAATGAAAGTATGGCATGTTATTGGGCGTTAACGCCTAACTATGACTCACTACACTCCTATATAAGCCCTCTTTGAGCAACTATAATATGTTAGAGGCTGTAATGGACCACTATCACCGATCAAGGCCCAATACGGCCAATTAATGAAAGTAAGGCATTTTATTAGCATTAACACCTAACTATGACTCACAACCACTCATATACAACACTCTTAGAGCAGCTATGTCATGATAGAAGCTATAATGGGCCACTATCACCAATAAGGCCGAATATGGCCCATTAATGAAAGTATGACATGTTATTGGGCGTTAACACTTAACTATGACTAACTACACTTCCTATATAACCCTTTTAGAGTAACTATGACATGATAGAGGCTATAATGGGCCACCAACAGAAATCCAGCCCCAATACGGCCCATTAATGAAAATATGACATGTTATTGGGCGTTAACACCTAACTATGACTCACTACACTCCTATATAAGCCTCTTAGAGCAAACTATTATATGGTAGAGGCTATAATGAACTACTAGCACCGATCATGGCCCAGTACGGGCCCATTAATGAAAAGGCATTTTATTGGCATTAACACCTAACTATGACTCACAACACTCATATACAACACTCTTAGAGCAACTATGTCATGATAGAAGCTATAATGGGCCACTATCACCAATAAGGCCCAATACGACCCGTTAATGAAAGTATGACATGTTATTAGGCGTTAACACTTAACTATGACTCACTGCATGCCTATATAACCCTTTAGAGCAACTATGACATGATAGAGGCTATAATGGGCCACCAACAGAAATCCAGGCCCAATACGGCCCATTAATGAAAGTACGACATGTTATTGGGCGTTAACACCAAACTATGACTCATTACACTCCTATTATAACCCTTTTAGAGCAACTATGACATGATAGAGGCAATAATGGGCCACTAACAGAAATCCAGGCCCAATACGGCCCATTAATGAAAGTATGACATGTTATTGGGCGTTAACACCTAAGTATGACTCACTACACTCCTATATAACCCTTTTAGAGCAACTATAACATGATAGAGGCTATAATGGGCCACTAACAAAAATCCAGGCCCAATACGGACCCATTAATGAAAGTATGACTTGTTATTGGGCGTTAACACCTAACTATGACTCATTACACCCTATATAAGCCTCTTAGAGCAACTGTAATATGGTAGAGGCTATAATGAACCACTATCACCGATCAAGGCCCAATACGGCCCATTAATGAAAGTAAGGCATTTTATTGGCATTAACACTTAACTACGACTCACAACACTCATATACAACACTCTTAGAGCAGCTATGTCATGATAGAAGAAGCTATAATGGGCCACTATCACCCATAAGGCCAAATACGGCCCATTAATGAAAGTATGACATGTTATTGGGCGTTAACACTTAACTATGACTCACTACACTCCTATATAACCCTTTTAGAGCAACTATGACATGATAGAGGCTATAATGGGCCACTAACAGAAATCCAGGCCCAATACGACCCATTAATGAAGTATGACACGTTATTGGGCGTTAACACCTAACTATGACTCACTACACTCCTATATAACCCTTTTAGAGAATTATGACATGATAGAGGCAATAATGGATCACTATCACCGATCAAGGCCAAATATGGCCCATTATAGAAAGTAAGGCATTTTATTTGGCATTAACACCTAACTACAACTCACAACACTCAAATACAACACTCTTAGAGCAGCTATGTCATGATAGAGGATATAATGGGCCACTATCACCAATAAGGCCCAATACGACTGATTAATGAAAGTATGACATGTTATTGGGCGTTAACACTTAACTATGACTCACTACACTCCTATATAACCCTTTTAGAATAATTATGACATGATAGAGGCAATAATGGGCCACTAATAGAAATCCAGGCCCAATACGGCCCATTAATGAAAGTATGACATGTTATTGGGCGTTAACACCTAACTATGACTCACTACACTCCTATACAACCCTTTTAGAGCAACTATGACATGATAGAGGCTATAATGGGCCACTAACAGAAATCCAGTCCCAATACAACCCATTAATGAAAGTATGGCATGTTATTGGGCGTTAACGCCTAACTATGACTCACTACACTCCTATATAAACCTCTTAGAGCAACTATAATATGGTAGAGGCAATAATGGACCACAATCACCGATCAAGGACCAATTACGGCGCATTAATGAAAGTAAGGCATTTTATTGGCATTAACACCTAAGTACGACTCACAACACTCATATACAACACTCTTAGAGCAGCTATGTCATGATAGAAGCTATAATGGGCCACTATCACCCATAAGGCCGAATATGGCCCATTAATGAAAGTATGACATGTTATTGGGCGTTAACACTTAACGATGACTCACTACACTCCTATATAACCTTTTAGAGCAACTATGACAACATAGAGGTTATAATGGGCCACTAACAGAAATCCAGGCCCAATACGGCCCATTGATGAAAGTATGACACGTTATTGGGCATTAACACCTAACTATGACTCACTACACTCCTATATAACCCTTTTATAGCAACTATGACATGATAGAGGCAATAATGGGCCACTAACAGAAATCCAGGCCCAATACGGCCCATTAATGAAAGTATGACATGTTATTGGGCGTTAACACGTAACTATGACTCACTACACTCCTATATAACCCTTTTAGAGCAACTATGACATGATAGAGGCTATAATGGGCCACTAACAGAAATCCAGGCCCAATACGACCCATTAATGAAAGTATGACACGTTATTGGGCGTTAACACCTAACTATGACTTACTACACTCCTATATAACCCTTTTAGAGCAACTATGACATGATAGAGGCTATAATGGACCACTATCACCGATCAAGGTCAAATATGGCCCATTATAGAAAGTAAGGCATTTTTTTGGCATTAACACCTAACTACAACTCACAACACTCAAATACAAAACTCTTAGAGCAGCTATGTCATGATAGAGGCTATAATGGGGCCACTATCATCAATAAGGCCCAATACGACCGATTAATGAAAGTATGACATGTTATTGGGCGTTAACACTTAACTATGACTCACTACACTCCTATATAAACCTTTTAGAGCAACTATGACATGATAGAGGCTATAATGGGCCACTAACAGAAATCCAGGCCCAATACGGCTCATTAATGAAAGTATGACACGTTATTGGGCGTTAACACCTAACTATGACTCACTACACTCCTATATAACTCTTTTAGAGCAACTATGACAAGAATAGAGGCTATAATGGACCACTATCACTGATCAGGGCCCAATACGGCCCATTAATGAAAGTTAGGCATTTCTTTGGCATTAACACCTAACTATGACTCACTACACTCCTATATAACACTTTTAGAGCAACTATGACATGATAGAGGCTATATTGGGCCACTAACGGAAATCCAGTCCCAATACAGCCCATTAATGAAAGTAATGGCATTGTTATTGGGCGTTAACACCTAACTATGACTCACTACACTCCTATATAAGCCTCTTAGAGCAACTATAATATGGTAGAGGCTATAATGGACCACTATCACCGATCAAGGCCCAATACGGCCCATTAATGAAAGTAAGGCATTTTTTTGGCATTAACACCTAACTACGGACTCACAACACTCATATACAAGACTCTTAGAGCAGCTATGTCATGATAGAAGCTATAATGGGCCACTATCACCCAAAAGGCCGAATATGGCCCATTATTGAAAGTATAGCATGTTATTGGGCGTTAACACTTAACGATGATTCATTACACTCCTATATAACCCTTTTTGAGCAACTATGACAAGATAGAGGCTATAATAGGCCACTAACAGAAATCCAGGGCCAATACGGCCCGTTAATGAAAGTATGACACGTTATTGGGCGTTAACACCTAACTATGACTCACTACACTCCTATATAACCCTTTTAGAGCAACTATGACATGATAGAGGCTATAATGGACCACTATCACCGAACAAGGCCTAATACGGCCCATTATGAAAGTAAGGCATTTTTTTGGCATTAACACCTAACTATGACTCACAACACTCTTAGAGCAGCTATGTTATGATAGAGGCTATAATGGGCCACCATCACCAATAAGGCCCAATACGACCCATTAATAAAAGTATGACATGTTATTGGGCGTTAACACTTAACGATGACTCACTACACTCCTATATAACCCTTTTAGAGCAACTATGACATGATAGAGGCAATAAGGGGCCACTAACAGAAATGCAGGACCAATACGGCCCATTAATGAAAGTATGACATGTTATTGGGCGTTAACACCTAAGTATGACTCACTACACTCTTATATAACCCTTTTAGAGCAACTATGACATGATAGAGGCTATAATGGGCCACTAACATAAATCCAGGCCCAATACGGGCCCATTAATCAAATTATGACATGTTATTGGGCGTTAACACCTAACTATGACTCATTACACCTTATATAAGCCTCTTAGAGCAACTATAATATGGTAGAGGCTATAATGAACCACTATCACCGATCAAGGCCCAATACGGCCCATTAATGAAAGTAAGGCATTTTATTGGCATTAACACCTAACTACGACTCACAACACTCATATACAACACTCTTAGAGCAGCTATGTCATGATAGAAGAAGCTATATTGGGCCACTATCACCCATAAGTCCAAATATGGCCCATTAATGAAGGTATGACATGTTATTGGGCGTTAACACTTAACTATGACTCACTACACTCCTATATAACCCTTTTTAGAGCAACTATGACATGATAGAGGCTATAATGGGCAATGGGCCACTAACAAAAATCCTGGCCCAATAGGGCCCATTAATGAAAGTATGACACGTTATTGGGCGTTAACACCTAACTATGACTCACTACACTCCTATATAACCCTTTTAGAGCAACTATGACATGATAGAGGCTATAATGGACCACTATCATCGATCAAGGCCCAATATGGCCCATTATAGAAAGTAAGGCATTTTTTTTGGCATTAACACCTAACTACAACTCACAACACTCAAATATAACACTCTTAGAGCAGCTATGTCATGATAGAGGCTATAATGGGCCACTATCACCAATAAGGCCCAACACGACCCATTAATGAAAGTATGACATGTTATTAGGCGTTAAAACTTAACAATGACTCACTACACTCCTATATAACCTTTTAGAACAACTATGACATGATAGAGGCAATAATGGGCCACTAACAGAGATCCAGTCCCAATACGGCCCATTAATGAAAGTATGACATGTTATTGGGCGTTAACACTTAACTATGACTCACTACACTCCTATACAACCCTTTTAGAGCAACAATGACATGATAGAGGCTATAATGGGCGACCAACAGAAATCCAGTGCCAATACAGCCCATTAATGAAAATATGACATGTTATTGGGCGTTAACACCTAACTATGACTGACTACACTCCTATATAAGCCTCTTAGAGCAACTATAATATGGTAGAGGCTGTAATGGACCACTATCATCGATCAAGGCCCAATTCGGCCCATTAATGAAAGTAAGGCATTTTATTGGCATTAACACCTAAACTAAGACTCATAACACTCATATACAACACTCTTAGAGCAGCTATGTCATGATAGAAGCTATAAAGGGCCACTATCACAAATAAGTCCCAATACGACCCATTAATGAAAGTATGACATGTTATTGGGCGTTAACACTTAACTATGACTCCACTTCACTCCTATATAACCCTTTTAGAGCAACAATGACATGATAGAGGCTATAATGGGCCACCAACAGAAATCCAGGCCCAATACGGCCCATTAATGAAAGTATGACATGTTATTGGGCATTAACACCTAACTATGACTCACTAAACTCCTATATAACCCTTTTAGAGCAACTATGACATGATAGAGGCTATAATGGGCCACTAACAGAAATCCAGTCCCCATATACAGCCATTAATGAAAGTATGGCATGTTATTGGGCGTTAACACCTAACTATGACTTACTACACTCCTATATAAGCCTCTTAGAGCAGCTATAATATGGTAGAGGCTATAATGGACCACTATCACCGATCAAGGCCCAATACAGCCCATTAATGAAAGTAAGGCATTTTATTGGCATTAACACCTAACTACAACTCAAAACACTCAAATACAACACTCTTAGAGCAGCTATGTCATGATAGAGGCTATAATGGGCCACTATCACCAATAAGGCCCAATACGACCCATTAATGAAAGTATGACATGTTATTGGGCGTTAACACTTAACTATGACTCACTACACTCCTATGTAACCCTTTTAGAGCAACTATGACATGTTAGAGGAAATAATGGGCCACTAACAGAAATCCAGGCCCAATACGGCCCATTAATAAAAGTATGACATGTTATTGGGCATTAACACCTAACTATGACTCACTACACTCCTATATAACACTTTTAGAGCAACTATGACATGATAGAGGCTATAATGGGCCACTAACAGAAATTCAGTCCCAATACAGCCCATTAATGAAAGTATGGCATGTTATTGGGCGTTAACACCTAACTATGACTCACTCCACTCCTATATAAGCCTCTTAGAGCAACTATAATATGTTAGAGGCTGTAATGGACCACTATCATCGATCAAGGACCAATACGGCCCATTAATGAAAGTAAGCATTTTATTGGCATTAACACCTAAGTATGACTCACAACACTCATATACAACACTCTTAGAGCAACTATGTCATGATAGAAGCTATAATGGGCCACTATCACCAATATGTCCAAGTACGACCCATTAATGAAAGTATGACATGTTATTAGGCGTTAACACTTAACTATGACTCACCTTCACTCCTATATAACCCTTTTAGAGCAACTATGACATGATAGAGGCTATAATGGGCCACCAACAGAAATCCAGGCCCAATACGGCCCTTAAATGAAAGTATTACATGTTATTAGGCGTTAACACCTAACTATGACCTCACTACACTCCTATATAACCCTTTTAGAGCAACTATGATATGATAGAGGCTATAATGGGCCACTAACAGAAATCCAGTCCCAATACAGCCCATTAATGAAAGTATGGCATGTTATTGGGCGTTAACACCTAACTATGACTCACTACACTCCTATATAAGCCTCTTAGAAGCAACTATAGTATGGTAGAGGCTATAATGGACCACTATCACCGATCAAGTCCCAATACGGCCCATTAATGAAAGTAAGGCATTTATTGGCATTAACACCTAACTACGACTCACAACACTCATATACAACACTCTTAGAGCAGCTATGTCATGATAGAATCTATAATGGGCCACTATCACCCATAAGGCCGAATATGGCCCATTATTGAAAGTATAGCATTTTATTGGGCGTTAACACTTAACGATGACTCATTACACTCCTATATAACCCTTTTTGAGCAACTATGACAAGATAGAGGCTATAATGGGCCACTAACAGAAATCCAGGCCCAATACGGCCCGTTAATGAAAGTATGACACGTTATTGGGCGTTAACACCTAACTATGACTCACTACACTCCTATATAACCCTTTTAGAGCAACTATGACATGATAGAGGCTATAATGGACCACTATCACCGAACAAGGCCTAATACGGCCCATTAATGAAAGTAAGGCATTTTTTTGGCATTAACACCTAACTATGACTCACAACACTCTTAGAGCAGCTATGTTATGATAGAGGCTATAATGGGCCACCATCACCAATAAGGCCCAATACGACCCATTAATAAAAGTATGACATGTTATTGGGCGTTAACACTTAACGATGACTCACTACACTCCTATATAACCCTTTTAGAGCAACTATGACATGATAGAGGCAATAATGGGCCACTAACAGAAATGCAGGACCAATACGGCCCATTAATGAAAGTATGACATGTTATTGGGCGTTAACACCTAAGTATGACTCACTACACTCTTATATAACCCTTTTAGAGCAACTATGACATGATAGAGGCTATAATGGGCCACTAACATAAATCCAGGCCCAATACGGCCCATTAATCAAATTATGACATGTTATTGGGCGTTAACACCTAACTATGACTCATTACACCTTATATAAGCCTCTTAGAGCAACTATAATATGGTAGAGGCTATAATGAACCACTATCACCGATCAAGGCCCAATACGGCCCATTAATGAAAGTAAGAGCATTTTATTGGCATTAACACCTAACTACGACTCACAACACTCATATACAACACTCTTAGAGCAGCTATGTCCATGATAGAAGAAGCTATAATGGGCCACTATCACCCATAAGTCCAAATATGGCCCATTAATGAAGGTATGACATGTTATTGGGCGTTAACACTTAACTATGACTCACTACACTCCTATATAACCCTTTTAGAGCAACTATGACATGATAGAGGCTATAATGGGCCACTAACAAAAATCCTGGCCCAATACGGCCCATTAATGAAAGTATGACACGTTATTGGGCGTTAACACCTAACTATGACTCACTACACTCCTATATAACCCTTTTAGAGCAACTATGACATGATAGAGGCTATAATGGACCACTATCATCGATCAAGGCCCAATATGGCCCATTATAGAAAGTAAGGCATTTTTTTGGCATTAACACCTAACTACAACTCACAACACTCAAATATAACACTCTTAGAGCAGCTATGTCATGATATAGGCTATAATGGGCCACTATCACCAATAAGGCCCAACACGACCCATTAATGAAAGTATGACATGTTATTGGGCGTTAAAACTTAACAATGACTCACTACACTCCTATATAACCTTTTAGAACAACTATGACATGATAGAGGCAATAATGGGCCACTAACAGAGATCCAGGCCCAATACGGCCCATTAATGAAAGTATGACATGTTATTGGGCGTTAACACTTAACTATGACTCACTACACTCCTATACAACCCTTTTAGAGCAACAATGACATGATAGAGGCTATAATGGGCCCACCAACAGAAATCCCAGTGCCAATACGGCCCATTAATGAAAGTATGACATGTTATTGGGCGTTAACACCTAACTATGACTGACTACACTCCTATATAAGCCTCTTAGAGCAACTATAATATGGTAGAGGCTGTAATGGACCACTATTATCGATCAAGGCCCAATTCGGCCCATTAATGAAAGTAAGGCATTTTATTGGCATTAACACCTAACTATGACTCATAACACTCATATACAACACTCTTAGAGCAGCTATGTCATGAAAGAAGCTATAAAGGGCCACTATCACAAATAAGTCCCAATACGACCCATTAATGAAAGTATGACATGTTATTGGGCTTTAACACTTAACTATGACTCACTGCACTCCTATATAACCCTTTTAGAGCAACAATGACATGATAGAGGCTATAATGGGCCACCAACAGAAATCCAGGCCCAATACGGCCCATTAATGAAAGTATGACATGTTATTGGCGTTAACACCTAACTATGACTCACTAAACTCCTATATAACCCTTTTAGAGCAACTATGACATGATAGAGGCTATAATGGGCCACTAACAGAAATCCAGTCCCCATATACAGCCCATTAATGAAAGTATGGCATGTTATTGGGCGTTAACACCTAACTATGACTTACTACACTCCTATATAAGCCTTTTAGAGCAGCTATAATATGGTAGAGGCTATAATGGACCACTATCACCGATCAAGGCCCAATACGGCCCATTAATGAAAGTATGACATGTTATTGGGCGTTAACACTTAACTATGACTCACTACACTCCTATGTAAACCCTTTTAGAGCAACTATGACATGTTAGAGGAAATAATGGGCCACTAACAGAAAATCCCAGGCCCAATACGGCCCATTAATAAAAGTATGACATGTTATTGGGCATTAACACCTAACTATGACTCACTACACTCCTATATAACACTTTTAGAGCAACTATGACATGATAGAGGCTATAATGGGCCACTAACAGAAATTCAGTCCCAATACAGCCCATTAATGAAAGTATGGCATGTTATTGGGCGGTTAACACCTAACTATGACTCACTCCACTCCTATATAAGCCTCTTAGAGCAACTATAATATGTTAGAGGCTGTAATGGACCACTATCATCGATCAAGGACCAATACGGCCCATTAATGAAAGTAAAGCATTTTATTGGCATTAACACCTAAGTATGACTCACAACACTCATATACAACACTCTTAGAGCAACTATGTCATGATAGAAGCTATAATGGGCCACTATCACCAATATGTCCAAGTACGACCCATTAATGAAAGTATGACATGTTATTAGGCGTTAACACTTAACTATGACTCACTTCACTCCTATATAACCCTTTTAGAGCAACTATGACATGATAGAGGCTATAATGGGCCACCAACAGAAATCCAGGCCCAATACGGCCCTTAAATGAAAGTATTACATGTTATTAGGCGTTAACACCTAACTATGACTCACTACACTCCTATATAACCCTTTTAGAGCAACTATGATATGATAGAGGCTATAATGGGCCACTAACAGAAATCCAGTCCCAATACAGCCCATTAATGAAAGTATTGGCATGTTATTGGGCGTTAACACCTAACTATGACTCACTACACTCCTATATAAGCCTCTTAGAGCAACTATAGTATGGTAGAGGCTATAATGGACCACTATCACCGATCAAGTCCCAATACGGCCCCTTAATGAAAGTAAGGCATTTATTGGCATTAACACCTAACTACGACTCACAAACACTCATATACAACACTCTTAGAGCAGCTATGTCATGATAGAATCTATAATGGGCCACTATCACCCATAAGGCCGAATATGGCCCATTATTGAAAGTATAGCATTTTATTGGGCGTTAACACTTGACGATGACTCATTACACTCCTATATAACCCTTTTTGAGCAACTATGACAAGATAGAGGCTATAATGGGCCACTAACAGAAATCCAGGCCCAATACGGCCCGTTAATGAAAGTATGACACGTTATTGGGCGTTAACACCTAACTATGACTCACTACACTCCTATATAACCCTTTTAGAGCAACTATGACATGATAGAGGCTATAATGGACCACTATCACCGAACAAGGCCTAATACGGCCCATTAATGAAAGTAAGGCATTTTTTTGGCATTAACACCTAACTATGACTCACAACACTCTTAGAGCAGCTATGTTATGATAGAGGCTATAATGGGCCACCATCACCAATAAGGCCCAATACCACCCATTAATAAAAGTATGACATGTTATTGGGCGTTAACACTTAACGATGACTCACTACACTCCTATATAACCCTTTTAGAGCAACTATGACATGATAGAGGCAATACACTCACTGTGATATTAATGCAGGACCAATACGGCCCATTAATGAAAGTATGACATGTTATTGGGCGTTAACACCTAAGTATGACTCACTACACTCTTATATAACCCTTTTAGAGCAACTATGACATGATAGAGGCTATAATGGGCCACTAACATAAATCCAGGCCCAATACGGCCCATTAATCAAATTATGACATGTTATTGGGCGTTAACACCTAACTATGACTCATTACACCTTATATAAGCCTCTTAGAGCAACTATAATATGGTAGAGGCTATAATGAACCACTATCACCGATCAAGGCCCAATACGGCCCATTAATGAAAGTAAGGCATTTTATTGGCATTAACACCTAACTACGACTCACAACACTCATATACAACACTCTTAGAGCAGCTATGTCATGATAGAAGAAGCTATAATGGGCCACTATCACCCATAAGTCCAAATATGGCCCATTAATGAAGGTATGACATGTTATTGGGCGTTAACACTTAACTATGACTCACTACACTCCTATATAACCCTTTTAGAGCAACTATGACATGATAGAGGCTATAATGGGCCACTAACAAAAATCCTGGCCCAATACGGCCCATTAATGAAAGTATGACACGTTATTGGGCGTTAACACCTAACTATGACTCACTACACTCCTATATAACCCTTTTAGAGCAACTATGACATGATAGAGGCTATAATGGACCACTATCATCGATCAAGGCCCAATATGGCCCATTATAGAAAGTAAGGCATTTTTTTGGCATTAACACCTAACTACAACTCACAACACTCAAATATAACACTCTTAGAGCAGCTATGTCATGATATAGGCTATAATGGGCCACTATCACCAATAAGGCCCAACACGACCCATTAATGAAAGTATGACATGTTATTGGGCGTTAAAACTTAACAATGACTCACTACACTCCTATATAACCTTTTAGAACAACTATGACATGATAGAGGCAATAATGGGCCACTAACAGAGATCCAGGCCCAATACGGCCCATTAATGAAAGTATGACATGTTATTGGGCGTTAACACTTAACTATGACTCACTACACTCCTATACAACCCTTTTAGAGCAACAATGACATGATAGAGGCTATAATGGGCCACCAACAGAAATCCAGTGCCAATACGGCCCATTAATGAAAGTATGACATGTTATTGGGCGTTAACACCTAACTATGACTGACTACACTCCTATATAAGCCTCTTAGAGCAACTATAATATGGTAGAGGCTGTAATGGACCACTATTATCGATCAAGGCCCAATTCGGCCCATTAATGAAAGTAAGGCATTTTATTGGCATTAACACCTAACTATGACTCATAACACTCATATACAACACTCTTAGAGCAGCTATGTCATGAAAGAAGCTATAAAGGGCCACTATCACAAATAAGTCCCAATACGACCCATTAATGAAAGTATGACATGTTATTGGGCTTTAACACTTAACTATGACTCACTGCACTCCTATATAACCCTTTTAGAGCAACAATGACATGATAGAGGCTATAATGGGCCACCAACAGAAATCCAGGCCCAATACGGCCCATTAATGAAAGTATGACATGTTATTGGGCGTTAACACCTAACTATGACTCACTAAACTCCTATATAACCCTTTTAGAGCAACTATGACATGATAGAGGCTATAATGGGCCACTAACAGAAATCCAGTCCCCATATACAGCCCATTAATGAAAGTATGGCATGTTATTGGGCGTTAACACCTAACTATGACTTACTACACTCCTATATAAGCCTCTTAGAGCAGCTATAATATGGTAGAGGCTATAATGGACCACTATCACCGATCAAGGCCCAATACGGCCCATTAATGAAAGTAAGGCATTTTATTGGCATTAACACCTAACTACAACTCAAAACACTCAAATACAACACTCTTAGAGCAGCTATGTCATGATAGAGGCTATAATGGGCCACTATCACCAATAAGGCCCAATACGACCCATTAATGAAAGTATGACATGTTATTGGGCGTTAACACTTAACTATGACTCACTACACTCCTATGTAACCCTTTTAGAGCAACTATGACATGTTAGAGGAAATAATGGGCCACTAACAGAAATCCAGGCCCAATACGGCCCATTAATGAAAGTATGACATGTTATTGGGCATTAACACCTAACTATGACTCACTACACTCCTATATAACACTTTTAGAGCAACTATGACATGATAGAGGCTATAATGGGCCACTAACAGAAATTCAGTCCCAATACAGCCCATTAATGAAAGTATGGCATGTTATTGGGCGTTAACACCTAACTATGACTCACTCCACTCCTATATAAGCCTCTTAGAGCAACTATAATATGTTAGAGGCTGTAATGGACCACTATCATCGATCAAGGACCAATACGGCCCATTAATGAAAGTAAGGCATTTTATTGGCATTAACACCTAAGTATGACTCACAACACTCATATACAACACTCTTAGAGCAACTATGTCATGATAGAAGCTATAATGGGCCACTATCACCAATATGTCCAAGTACGACCCATTAATGAAAGTATGACATGTTATTGGGCGTTAACACTTAACTATGACTCACTTCACTCCTATATAACCCTTTTAGAGCAACTATGACATGATAGAGGCTATAATGGGCCACCAACAGAAATCCAGGCCCAATACGGCCCATAAATGAAAGTATGACATGTTATTAGGCGTTAACACCAAACTATGACTCACTACACTCCTATATAACCCTTTTAGAGCAACTATGATATGATAGAGGCTATAATGGGCCACTAAGAGAAATCCAGTCCCAATACAGCCCATTAATGAAAGTATGGCATGTTATTGGGCGTTAACACCTAACTATGACTCACTACACTCCTATATAAGCCTCTTAGAGCAACTATAGTATGGTAGAGGCTATAATGGACCACTATCACCGATCAAGTCCCAATACGGCCCATTAATGAAAGTAAGGCATTTATTGGCATTAACACCTAACTACGACTCACAACACTCATATACAACACTCTTAGAGCAGCTATGTCATGATAGAAGCTATAATGGGCCACTATCATCCATAAGGCCGAATATGGCCCATTATTGAAAGTATAGCATGTTATTGGGCGTTAACACTTAACGATGACTCATTACACTCCTATATAACCCTTTTTGAGCAACTATGACAAGATAGAGGCTATAATGGGCCACTAACAGAAATCCAGGCCCAATACGGCCCGTTAATGAAAGTATGACACGTTATTGGGCGTTAACACCTAACTATGACTCACTACACTCCTATATAACCCTTTTAGAGCAACTATGACATGATAGAGGCTATAATGGACCACTATCACCGAACAAGGCCTAATACGGCCCATTAATGAAAGTAAGGCATTTTTTTGGCATTAACACCTAACTATGACTCACAACACTCTTAGAGCAGCTATGTTATGATAGAGGCTATAATGGGCCAACATCACCAATAAGGCCCAATACGACCCATTAATAAAAGTATGACATGTTATTGGTCGTTAACACTTAACGATGACTCACTACACTCCTATATAACCCTTTTAGAGCAACTATGACATGATAGAGGCAATAATGGGCCACTAACAGAAATGCAGGACCAATACGGCCCATTAATGAAAGTATGGCATGTTATTGGGCGTTAACACCAAAGTATGACTCACTACACTCTTATATAACCCGTTTAGAGCAACTATGACATGATAGAGGCTATAATGGGCCGCTAACATAAATCCAGGCCCAATACGGCCCATTAATCAAATTATGACATGTTATTGGGCGTTAACACCTAACTATGACTCATTACACCTTATATAAGCCTCTTAGAGCAACTATAATATGGTAGAGGCTATGATGAACCACTATCACCGATCAAGGCCCAATACGGCCCATTAATGAAAGTAAGGCATTTTATTGGCATTAACACCTAACTACGACTCACAACACTCATATACAACACTCTTAGAGCAGCTATGTCATGATAGAAGAAGCTATAATGGGCCACTATCACCCATAAGTCCAAATATGGCCCATTAATGAAGGTATGACATGTTATTGGGCGTTAACACTTAACTATGACACACTACACTCCTATATAACCCTTTTAGAGCAACTATGACATGATAGAGGCTATACTGGGCCACTAACAAAAATCCTGGCCCAATACGGCCCATTAATGAAAGTATGACACGTCATTGGGCGTTAACACCTAACTATGACTCACTACACTCCTATATAACCCTTTTAGAGCAACTATGACATGATAGAGGCTATAATGGACCACTATCATCGATCAAGGCCCAATATGGCCCATTATAGAAAGTAAGGCATTTTTTCGGCATTAACACCTAACTACAACTCACAACACTCAAATATAACACTCTTAGAGCAGCTATGTCATGATAGAGGCTATAATGGGCCACTATCACCAATAAGGCCCAACACGACCCATTAATGAAAGTATGACATGTTATTGGGCGTTAAAACTTAACAATGACTCACTACACTCCTATATAACCTTTTAGAACAACTATGACATGATAGAGGCAATAATGGGCCACTAACAGAGATCCAGGCCCAATACGGCCCATTAATGAAAGTATGACATGTTATTGGGCGTTAACACTTAACTATGACTCACTACACTCCTATACAACCCTTTTAGAGCAACAATGACATGATAGAGGCTATAATGGGCCACCAACAGAAATCCAGTGCCAATACGGCCCATTAATGAATGTATGACATGTTATTGGGCGTTAACACCTAACTATGACTGACTACACTCCTATATAAGCCTCTTAGAGCAACTATAATATGGTAGAGGCTGTAATGGACCACTATTATCGATCAAGGCCCAATTCGGCCCATTAATGAAAGTAAGGCATTTTATTGGCATTAACACCTAACTATGACTCATAACACTCATATACAACACTCTTAGAGCAGCTATGTCATGATAGAAGCTATAAAGGGCCACTATCACAAATAAGTCCCAATACGACCCATTAATGAAAGTATGACATGTTATTGGGCGTTAACACTTAACTATGACTCACTGCACTCCTATATAACCCTTTTAGAGCAACAATGACATGATAGAGGCTATAATGGGCCACCAACAGAAATCCAGGCCCAATACGGCCCATTAATGAAAGTATGACATGTTATTGGGCGTTAACACCTAACTATGACTCACTAAACTCCTATATAACCCTTTTAGAGCAACTATGACATGATAGAGGCTATAATGGGCCACTAACAGAAATCCAGTCCCCATATACAGCCCATTAATGAAAGTATGGCATGTTATTGGGCGTTAACACCTAACTATGACTTACTACACTCCTATATAAGCCTCTTAGAGCAACTATAATTTGGTAGAGGCTATAATGGACCACTATCACCGATCAAGGCCCAATACGGCCCATTAATGAAAGTAAGGCATTTTATTGGCATTAACACCTAACTACAACTCAAAACACTCAAATACAACACTCTTAGAGCAGCTATGTCATGATAGAGGCTATAATGGGCCACTATCACCAATAAGGCCCAATACGACCCATTAATGAAAGTATGACATGTTATTGGGCGTTAACACTTAACTATGACTCACTACACTCCTATGTAACCCTTTTAGAGCAACTATGACATGTTAGAGGAAATAATGGGCCACTAACAGAAATCCAGGCCCAATACGGCCCATTAATAAAAGTATGACATGTTATTGGGCATTAACACCTAACTATGACTCACTACACTCCTATATAACCCTTTTAGAGCAACTATGACATGATAGAGACTATAATGGGCCACTAACAAAAATCCTGGCCCAATACGGCCCATTAATGAAAGTATGACACGTCATTGGGCGTTAACACCTAACTATGACTCACTACACTCCTATATAACCCTTTTAGAGCAACTATGACATGATAGAGGCTATAATGGACCACTATCATCGATCAAGGCCCAATATGGCCCATTATAGAAAGTAAGGCATTTTTTTGGCATTAACACCTAACTACAACTCACAACACTCAAATATAACACTCTTAGAGCAGCTATGTCATGATAGAGGCTATAATGGGCCACTATCACCAATAAGGCCCAACACGACCCATTAATGAAAGTATGACATGTTATAGGGCGTTAAAACTTAACAATGACTCACTACACTCCTATATAACCTTTTAGAACAACTATGACATGATAGAGGCAATAATGGGCCACTAACAGAGATCCAGGCCCAATACGGCCCATTAATGAAAGTATGACATGTTATTGGGCGTTAACACTTAACTATGACTCACTACACTCCTATACAACCCTTTTAGAGCAACAATGACATGATAGAGGCTATAATGGGCCACCAACAGAAATCCAGTGCCAATACGGCCCATTAATGAAAGTATGACATGTTATTGGGCGTTAACACCTAACTATGACTGACTACACTCCTATATAAGCCTCTTAGAGCAACTATAATATGGTAGAGGCTGTAATGGACCACTATTATCGATCAAGGCCCAATTCGGCCCATTAATGAAAGTAAGGCATTTTATTGGCATTAACACCTAACTATGACTCATAACACTCATATACAACACTCTTAGAGCAGCTATGTCATGAAAGAAGCTATAAAGGGCCACTATCACAAATAAGTCCCAATACGACCCATTAATGAAAGTATGACATGTTATTGGGCTTTAACACTTAACTATGACTCACTGCACTCCTATATAACCCTTTTAGAGCAACAATGACATGATAGAGGCTATAATGGGCCACCAACAGAAATCCAGGCCCAATACGGCCCATTAATGAAAGTATGACATGTTATTGGGCGTTAACACCTAACTATGACTCACTAAACTCCTATATAACCCTTTTAGAGCAACTATGACATGATAGAGGCTATAATGGGCCACTAACAGAAATCCAGTCCCCATATACAGCCCATTAATGAAAGTATGGCATGTTATTGGGCGTTAACACCTAACTATGACTTACTACACTCCTATATAAGCCTCTTAGAGCAGCTATAATATGGTAGAGGCTATAATGGACCACTATCACCGATCAAGGCCCAATACGGCCCATTAATGAAAGTAAGGCATTTTATTGGCATTAACACCTAACTACGACTCACAACACTCATATACAACACTCTTAGAGCAGCTATGTCATGATAGAAGAAGCTATAATGGGCCACTATCACCCATAAGTCCAAATATGGCCCATTAATGAAAGTATGACATGTTATTGGGCGTTAACACTTAACTATGACTCACTACACTCCTATACAACCCTTTTAGAGCAACAATGACATGATAGAGGCTATAATGGGCCACCAACAGAAATCCAGTGCCAATACGGCCCATTAATGAAAGTATGACATGTTATTGGGCGTTAACACCTAACTATGACTGACTACACTTCTATATAAGCCTCTTAGAGCAACTATAATATGGTAGAGGCTGTAATGGACCACTATTATCGATCAAGGCCCAATTCGGCCCATTAATGAAAGTAAGGCATTTTATTGGCATTAACACCTAACTATGACTCATAACACTCATATACAACACTCTTAGAGCAGCTATGTCATGAAAGAAGCTATAAAGGGCCACTATCACAAATAAGTCCCAATACGACCCATTAATGAAAGTATGACATGTTATTGGGCTTTAACACTTAACTATGACTCACTGCACTCCTATATAACCCTTTTAGAGCAACAATGACATGATAGAGGCTATAATGGGCCACCAACAGAAATCCAGGCCCAATACGGCCCATTAATGAAAGTATGACATGTTATTGGGCGTTAACACCTAACTATGACTCACTAAACTCCTATATAACCCTTTTAGAGCAACTATGACATGATAGAGGCTATAATGGGCCACTAACAGAAATCCAGTCCCCATATACAGCCCATTAATGAAAGTATGGCATGTTATTGGGCGTTAACACCTAACTATGACTTACTACACTCCTATATAAGCCTCTTAGAGCAACTATAATATGGTAGAGGCTATAATGAACCACTATCACCGATCAAGGCCCAATACGGCCCATTAATGAAAGTAAGGCATTTTATTGGCATTAACACCTAACTACGACTCACAACACTCATATACAACACTCTTAGAGCAGCTATGTCATGATAGAAGAAGCTATAATGGGCCACTATCACCCATAAGTCCAAATATGGCCCATTAATGAAGGTATGACATGTTATTGGGCGTTAACACTTAACTATGACTCACTACACTCCTATATAACCCTTTTAGAGCAACTATGACATGATAGAGGCTATAATGGGCCACTAACAAAAATCCTGGCCCAATACGGCCCATTAATGAAAGTATGACACGTTATTGGGCGTTAACACCTAACTATGACTCACTACACTCCTATATAACCCTTTTAGAGCAACTATGACATGATAGAGGCTATAATGGACCACTATCATCGATCAAGGCCCAATATGGCCCATTATAGAAAGTAAGGCATTTTTTTGGCATTAACACCTAACTACAACTCACAACACTCAAATATAACACTCTTAGAGCAGCTATGTCGTGATATAGGCTATAATGGGCCACTATCACCAATAAGGCCCAACACGACCCATTAATGAAAGTATGACATGTTATTGGGCGTTAAAACTTAACAATGACTCACTACACTCCTATATAACCTTTTAGAACAACTATGACATGATAGAGGCAATAATGGGCCACTAACAGAGATCCAGGCCCAATACGGCCCATTAATGAAAGTATGACATGTTATTGGGCGTTAACACTTAACTATGACTCACTACACTCCTATACAACCCTTTTAGAGCAACAATGACATGATAGAGGCTATAATGGGCCACCAACAGAAATCCAGTGCCAATACGGCCCATTAATGAAAGTATGACATGTTATTGGGCGTTAACACCTAACTATGACTGACTACACTCCTATATAAGCCTCTTAGAGCAACTATAATATGGTAGAGGCTGTAATGGACCACTATTATCGATCAAGGCCCAATTCGGCCCATTAATGAAAGTAAGGCATTTTATTGGCATTAACACCTAACTATGACTCATAACACTCATATACAACACTCTTAGAGCAGCTATGTCATGAAAGAAGCTATAAAGGGCCACTATCACAAATAAGTCCCAATACGACCCATTAATGAAAGTATGACATGTTATTGGGCTTTAACACTTAACTATGACTCACTGCACTCCTATATAACCCTTTTAGAGCAACAATGACATGATAGAGGCTATAATGGGCCACCAACAGAAATCCAGGCCCAATACGGCCCATTAATGAAAGTATGACATGTTATTGGGCGTTAACACCTAACTATGACTCACTAAACTCCTATATAACCCTTTTAGAGCAACTATGACATGATAGAGGCTATAATGGGCCACTAACAGAAATCCAGTCCCCATATACAGCCCATTAATGAAAGTATGGCATGTTATTGGGCGTTAACACCTAACTATGACTTACTACACTCCTATATAAGCCTCTTAGAGCAGCTATAATATGGTAGAGGCTATAATGGACCACTATCACCGATCAAGGCCCAATACGGCCCATTAATGAAAGTAAGGCATTTTATTGGCATTAACACCTAACTACGACTCACAACACTCATATACAACACTCTTAGAGCAGCTATGTCATGATAGAAGAAGCTATAATGGGCCACTATCACCCATAAGTCCAAATATGGCCCATTAATGAAAGTATGACATGTTATTGGGCGTTAACACTTAACTATGACTCACTACACTCCTATACAACCCTTTTAGAGCAACAATGACATGATAGAGGCTATAATGGGCCACCAACAGAAATCCAGTGCCAATACGGCCCATTAATGAAAGTATGACATGTTATTGGGCGTTAACACCTAACTATGACTGACTACACTTCTATATAAGCCTCTTAGAGCAACTATAATATGGTAGAGGCTGTAATGGACCACTATTATCGATCAAGGCCCAATTCGGCCCATTAATGAAAGTAAGGCATTTTATTGGCATTAACACCTAACTATGACTCATAACACTCATATACAACACTCTTAGAGCAGCTATGTCATGAAAGAAGCTATAAAGGGCCACTATCACAAATAAGTCCCAATACGACCCATTAATGAAAGTATGACATGTTATTGGGCTTTAACACTTAACTATGACTCACTGCACTCCTATATAACCCTTTTAGAGCAACAATGACATGATAGAGGCTATAATGGGCCACCAACAGAAATCCAGGCCCAATACGGCCCATTAATGAAAGTATGACATGTTATTGGGCGTTAACACCTAACTATGACTCACTAAACTCCTATATAACCCTTTTAGAGCAACTATGACATGATAGAGGCTATAATGGGCCACTAACAGAAATCCAGTCCCCATATACAGCCCATTAATGAAAGTATGGCATGTTATTGGGCGTTAACACCTAACTATGACTTACTACACTCCTATATAAGCCTCTTAGAGCAACTATAATATGGTAGAGGCTATAATGAACCACTATCACCGATCAAGGCCCAATACGGCCCATTAATGAAAGTAAGGCATTTTATTGGCATTAACACCTAACTACGACTCACAACACTCATATACAACACTCTTAGAGCAGCTATGTCATGATAGAAGAAGCTATAATGGGCCACTATCACCCATAAGTCCAAATATGGCCCATTAATGAAGGTATGACATGTTATTGGGCGTTAACACTTAACTATGACTCACTACACTCCTATATAACCCTTTTAGAGCAACTATGACATGATAGAGGCTATAATGGGCCACTAACAAAAATCCTGGCCCAATACGGCCCATTAATGAAAGTATGACACGTTATTGGGCGTTAACACCTAACTATGACTCACTACACTCCTATATAACCCTTTTAGAGCAACTATGACATGATAGAGGCTATAATGGACCACTATCATCGATCAAGGCCCAATATGGCCCATTATAGAAAGTAAGGCATTTTTTTGGCATTAACACCTAACTACAACTCACAACACTCAAATATAACACTCTTAGAGCAGCTATGTCGTGATATAGGCTATAATGGGCCACTATCACCAATAAGGCCCAACACGACCCATTAATGAAAGTATGACATGTTATTGGGCGTTAAAACTTAACAATGACTCACTACACTCCTATATAACCTTTTAGAACAACTATGACATGATAGAGGCAATAATGGGCCACTAACAGAGATCCAGGCCCAATACGGCCCATTAATGAAAGTATGACATGTTATTGGGCGTTAACACTTAACTATGACTCACTACACTCCTATACAACCCTTTTAGAGCAACAATGACATGATAGAGGCTATAATGGGCCACCAACAGAAATCCAGTGCCAATACGGCCCATTAATGAAAGTATGACATGTTATTGGGCGTTAACACCTAACTATGACTGACTACACTCCTATATAAGCCTCTTAGAGCAACTATAATATGGTAGAGGCTGTAATGGACCACTATTATCGATCAAGGCCCAATTCGGCCCATTAATGAAAGTAAGGCATTTTATTGGCATTAACACCTAACTATGACTCATAACACTCATATACAACACTCTTAGAGCAGCTATGTCATGAAAGAAGCTATAAAGGGCCACTATCACAAATAAGTCCCAATACGACCCATTAATGAAAGTATGACATGTTATTGGGCTTTAACACTTAACTATGACTCACTGCACTCCTATATAACCCTTTTAGAGCAACAATGACATGATAGAGGCTATAATGGGCCACCAACAGAAATCCAGGCCCAATACGGCCCATTAATGAAAGTATGACATGTTATTGGGCGTTAACACCTAACTATGACTCACTAAACTCCTATATAACCCTTTTAGAGCAACTATGACATGATAGAGGCTATAATGGGCCACTAACAGAAATCCAGTCCCCATATACAGCCCATTAATGAAAGTATGGCATGTTATTGGGCGTTAACACCTAACTATGACTTACTACACTCCTATATAAGCCTCTTAGAGCAGCTATAATATGGTAGAGGCTATAATGGACCACTATCACCGATCAAGGCCCAATACGGCCCATTAATGAAAGTAAGGCATTTTATTGGCATTAACACCTAACTACAACTCAAAACACTCAAATACAACACTCTTAGAGCAGCTATGTCATGATAGAGGCTATAATGGGCCACTATCACCAATAAGGCCCAATACGACCCATTAATGAAAGTATGACATGTTATTGGGCGTTAACACTTAACTAGGACTCACTACACTCCTATGTAACCCTTTTAGAGCAACTATGACATGTTAGAGGAAATAATGGGCCACTAACAGAAATCCAGGCCCAATACGGCCCATTAATGAAAGTATGACATGTTATTGGGCATTAACACCTAACTATGACTCACTACACTCCTATATAACACTTTTAGAGCAACTATGACATGATAGAGGCTATAATGGGCCACTAACAGAAATTCAGTCCCAATACAGCCCATTAATGAAAGTATGGCATGTTATTGGGCGTTAACACCTAACTATGACTCACTCCACTCCTATATAAGCCTCTTAGAGCAACTATAATATGTTAGAGGCTGTAATGGACCACTATCATCGATCAAGGACCAATACGGCCCATTAATGAAAGTAAGGCATTTTATTGGCATTAACACCTAAGTATGACTCACAACACTCATATACAACACTCTTAGAGCAACTATGTCATGATAGAAGCTATAATGGGCCACTATCACCAATATGTCCAAGTACGACCCATTAATGAAAGTATGACATGTTATTGGGCGTTAACACTTAACTATGACTCACTTCACTCCTATATAACCCTTTTAGAGCAACTATGACATGATAGAGGCTATAATGGGCCACCAACAGAAATCCAGGCCCAATACGGCCCATAAATGAAAGTATGACATGTTATTAGGCGTTAACACCAAACTATGACTCACTACACTCCTATATAACCCTTTTAGAGCAACTATGATATGATAGAGGCTATAATGGGCCACTAAGAGAAATCCAGTCCCAATACAGCCCATTAATGAAAGTATGGCATGTTATTGGGCGTTAACACCTAACTATGACTCACTACACTCCTATATAAGCCTCTTAGAGCAACTATAGTATGGTAGAGGCTATAATGGACCACTATCACCGATCAAGTCCCAATACGGCCCATTAATGAAAGTAAGGCATTTATTGGCATTAACACCTAACTACGACTCACAACACTCATATACAACACTCTTAGAGCAGCTATGTCATGATAGAAGCTATAATGGGCCACTATCATCCATAAGGCCGAATATGGCCCATTATTGAAAGTATAGCATGTTATTGGGCGTTAACACTTAACGATGACTCATTACACTCCTATATAACCCTTTTTGAGCAACTATAACAAGATAGAGGCTATAATGGGCCACTAACAGAAATCCAGGCCCAATACGGCCCGTTAATGAAAGTATGACACGTTATTGGGCGTTAACACCTAACTATGACTCACTACACTCCTATATAACCCTTTTAGAGCAACTATGACATGATAGAGGCTATAATGGACCACTATCACCGAACAAGGCCTAATACGGCCCATTAATGAAAGTAAGGCATTTTTTTGGCATTAACACCTAACTATGACTCACAACACTCTTAGAGCAGCTATGTTATGATAGAGGCTATAATGGGCCAACATCACCAATAAGGCCCAATACGACCCATTAATAAAAGTATGACATGTTATTGGTCGTTAACACTTAACGATGACTCACTACACTCCTATATAACCCTTTTAGAGCAACTATGACATGATAGAGGCAATAATGGGCCACTAACAGAAATGCAGGACCAATACGGCCCATTAATGAAAGTATGGCATGTTATTGGGCGTTAACACCAAAGTATGACTCACTACACTCTTATATAACCCTTTTAGAGCAACTATGACATGATAGAGGCTATAATGGGCCGCTAACATAAATCCAGGCACAATACGGCCCATTAATCAAATTATGACATGTTATTGGGCGTTAACACCTAACTATGACTCATTACACCTTATATAAGCCTCTTAGAGCAACTATAATATGGTAGAGGCTATAATGAACCACTATCACCGATCAAGGCCCAATACGGCCCATTAATGAAAGTAAGGCATTTTATTGGCATTAACACCTAACTACGACTCACAACACTCATATACAACACTCTTAGAGCAGCTATGTCATGATAGAAGAAGCTATAATGGGCCACTATCACCCATAAGTCCAAATATGGCCCATTAATGAAGGTATGACATGTTATTGGGCGTTAACACTTAACTATGACACACTACACTCCTATATAACCCTTTTAGAGCAACTATGACATGATAGAGGCTATACTGGGCCACTAACAAAAATCCTGGCCCAATACGGCCCATTAATGAAAGTATGACACGTCATTGGGCGTTAACACCTAACTATGACTCACTACACTCCTATATAACCCTTTTAGAGCAACTATGACATGATAGAGGCTATAATGGACCACTATCATCGATCAAGGCCCAATATGGCCCATTATAGAAAGTAAGGCATTTTTTCGGCATTAACACCTAACTACAACTCACAACACTCAAATATAACACTCTTAGAGCAGCTATGTCATGATAGAGGCTATAATGGGCCACTATCACCAATAAGGCCCAACACGACCCATTAATGAAAGTATGACATGTTATTGGGCGTTAAAACTTAACAATGACTCACTACACTCCTATATAACCTTTTAGAACAACTATGACATGATAGAGGCAATAATGGGCCACTAACAGAGATCCAGGCCCAATACGGCCCATTAATGAAAGTATGACATGTTATTGGGCGTTAACACTTAACTATGACTCACTACACTCCTATACAACCCTTTTAGAGCAACAATGACATGATAGAGGCTATAATGGGCCACCAACAGAAATCCAGTGCCAATACGGCCCATTAATGAAAGTATGACATGTTATTGGGCGTTAACACCTAACTATGACTGACTACACTCCTATATAAGCCTCTTAGAGCAACTATAATATGGTAGAGGCTGTAATGGACCACTATTATCGATCAAGGCCCAATTCGGCCCATTAATGAAAGTAAGGCATTTTATTGGCATTAACACCTAACTATGACTCATAACACTCATATACAACACTCTTAGAGCAGCTATGTCATGATAGAAGCTATAAAGGGCCACTATCACAAATAAGTCCCAATACGACCCATTAATGAAAGTATGACATGTTATTGGGCGTTAACACTTAACTATGACTCACTGCACTCCTATATAACCCTTTTAGAGCAACAATGACATGATAGAGGCTATAATGGGCCACCAACAGAAATCCAGGCCCAATACGGCCCATTAATGAAAGTATGACATGTTATTGGGCGTTAACACCTAACTATGACTCACTAAACTCCTATATAACCCTTTTAGAGCAACTATGACATGATAGAGGCTATAATGGGCCACTAACAGAAATCCAGTCCCCATATACAGCCCATTAATGAAAGTATGGCATGTTATTGGGCGTTAACACCTAACTATGACTTACTACACTCCTATATAAGCCTCTTAGAGCAACTATAATTTGGTAGAGGCTATAATGGACCACTATCACCGATCAAGGCCCAATACGGCCCATTAATGAAAGTAAGGCATTTTATTGGCATTAACACCTAACTACAACTCAAAACACTCAAATACAACACTCTTAGAGCAGCTATGTCATGATAGAGGCTATAATGGGCCACTATCACCAATAAGGCCCAATACGACCCATTAATGAAAGTATGACACGTTATTGGGCGTTAACACTTAACTATGACTCACTACACTCCTATGTAACCCTTTTAGAGCAACTATGACATGTTAGAGGAAATAATGGGCCACTAACAGAAATCCAGGCCCAATACGGCCCATTAATGAAAGTATGACATGTTATTGGGCATTAACACCTAACTATGACTCACTACACTCCTATATAACACTTTTAGAGCAACTATGACATGATAGAGGCTATAATGGGCCACTAACAGAAATTCAGTCCCAATACAGCCCATTAATGAAAGTATGGCATGTTATTGGGCGTTAACACCTAACTATGACTCACTCCACTCCTATATAAGCCTCTTAGAGCAACTATAATATGTTAGAGGCTGTAATGAACCACTATCATCGATCAAGGACCAATACGGCCCATTAATGAAAGTAAGGCATTTTATTGGCATTAACACCTAAGTATGACTCACAACACTCATATACAACACTCTTAGAGCAACTATGTCATGATAGAAGCTATAATGGGCCACTATCACCAATATGTCCAAGTACGACCCATTAATGAAAGTATGACATGTTATTGGGCGTTAACACTTAACTATGACTCACTTCACTCCTATATAACCCTTTTAGAGCAACTATGACAGGATAGAGGCTATAATGGGCCACCAACAGAAATTCAGGCCCAATACGGCCCATAAATGAAAGTATGACATGTTATTAGGCGTTAACACCTAACTATGACTCACTACACTCCTATATAACCCTTTTAGAGCAACTATGATATGATAGAGGCTATAATGGGCCACTAACAGAAATCCAGTCCCAATACAGCCCATTAATGAAAGTATGGCATGTTATTGGGCGTTAACACCTAACTATGACTCACTACACTCCTATATAAGCCTCTTAGAGCAACTATAGTATGGTAGAGGCTATAATGGACCACTATCACCGATCAAGTCCCAATACGGCCCATTAATGAAAGTAAGGCATTTATTGGCATTAACACCTAACTGCGACTCACAACACTCATATACAACACTCTTAGAGCAGCTATGTCATGATAGAAGCTATAATGGGCCACTATCACCCATAAGGCCAAATATGGCCCATTATTGAAAGTATAGCATGTTATTGGGCGTTAACACTTAACGATGACTCATTACACTCCTATATAACCCTTTTTGAGCAACTATGACAAGATAGAGGCTATAATGGGCCACTAACAGAAATCCAGGCCCAATACGGCCCATTAATGAAAGTAAGGCATTTTATTGGCATTAACACCTAACTATGACTCACAACACTCGTATACAACACTCTTAGAGCAGCTATGTTATGATAGAGGCTATAATGGGCCACCATCACCAATAAGGCCCAATACGACCCATTAATAAAAGTATGACATGTTATTGGGCGTTAACACTTAACGATGACTCACTACACTCCTATATAACCCTTTTAGAGCAACTATGACATGATAGAGGCAATAATGGGCCACTAACAGAAATGCAGGACCAATACGGCCCATTAATGAAAGTATGGCATGTTATTGGGCGTTAACACCTAAGTATGACTCACTACACTCTTATATAACCCTTTTAGAGCAACTATGACATGATAGAGGCTATAATGGGCCACTAACATAAATCCAGGCCCAATACGGCCCATTAATCAAATTATGACATGTTATTGGGCATTAACACCTAACTATGACTCATTACACCTTATATAAGCCTCTTAGAGCAACTATAATACGGTAGAGGCTATAATGAACCACTATCACCGATCAAGGCCCAATACGGCCCATTAATGAAAGTAAGGCATTTTATTGGCATTAACACCTAACTACGACTCACAACACTCATATACAACACTCTTAGAGCAGCTATGTCATGATAGAAGAAGCTATAATGGGCCACTATCACCCATAAGTCCAAATATGGCCCATTAATGAAGGTATGACATGTTATTGGGCGTTAACACTTAACTATGACTCACTACACTCCTATATAACCCTTTTAGAGCAACTATGACATGATAGAGGCTATAATGGGCCACTAACAAAAATCCTGGCCCAATACGGCCCATTAATGAAAGTATGACACGTTATTGGGCGTTAACACCTAACTATGACTCACTACACTCCTATATAACCCTTTTAGAGCAACTATGACATGATAGAGGCTATAATGGACCACTATCATCGATCAAGGCCCAATATGGCCCATTATAGAAAGTAAGGCATTTTTTTGGCATTAACACCTAACTACAACTCACAACACTCAAATATAACACTCTTAGAGCAGCTATGTCATGATAGAGGCTATAATGGGCCACTATCACCAATAAGGCCCAACACGACCCATTAATGAAAGTATGACATGTTATTGGGCGTTAAAACTTAACAATGACTCACTACACTCCTATATAACCTTTTAGAACAACTATGACATGATAGAGGCAATAATGGGCCACTAACAGAGATCCAGGCCCAATACGGCCCATTAATGAAAGTATGACATGTTATTGGGCGTTAACACTTAACTATGACTCACTACACTCCTATACAACCCTTTTAGAGCAACAATGACATGATAGAGGCTATAATGGGCCACCAACAGAAATCCAGTGCCAATACGGCCCATTAATGAAAGTATGACATGTTATTGGGCGTTAACACCTAACTATGACTGACTACACTCCTATATAAGCCTCTTAGAGCAACTATAATATGGTAGAGGCTGTAATGGACCACTATTATCGATCAAGGCCCAATTCGGCCCATTAATGAAAGTAAGGCATTTTATTGGCATTAACACCTAACTATGACTCATAACACTCATATACAACACTCTTAGAGCAGCTATGTCATGATAGAAGCTATAAAGGGCCACTATCACAAATAAGTCCCAATACGACCCATTAATGAAAGTATGACATGTTATTGGGCGTTAACACTTAACTATGACTCACTGCACTCCTATATAACCCTTTTAGAGCAACAATGACATGATAGAGGCTATAATGGGCCACCAACAGAAATCCAGGCCCAATACGGCCCATTAATGAAAGTATGACATGTTATTAGGCGTTAACACCTAACTATGACTCACTACACTCCTATATAACCCTTTTAGAGCAACTATGATATGATAGAGGCTATAATGGGCCACTAACAGAAATCCAGTCCCAATACAGCCCATTAATGAAAGTATGGCATGTTATTGGGCGTTAACACCTAACTATGACTCACTAAACTCCTATATAACCCTTTTAGAGCAACTATGACATGATAGAGGCTATAATGAGCCACTAACAGAAATCCAGTCCCCATATACAGCCCATTAATGAAAGTATGGCATGTTATTGGGCGTTAACACCTAACTATGACTTACTACACTCCTATATAAGCCTCTTAGAGCAACTATAATATGGTAGAGGCTATAATGGACCACTATCACCGATCAAGGCCCAATACGGCCCATTAATGAAAGTAAGGCATTTTATTGGCATTAACACCTAACTACAACTCAAAACACTCAAATACAACACTCTTAGAGCAGCTATGTCATGATAGAGGCTATAATGGGCCACTATCACCAATAAGGCCCAATACGACCCATTAATGAAAGTATGACATGTTATTGGGCGTTAACACTTAACTATGACTCACTACACTCCTATGTAACCCTTTTAGAGCAACTATGACATGTTAGAGGAAATAATGGGCCACTAACAGAAATCCAGGCCCAATACGGCCCATTAATGAAAGTATGACATGTTATTGGGCATTAACACCTAACTATGACTCACTACACTCCTATATAACACTTTTAGAGCAACTATGACATGATAGAGGCTATAATGGGCCACTAACAGAAATTCAGTCCAAATACAGCCCATTAATGAAAGTATAGCATGTTATTGGGCGTTAACACCTAACTATGACTCACTCCACTCCTATATAAGCCTCTTAGAGCAACTATAATATGTTAGATGCTGTAATGGACCACTATCATCGATCAAGGCCCAATACGGCCCATTAATGAAAGTAAGGCATTTTATTGGCATTAACACCTAAGTATGACTCACAACACTCATATACAACACTCTTAGAGCAACTATGTCATGATAGAAGTTATAATGGGCCACTATCACCAATATGTCCAAGTACGACCCATTAATGAAAGTATGACATGTTATTGGGCGTTAACACTTAACTATGACTCACTTCACTCCTATATAACCCTTTTAGAGCAACTATGACATGATAGAGGCTATAATGGGCCACCAACAGAAATCCATGCCCAATACGGCCCATAAATGAAAGTATGACATGTTATTAGGCGTTAACACCTAACTATGACTCACTACACTCCTATATAACCCTTTTAGAGCAACGATGATATGATAGAGGCTATAATGGGCCACTAACAGAAATCCAGTCCCAATACAGCCCATTAATGAAAGTATGGCATGTTATTGGGCGTTAACACCTAACTATGACTCACTACACTCCTATATAAGCCTCTTAGAGCAACTATAGTATGGTAGAGGCTATAATGGACCACTATCACTGATCAAGTCCCAATACGGCCCATTAATGAAAGTAAGGCATTTATTGGCATTAACACCTAACTACGACTCACAACACTCATATACAACACTCTTAGAGCAGCTATGTCATGATAGACGCTATAATGGGCCACTATCACCCATAAGGCCGAATATGCCCCATTAATGAAAGTATGACATGTTATTGGGCGTTAACACTTAACGATGACTCACTACACTCCTATATAACCCTTTTAGAGCAACTATGACAAGACAGAGGCTATAATAGACCATACGGCCCAATACGGCCCATTAATGAAAGTAAGGCATTTTTTTTGGCATTAACACCTAACTGTGACTCACAACACTCTTAGAGCAGCTATGTTATGATAGAGGCTATAATGGGCCACTATCACCAATAAGGCCCAATACGACCCATTAATCAAAGTATGACGTGTTATTGGGCGTTAACACTTAACGATGACTTACTACACACCTATATAACCCTTTTAGAGCAACTATGACATGATAGAGGCAATAATGGGCCACTAACAGAAATCCAGGCCCAATACGGCCCATTAATGAAAGTATGACATGTTATTGGGCGTTAACACCTAAGTATGACTCACTACACTCCTATCAACCCTTTTAGAGCAACTATGACATGATAGAGGCTATAATGGGCCACTAACATAAATCCAGGCCCAATACGGCCCATTAATGAAAGTATAACATATTGTTGGGCGTTAACACCTAACTATGACTCATTACACCCTATATAAGCCTCTTAGAGCAACTATAATATGGAAGAGTCTATAATGAACCACTATCACCGATCAAGGCCCAATACGGCCCATTAATGAAAGTAAGGCATTTTATTGGCATTAACACCTAACTACGACTCACAACACTCATATACAACACTCTTAGAGCAGCTATGTCATGATAGAAGAAGCTATAATGGGCCACTATCACCCATAAGGCCAAATATGGCCCATTAATGAAAGTATGACATGTTATTGGGCGTTAACACTTAACTATGACTCACTACACTCCTATATAACCCTTTTAGAGCAACTATGACATGATAGAGGCTATAATGGGCCACTAACAGAAATCCAGGCCCAATACGACCCATTAATGAAAGTATGACACGTTATTGGGCGTTAACACCTAACTATGACTCACTACACTCCTATATAACCCTTTTAGAGCAATTATGACTTGATAGAGGCAATAATGGATCACTATCACCGATCAAGGCCAAATATGGCCCATTATAGAAAGTAATTTATTTTTTTGGCATTAACCCCTAACTACAACTCACAACACTCAAATACAACACTCTTAGAGCAGCTATGTCATGATAGAGGCTATAATGGGCCACTATCACCAATAAGGCCCAATACGACCGATTAATGAAAGTATGACATGTTATTAGGCGTTAACACTTAACTATGACTCACTACACTCCTATATAACCCTTTTAGAACAACTATGACATGATAGAGGCAATAATGGGCCACTAACAGAAATCCAGGCCCAATACGGCCCATTAATGAAAGTATGACATGTTATTGGGCGTTAACACCTAACTATGACTCACAACACTCCTATACAACCCTTTTAGAGCAACTATGACATGATAGAGGCTATAATGGGCCACCAACAGAAATCCAGTCCCAATACGGCCCATTAATGAAAGTATGACATGTTATTGGGCGTTAACACCTAACTATGACTCACTACACTCCTATATAAGCCTCTTAGAGTAACTATTATATGGTAGAGGCTATATTGAACTACTATCACCGATCATGGCCCAGTACGACCCATTAATGAAAGTAAGGCATTTTATTGGCATTAACACCTAACTATGACTCACAACACTCATATACAACACTCTTAGAGCAACTATGTCATGATAGAAGCTATAATGGGCCACTATCACCAATAAGTCCCAATACAACCCATTAATGAAAGTATGACATGTTATTGGGCGTTAACACTTAATTATGACTCACTGCACTCCTATATAACCCTTTTAGAGCAACTATGACATGATAGAGGCTATAATGGGCCACCAACAGAAATCCAGGCCCAATACGGCCCATTAATGAAAGTATGACATGTTATTGGGCGTTAACACCTAACTATGACTCACTACACTCCTATATAACCCTTTTAGAGCAACTATGACATGATAGAGGCTATAATGGGCCACTAACAGAAAACCAGTCCCAATACAGCCCATTAATGAAAGTATGGCATGTTATTGGGCGTTAACTGTAACATTTCTGATTTTCATCATGTAATCGTTTGATTTCAATAAACAAACACATTTCAGTTTCGATTCGTGTACAAACAAACTACGATGCAGTTACATATACAAACTATTCTATTACAATAACAAATTAAACAAAAACACCATTATCTCCCAAGCCCCGAGGACCAAAACTGACAAAACTCAAAAAACTACAAAACTAGGCAAGCACGGTCGCGCCTGCCGACCTAAGCACGGTCGCAGCCTAAAGTAGGCACGGTCTCGCTGATGAACCCACTTAACTGCAGAAAGTCAAACCATACCATACCTTCTGAATTCGTGAAAATTAAAATAAAGAAAAGCCGGTCTTCGCGCGTCAGACCATACTCGACTGAAATTCGTCTAAAACACGCATCAACTGTCGTCCAATTTGCACAATTAATTAATCCCATTCACACCACAACCGAGCCTCTCAAATTCGTCGATATAGAGTCAGTTGCACGCTTCCTACACCCTCATATACACCCACTCAATCTCTCAGAACTCTCACTCGACGCTCACAACACCTCTGTCGTCCAATTGATCGCCAAGAAACGAAGCCGCTCGACCCGTAGCCGACCGCATTCGATTGCCCACTTTCAGCAAGTAAGTAACACGTCTTCAGCTTTGTATCTACCTCTACTACGAAAGCCCTATATCAATTCGTAGTAGAAACACTCAAATCGATCCGATTTTGAACCAAAAAGCCGAAACATAAATTTTACTCGAACTACACTCTAGACATGATATAAATACAATTAAACTATGTAGAAACATTCGTAATCATCCACTAAGTGAAAGCCCTAAGAATCCAGAAGCTATTAATATAAGAATCGATCGAATTGTGTCTGAAAAAGGCCCGACACGGTCGCGCTCATCCCTGAGCGCGGTCGTACCTGACTAAGCACAATCGTGCCCCAGGTGTGGCCCGGTCGTGCTTACCGAGCAAACAAGTCTTGATCAAAAACAAACACTAGACGCGGTCGTGCCAGATACGAGCACGGTCGTGCTCTATGTCCAGAACCTAGGAAGTCCTTCTGACTCGACCACGGGCGCGCTCAGACCACCACGGTCACGCCCGGCAACGAGCGCGGCCGTGCCCTACTTGAGCACGGTCGTGCTCCTTGACCAGAAACTTTAATTTTATTATTTTCAAACTTAATTTAATATGTTTTTATTTAAACATTTCAAAACTTGTTTATAAAAAATTTAAGTTATAAAATCCCAAAACCCGGGAATCATTTATATACCAAATCGCTGATTTAGAAATTTAAAACGATTAATTCCCGATAGTTTCAAAACCGATGAAATCGTGAATTTATATAATCATTTTTATTTATACAAATATATATATATATTGATTTAAACAAATATCGTTTAATTAAATTTTATTTAAATAAATATATATATATATATCGCTACTAATTTATTATTCCAAAACCAACCCTAAACACACAAACCACCAACGAACCCACTTTGGACACAAAATAACACAAACAGTGACACGCGTTATACCCTCATTCAATAGGTCAAACGTAGCGACCTACAACACGCTTGGTATTTTTGTTGATCTGTGCAAACTACACGCTCCAACACAAGTGAGTTACAAAGCCCCTCTTTTACTCTATTTACAAACTTTTGGGGTGGAACATGCGTTCTATTTACTATGTTTACAAACTACACAATATACAATTCCACCCTACAATCATGTGTTACAATTTTGAGCTTTGTGCTTGAGTACTAGGTGTGTAGACCAACACGCAGTTTGCTATTCACGTGCAATCATTAACTATTTTATAGCCTACAGTAAACAGTGATAGATCTATTGAGTCTGACAAACCCACCCAGGTAGGGTGACTGTTACTGCCAACACGCGTTTGTTTTGCATGCTAGTTACAAAGGTTTGATTGTACTACCAGGTCACACGATGGTAACTCTCCATAAATGCCTTAATTGCCATGTTTGTATGAATTGTATACACACAACACTATATTCTATTACATGACACGAAAACCTATGTATTCACACCAACTTTTTAGTTGACTTTGTTTTTAACCATGTTTCTGGTGACAATGTTTGAAGTATTACAAGCTGCTACATATAGGATTTGGACCTAGCAATTAATCTAAACTATTATATTTTGTATTCGCTACATTTGGTTCTTGTATGGTATGAACTTGCTACGTGTAATGAAAATGAATGTTTAAATTATTCAAACTTTAGCAACCATGAGCTATGAACAGTCTGCACAGCTTCACGCCCCGACATTTTCCGCCGTCGGTCGGGGTGTGACATTAACACCTAACTATGACTCACTACACTCCTATATAAGCCTCTTAGAGCAACTATAATATGGTAGAGGCTATAATGGACCACTATCACCGATCAAGGCCCAATACGCCCCATTAATGAAAGTAAGGCATTTTATTGGCATTAACACCTAACTACGACTCACAACACTCATATACAACACTCTTAGAGCAACTATGTCATGATAGAAGCTATAATGGGCCACTATCACCCATAAGGCCGAATATGGCCCATTAATGAAAGTATGACATGTTATTAGGTGTTAACACTTAACGATGACTCACTACACTCCTATATAACTCTTTTAGAGCAACTATGACAAGATAGAGGCTATAATGGGCCACTAACAGAAATCCAGGCCCAATACGGCCCATTGATCAAAGTATGACACGTTATTGGGCATTAACACCTAACTATGACTCACTACACTCCTATATAACACTTTTATAGCAACTATGACATGATAGAGGCAATAATGGGCCACTAACAGAAATCCAGGCCCAATACGGCCCATTAATGAAAGTATGACATGTTATTGGGCGTTAACACTTAACTATGACTCACTACAATCCTATATAACCCTTTTAGAGCAACTATGACATGATAGAGGCTATAATGGACCACTATCACCGATCAAGGCCAAATATGGCCCATTATAGATAGTAAGGCATTTTTTTGGCATTAACACCTAACTACAACTCACAACACTCAAATACAACACTCTTAGAGCAGCTATGTCATGATAGAGGCTATAATGGGCCACTATCACCAATAAGGCCCAATAAGACCGATTAATGAAAGTATGACATGTTATTGGGCGTTAACACTTAACTATGACTCACTACACTCCTATATAACCCTTTTAGAACAACTATGACAGGATAGAGGCAATAATGGGCCACTAACAGAAATCCAGGCCCAAAACGGCCCATTAATGAAAGTATGACATGTTATTGGGCGTTAACACCTAACTATGACTCACTACACTCCTATACAACCCTTTTAGAGCAACTATGACATGATAGAGGCTATAATGGGCCACTAACAGAAATCCAGTCCCAATACAGCCCATTAATGAAAGTATGGCATGTTATTGGGCGTTAACACCTAACTATGACTCACTACACTCCTATACAACCCTTTTAGAGCAACTATGACATGATAGAGGCTATAATGGGCCACCAACAGAAATCCAGTCCCAATACAACCTATTAATGAAAGTATGTCACGTTATTGGGTGTTAACACCTAACTATGACTCACTACACTCCTATATATGCCTCTTTGAGCAACTATAATATGTTAGAGGCTGTAATGGACCACTATCACCGATCAAGGCCCAATACGGCCCATTTATGAAAGTAAGGCATTTTATTGGCATTAACACCTAACTATGACTCACAACACTCATATACAACACTCTTAGAGTAGCTATGTCATGATAGAAGCTATAATGGGCCACTATCACCAATAAGTCCGAATATGGCCCATTAGTGAAAGTATGAAATGTGCTTGGGCGTTAACACTTAACTATGACTCACTACACTCCTATATAACCCTTTTAGAGCAACTATGACATGATAGAGGCTATAATGGGCCACCAACAGAAATCCAGTCCCAATACGGCCCATTAATGAAAGTATGACATGTTATTGGGCGTTAACACCTAACTATGACTCACTACACTCCTATATAAGCCTCTTAGAGCAACTATAATATAGTAGAGGCTATAATGAACTACTATCACCGATCATGGCCCAGTACGGCCCATTAATAAAAGTAAGGCATTTTATTGGCATTAACACCTAACTATGACTCACAACACTCATATACAACACTCTTAGAGCAACTATGTCATGATAGAAGCTATAATGGGCCACTAACACCAATAAGGCCCAATACGACCCATTAATGAAAGTATGACATGTTATTGGGCGTTAACACTTAATTATGACTCACTGCACTCCTATATAACCCTTTTAGAACAACTATGACATGATAGAGGCTATAAGGGGCCACCAACAGAAATCCAGGCCCAATACGGCCCATTAATGAAAGTATAACATGTTATTAGGCGTTAACACCTAACTATGACTCACTACACTCCTATATAACCCTTTTAGAGCAACTATGACATGATAGAGGCTATAGTGGGCCACTAACAGAAATCCAGGCCCAATACGGCCCATTAATGAAAGTATGACATGTTATTGGGCGTTAACACTTAACTATGACTCACTACACTCCTATATAACCCTTTTAGAGCAACTATGACATGATAGAGGCTATAATGGGCCACTAACAGAAATCCAGGCCCAATACGACCCATTAATGAAAGTATGACACGTTATTGGGCGTTAACACCTAACTATGACTCACTACACTCCTTTATAACCCTTTTAGAGCAACTATGACATGATAGAGGCTATAATGGACCACTATCACCGATCAAGGCCAAATATGGCCCATTATAGAAAGTAAGGCATTTTTTTTGGCATTAACACCTAACTACAACTCACAACACTCAAATACAACACTCTTAGAGCAGCTATGTCATGATAGAGGCTATAATGGGCCACTATCACCAATAAGGCCCAATACGACCGATTAATGAAAGTATGACATGTTATTGGGCGTTAACACTTAACTATGACTCACTACACTCCTATATAACCCTTTTAGAACAACTATGACATGATAGAGGCAATAATGGGCCACTAACAGAAATCCAGGCCCAATACGGCCCATTAATGAAAGTATGACATGTTATTGGGCGTTAACACCTAACTATGACTCACTACACTCCTATACAACCCTTTTATAGCAACTATGACATGATAGAGGCTATAATGGGCCACTAACAGAAATCCAGTCCCAATACAGCCCATTAATGAAAGTATGGAATGTTATTGGGCGTTAACACCTAACTATGACTCACTACACTCCTATACAACCCTTTTAGAGCAACTATGACATGATAGAGGCTATAATGGGCCACTAACAGAAATCCAGTCCCAATACAACCTATTAATGAAAGTATGTCATGTTATTGGGTGTTAACACCTAACTATGACTCACTACACTCCTATATCAGCCTCTTTGAGCAACTATAATATGTTAGAGGCTGTAATGGACCACTATCACCGATCAAGGCCCAATACGGCCCATTAATGAAAGTAAGGCATTTTATTGGCATTAACACCTAACTACGACTCACAACACTCATATACAACACTCTTAGAGCAGCTATGTCATGATAGAAGCTATAATGGGCCACTATCACCAACAAGGCCGAATATGGCCCATTAGTGAAAGTTTGACATGTGCTTGGGCGTTAACACTTAACTATGACTCACTACACTCCTATATAACCCTTTTAGAGCAACTATGACATGATAGAGGCTATAATGGGCCACTAACAGAAATCCAGGCCCAATACGGCCCATTAATGAAAGTATGACATGTTATTGGGCGTTAACACCTAACTATGACTCACTACACTCCTATACAACCCTTTTATAGCAACTATAATATAGTAGAGGCTATAATGAACTACTATCACCGATCATGGCCCAGTACGGCCCATTAATGAAAGTAAGGCATTTTATTGGCATTAACACCTAACTATGACTCACAACACTCATATAGAACACTCTTAGAGCAACTATGTCATGATAGTAGCTATAATGGGCCACTATCACCAATAAGGCCCAATACGACCCATTAATGAAAGTATGACATGTTATTGGGCGTTAACACTTAATTATGACTCACTGCACTCCTATATAACCCTTTTAGAACAACTCTGACATAATAGAGGCTATAATGGGCCACCAACAGAAATCCAGGCCTAATACGGCCCATTAATTAAAGTATGACATGTTATTGGGCGTTAACACCTAACTATGACTCACTACACTCCTATATAACCCTTTTAGAGCACCTATGACATGATAGAGGCTATAGTGGGCCACTAACAGAAATCCAGTCCCAACACAGCCCATTAATGAAAGTATGGCATGTTATTGGGCGTTAACACCTAACTATGACTCACTACACTCCTATATAATCCTCTTAGAGCAACTATAATATGGTAGAGGCTATAATGGACCACTATCACCGATCAAGGCCCAATACGGCCCATTAATGAAAGTAAGGCATTTTATTGGCATTAACACCTAACTACAACTCAAAACACTCAAATACAACATTCTTAGAGCAGCTATGTCATGATAGAGGCTATAATGGGCCACTATCAGCCATAAGGCCGAATATGGCCCATTATTGAAAGTATGACATGTTATTGGGCGTTAACACTTAACGATGACTCACTACACTCCTATATAACCCTTTTAGAGCAACTATGACATGATAGAGGCTATAATGGGCCACTAACAGAAATCCAGTCCCAATACAGTCCATTAATGAAAGTATGGCCTGTTATTGGGCGTTAACACCTAACTATGACTCACTACACTCCTATATAAGATTCTTAGAGCAAATATAAAATGGTAGAGGCTATAATGGACCACTATCACCGATCAAGGCCCAATACGGCCCATTAATGAAAGTAAGGCATTTTATTGGCATTAACACCTAACTACAACTCAAAACACTCAAATACAACACTCTTAGAGCAGCTACGTCATGATAGAAGCTATAATGGGCCACTATCACCAATAAGGCCGAATATGGCCCATTAATGAAAGTATGACGTGTTATTGGGCGTTAACACTTAACTATGACTCACTACACTCCTATACAACCCTTTTAGAGCAACAATGACATGATAGAGGCTATAATGGGCCACCAACAAAAATCCAGTGCCAATACGGCCCATTAATGAAAGTATGACATGTTATTGGGCGTTAACACCTAACTATGACTCACTACACTCCTTTATAAGCCTCTTAGAGTAACTATAATATGGTAGAGGCTGTAATGGACCACTATCATCGATCAAGGCCCAATTCGGCCCATTAATGAAAGTAAGGCATTTTATTGGCATTAACACCTAACTATGACTCATAACACTCATATACAACACACTTAGAGCAGCTATGTCATGATAGAAGCTATAATGGGCCACTATCACAAATAAGTCCCAATACGACCCATTAATGAAAGTATGACTTGTTATTGGGCGTTAACACTTAACTATGAGTCACTGCACTCCTATATAACCCTTTTAGAGCAACAATGACATGATAGAGGCTATAATGGGCCACCAACAGAAATCCAGGCCCAATACGGCCCATTAATGAAAGTATGACATGTTATTGGGCGTTAACACCTAACTATGACTCACTAAACTCCTATATAACCCTTTTAGAGCAACTATGACATGATAGAGGCTATAATGGGCCACTAACAGAAATCCAGTCCCCATATACAGGCCATTAATGAAAGTATGGCATGTTATTGGGCGTTAACACCTAACTATGACTCACTACACTCCTATATAAGCCTCTTAGAGCAACTATAATATGGTAGAGGCTATAATGGACCACTATCACCGATCAAGGCCCAATACGGCCCATTAATGAAAGTAAGGCATTTTATTGGCATTAACACCTAACTACAACTCAAAACACTCAAATACAACACTCTTGGAGCAGCTATGTCATGATAGAGGCTATAATGGGCCACTATCACCAATAAGGCCCAATAAGACCCATTAATGAAAGTATGGCATGTTATTGGGCGTTAACACTTAACTATGACTCACTACACTCCTATATAACCCTTTTAGAGCAACTATGACATGTTAGAGGAAATAATGGGCCACTAACAGAAATCCAGGCCTAATACGGCCCATTAATGAAAGTATGACATGTTATTGGGCATTAACACCTAACTATGACTCACTACACTCCTATATAACACTTTTAGAGCAACTATGACATGATAGAGGCTATAATGGGCCACTAACAGAAATTCAGTCCCAATACAGCCCATTAATGAAAGTATGGCATGTTATTGGGCGTTAACACCTAACTATGACTCACTCCACTCCTATATAAGCCTCTTAGAGCAACTATAATATGTTAGAGGCTGTAATGGACCACTATCATCGATAAAGGCCCAATACGGCCCATTAATGAAAGTAAGGCATTTTATTGGCATTAACACCTAAGTATGACTCACAACACTCATATACAACACTCTTAGAGCAGCTATGTCATGATAGAAGCTATAATGGGCCACAATCACCAATATGTCCAAGTACGACCCATTAATGAAACTATGACATGTTATTGGGCGTTAACACTTAACTATGACTCACTTCACTCCTATATAACCCTTTTAGAGCAACTATGACATGATAGAGGCTATAATGGGCCACCAACAGAAATTCAGTCCCAATACGGCCCATTAATGAAAGTATGACATGTTATTGGGCGTTAACACCTAACTATGACTCACTACACTCCTATATAAGCCTCTTAGAGCAACTATAATATAGTAGAGGCTATAATGAACTACTATCACCGATCATGGCCCAGTACGGCCCATTAATAAAAGTAAGGCATTTTATTGGCATTAACACCTAACTATGACTCACAACACTCATATACAACACTCTTAGAGCAACTATGTCATGATAGAAGCTATAATGGGCCACTAACACCAATAAGGCCCAATACGACCCATTAATGAAAGTATGACATGTTATTGGGCGTTAACACTTAATTATGACTCACTGCACTCCTATATAACCCTTTTAGAACAACTATGACATGATAGAGGCTATAAGGGGCCACCAACAGAAATCCAGGCCCAATACGGCCCATTAATGAAAGTATAACATGTTATTAGGCGTTAACACCTAACTATGACTCACTACACTCCTATATAACCCTTTTAGAGCAACTATGACATGATAGAGGCTATAGTGGGCCACTAACAGAAATCCAGGCCCAATACGGCCCATTAATGAAAGTATGACATGTTATTGGGCGTTAACACTTAACTATGACTCACTACACTCCTATATAACCCTTTTAGAGCAACTATGACATGATAGAGGCTATAATGGGCCACTAACAGAAATCCAGGCCCAATACGACCCATTAATGAAAGTATGACACGTTATTGGGCGTTAACACCTAACTATGACTCACTACACTCCTTTATAACCCTTTTAGAGCAACTATGACATGATAGAGGCTATAATGGACCACTATCACCGATCAAGGCCAAATATGGCCCATTATAGAAAGTAAGGCATTTTTTTTTGGCATTAACACCTAACTACAACTCACAACACTCAAATACAACACTCTTAGAGCAGCTATGTCATGATAGAGGCTATAATGGGCCACTATCACCAATAAGGCCCAATACGACCGATTAATGAAAGTATGACATGTTATTGGGCGTTAACACTTAACTATGACTCACTACACTCCTATATAACCCTTTTAGAACAACTATGACATGATAGAGGCAATAATGGGCCACTAACAGAAATCCAGGCCCAATACGGCCCATTAATGAAAGTATGACATGTTATTGGGCGTTAACACCTAACTATGACTCACTACACTCCTATACAACCCTTTTATAGCAACTATGACATGATAGAGGCTATAATGGGCCACTAACAGAAATCCAGTCCCAATACAGCCCATTAATGAAAGTATGGAATGTTATTGGGCGTTAACACCTAACTATGACTCACTACACTCCTATACAACCCTTTTAGAGCAACTATGACATGATAGAGGCTATAATGGGCCACTAACAGAAATCCAGTCCCAATACAACCTATTAATGAAAGTATGTCATGTTATTGGGTGTTAACACCTAACTATGACTCACTACACTCCTATATCAGCCTCTTTGAGCAACTATAATATGTTAGAGGCTGTAATGGACCACTATCACCGATCAAGGCCCAATACGGCCCATTAATGAAAGTAAGGCATTTTATTGGCATTAACACCTAACTACGACTCACAACACTCATATACAACACTCTTAGAGCAGCTATGTCATGATAGAAGCTATAATGGGCCACTATCACCAACAAGGCCGAATATGGCCCATTAGTGAAAGTTTGACATGTGCTTGGGCGTTAACACTTAACTATGACTCACTACACTCCTATATAACCCTTTTAGAGCAACTATGACATGATAGAGGCTATAATGGGCCACTAACAGAAATCCAGGCCCAATACGGCCCATTAATGAAAGTATGACATGTTATTGGGCGTTAACACCTAACTATGACTCACTACACTCCTATACAACCCTTTTATAGCAACTATAATATAGTAGAGGCTATAATGAACTACTATCACCGATCATGGCCCAGTACGGCCCATTAATGAAAGTAAGGCATTTTATTGGCATTAACACCTAACTATGACTCACAACACTCATATAGAACACTCTTAGAGCAACTATGTCATGATAGTAGCTATAATGGGCCACTATCACCAATAAGGCCCAATACGACCCATTAATGAAAGTATGACATGTTATTGGGCGTTAACACTTAATTATGACTCACTGCACTCCTATATAACCCTTTTAGAACAACTCTGACATAATAGAGGCTATAATGGGCCACCAACAGAAATCCAGGCCCAATACGGCCCATTAATTAAAGTATGACATGTTATTGGGCGTTAACACCTAACTATGACTCACTACACTCCTATATAACCCTTTTAGAGCACCTATGACATGATAGAGGCTATAGTGGGCCACTAACAGAAATCCAGTCCCAACACAGCCCATTAATGAAAGTATGGCATGTTATTGGGCGTTAACACCTAACTATGACTCACTACACTCCTATATAATCCTCTTAGAGCAACTATAATATGGTAGAGGCTATAATGGACCACTATCACCGATCAAGGCCCAATACGGCCCATTAATGAAAGTAAGGCATTTTATTGGCATTAACACCTAACTACAACTCAAAACACTCAAATACAACATTCTTAGAGCAGCTATGTCATGATAGAGGCTATAATGGGCCACTATCAGCCATAAGGCCGAATATGGCCCATTATTGAAAGTATGACATGTTATTGGGCGTTAACACTTAACGATGACTCACTACACTCCTATATAACCCTTTTAGAGCAACTATGACATGATAGAGGCTATAATGGGCCACTAACAGAAATCCAGTCCCAATACAGTCCATTAATGAAAGTATGGCCTGTTATTGGGCGTTAACACCTAACTATGACTCACTACACTCCTATATAAGATTCTTAGAGCAAATATAAAATGGTAGAGGCTATAATGGACCACTATCACCGATCAAGGCCCAATACGGCCCATTAATGAAAGTAAGGCATTTTATTGGCATTAACACCTAACTACAACTCAAAACACTCAAATACAACACTCTTAGAGCAGCTACGTCATGATAGAAGCTATAATGGGCCACTATCACCAATAAGGCCGAATATGGCCCATTAATGAAAGTATGACGTGTTATTGGGCGTTAACACTTAACTATGACTCACTACACTCCTATACAACCCTTTTAGAGCAACAATGACATGATAGAGGCTATAATGGGCCACCAACAAAAATCCAGTGCCAATACGGCCCATTAATGAAAGTATGACATGTTATTGGGCGTTAACACCTAACTATGACTCACTACACTCCTTTATAAGCCTCTTAGAGTAACTATAATATGGTAGAGGCTGTAATGGACCACTATCATCGATCAAGGCCCAATTCGGCCCATTAATGAAAGTAAGGCATTTTATTGGCATTAACACCTAACTATGACTCATAACACTCATATACAACACACTTAGAGCAGCTATGTCATGATAGAAGCTATAATGGGCCACTATCACAAATAAGTCCCAATACGACCCATTAATGAAAGTATGACTTGTTATTGGGCGTTAACACTTAACTATGAGTCACTGCACTCCTATATAACCCTTTTAGAGCAACAATGACATGATAGAGGCTATAATGGGCCACCAACAGAAATCCAGGCCCAATACGGCCCATTAATGAAAGTATGACATGTTATTGGGCGTTAACACCTAACTATGACTCACTAAACTCCTATATAACCCTTTTAGAGCAACTATGACATGATAGAGGCTATAATGGGCCACTAACAGAAATCCAGTCCCCATATACAGGCCATTAATGAAAGTATGGCATGTTATTGGGCGTTAACACCTAACTATGACTCACTACACTCCTATATAAGCCTCTTAGAGCAACTATAATATGGTAGAGGCCTATAATGGACCACTATCACCGATCAAGGCCCAATACGGCCCATTAATGAAAGTAAGGCATTTTATTGGCATTAACACCTAACTACAACTCAAAACACTCAAATACAACACTCTTGGAGCAGCTATGTCATGATAGAGGCTATAATGGGCCACTATCACCAATAAGGCCCAATAAGACCCATTAATGAAAGTATGGCATGTTATTGGGCGTTAACACTTAACTATGACTCACTACACTCCTATATAACCCTTTTAGAGCAACTATGACATGTTAGAGGAAATAATGGGCCACTAACAGAAATCCAGGCCTAATACGGCCCATTAATGAAAGTATGACATGTTATTGGGCATTAACACCTAACTATGACTCACTACACTCCTATATAACACTTTTAGAGCAACTATGACATGATAGAGGCTATAATGGGCCACTAACAGAAATTCAGTCCCAATACAGCCCATTAATGAAAGTATGGCATGTTATTGGGCGTTAACACCTAACTATGACTCACTCCACTCCTATATAAGCCTCTTAGAGCAACTATAATATGTTAGAGGCTGTAATGGACCACTATCATCGATAAAGGCCCAATACGGCCCATTAATGAAAGTAAGGCATTTTATTGGCATTAACACCTAAGTATGACTCACAACACTCATATACAACACTCTTAGAGCAGCTATGTCATGATAGAAGCTATAATGGGCCACAATCACCAATATGTCCAAGTACGACCCATTAATGAAAGTATGACATGTTATTGGGCGTTAACACCTAACTATGACTCACTACACTCCTATATAACCCTTTTAGAGCAACTATGATATGATAGAGGCTATAATGGGCCACTAACAGAAATCCAGTCCCAATACAGCCCATTAATGAAAGTATGGCATGTTATTGGGCGTTAACACCTAACTATGACTCACTACACTCCTATATAAGCCTCTTAGAGCAACTATAGTATGGTAGAGGCTATAATGGACCACTATCACCGATCAAGGCCCAATACGGCCCATTAATGAAAGTAAGGCATTTATTGGCATTAACACCTAACTACGACTCACAACACTCATATACAACACTCTTAGAGCAGCTATGTCATGATAGAAGCTATAATGGGCTACTATCACCAATAAGGCCGAATATTGCCCATTAATGAAAGTATGACATGTTATTGGGCGTTAACACTTAACTATGACTCACTACACTCCTATATAACCCTTTTAGAGCAACTATGACATGATAGAGGCTATAATGGGCCACTAACAGAAATCCAGGCCCAATACGACCCATTAATGAAAGTATGACACATTATTGGGCGTTAACACCTAACTATGACTCACTACACTCCTATATAACCCTTTTAGAGCAATTATGACATGATAGAGGCAATAATGGATCACTATCACCGATCAAGGCCAAATATGGCCCATTATAGAAAGTAAGGCATTTTTTTGGCATTAACACCTAACTACAACTCACAACACTCAAATACAACACTCTTAGAGCAGCTATGTCATGATAGAGGCTATAATGGGCCACTATCACCAATAAGGCCCAATACGACCGATTAATGAAAGTATGACATGTTATTGGGCGTTAACACTTAACTATGACTCACTACACTCCTATATAACCCTTTTAGAACAACTATGACATGATAGAGGCAATAATGGGCCACTAACAGAAATCCAGGCCCAATACGGCCCATTAATGAAAGTATGACATGTTATTGGGTGTTAACACCTAACTATGACTCACTACACTCCTATACAACCCTTTTAGAGCAACTATGACATGATAGAGGCTATAATGGGCCACTAACAGAAATCCAGTCCCAATACAACCCATTAATGAAAGTATGGCATTTTATTGGGCGTTAACACCTAACTATGACTCACTACACTCCTATATAAGCCTCTTTGAGCAACTATAATATGTTAGAGGCTGTAATGGACCACTATCACCGATCAAGGCCCAATACGGCCCATTAAAGAAAGTATGGCATTTTATTGGCATTAACACCTAACTATGACTCACAACACTCATATACAACACTCTTAGAGCAGCTATGTCATGATAGAAGCTATAATGGGCCACTATCACCAATAAGGCCGAATATGGCCCATTAATGAAAGTATGACATGTTATTGGGCGTTAACACTTAACTATGACTCACTACACTCCTATATAACCCTTTTAGAGCAACTATGACATGATAGAGGCTATAATGGCCCACCAACAGAAATCCAGTCCCAATACGGCCTATTAATGAAAGTATGACATGTTATTGGGCGTTAACACCTAACTATGACTCACTACACTCCTATATAAGCCTCTTAGAGTAACTATTATATGGTAGAGGCTATAATGAACTACTATCACCGATCATGGCCCAGTACGACCCATTAATGAAAGTAAGGCATTTTATTGGCATTAACACCTAACTATGACTCACAACACTCATATACAACACTCTTAGAGCAACTATGTTATGATAGAAGCTATAATGGGCCACTATCACCAATAAGGCCCAATACAACCCATTAATGAAAGTGTGACATGTTATTGGGCGTTAACACTTAATTATGACTCACTTCACTCCTATATAACCCTTTTAGAGCAACTATGACATGATAGAGGCTATAATGGGCCACCAACAGAAATCCAGGCCCAATACGGCCCATTAATGAAAGTATGACATGTTATTGGGCGTTAACACCTAACTATGACTCACTACACTCCTATATTACCCTTTTAGAGCAACTATGACATCATAGAGGCTAAAATGGGCCACTAACAGAAATCCAGTCCCAATACAGCCCATTAATGAAAGTATGGCATGTTATTGGGCGTTAACACCTAACTATGACTCACTACACTCCTATATAAGCCTCTTAGAGCAACTATAATATGGTAGAGGCTATAATGGACCACTATCACCGATCAAGGCCCAATACGCCCCATTAATGAAAGTAAGGCATTTATTGGCATTAACACCTAACTACGACAAACAACACTCATATACAACACTCTTAGAGCAACTATGTCATGATAGAAGCTATAATGGGCCACTATCACCCATAAGGCCGAATATGGCCCATTAATGAAAGTATGACATGTTATTGGGCGTTAACACTTAACGATGACTCACTACACTCCTATATAACTCTTTTAGAGCAACTATGACAAGATAGAGGCTATAATGGGCCACTAACAGAAATCCAGGCCCAACACGGCCCATTGATCAAAGTATGACACGTTATTCGGCATTAACACCTAACTATGACTCACTACACTCCTATATAACCCTTTTATAGCAACTATGACATGATAGAGGCAATAATGGGCCACTAACAGAAATCCAGGCCCAATACGGCCCATTAATGAAAGTATGACATGTTATTGGGCGTTAACACTTAACTATGACTCACTACACTCCTATATAACCCTTTTAGAGCAACTATGACATGATAGAGCCTATAATGGGCCACTAACAGAAATCCAAGCCCAATACGACCCATTAATGAAAGTATGACACGTTATTGGGCGTTAACACCTAACTATGACTCACTACACTCCTTTATAACCCTTTTAGAGCAACTATGACATGATAGAGGCTATAATGGACCACTATCACCGATCAAGGCCAAATATGGCCCATTATAGAAAGTAAGGCATTTTTTTGGCATTAACAGCTAACTGCAACTCACAACACTCAAATACAACACTCTTAGAGCAGCTATGTCATGATAGAGGCTATAATGGGCCACTATCACCAATAAGGCCCAATACGACCGATTAATGAAAGTATGACATGTTATTGGGCGTTAACACCTAACTATGACTCACTACACTCCTATACAACCCTTTTATAGCAACTATGACATGATAGAGGCTATAATGGGCCACTAACAGAAATCCAGTCCCAATACAGCCCATTAATGAAAGTATGGAATGTTACACCTAACTATGACTCACTACACTCCTATACAACCGTTTTAGAGCAACTATGACATGATAGAGGCTATAATGGGCCACTAACAGAAATCCAGTCCCAATACAACCTATTAATGAAAGTATGTCATGTTATTGGGTGTTAACACCTAACTATGACTCACTACACTCCTATATAAGCCTCTTTGAGCAACTATAATATGTTAGAGGCTGTAATGGACCACTATCACCGATCAAGGCCCAATACGGCCCATTAATGAAAGTAAGGCATTTTATTGGCATTAGCACCTAACTACGACTCACAACACTCATATACAACACTCTTAGAGCAGCTATGTCATGATAGAAGCTATAATGGGCCACTATCACCAATAAGGCCGAATATGGCCCATTAATGAAAGTATGACATGTTATTGGGCGTTAACACTTAACTATGACTCACTACACTCCTATATAACCCTTTTAGAGCAACTATGACATGATAGAGGCTATAATGGGCCACCAACAGAAATCCAGTCCCAATACGGCCCATTAATGAAAGGATGATATGTTATTGGGCGTTAACACCTAACTATGACTCACTACACTCCTATATAAGCCTCTTAGAGTAACTATTATATGGTAGAGGCTATAATGAACTACTATCACCGATCATGGCCCAGTACGACCCATTAATGAAAGTAAGGCATTTTATTGGCATTAACACCTAACTATGACTCACAACACTCATATACAACACTCTTAGAGCAACTATGTCATGATAGAAGCTATAATGGGCCACTATCACCAATAAGGCCCAATACAACCCATTAATGAAAGTGTGACATGTTATTGGGCGTTAACACTTAATTATGACTCACTTCACTCCTATATAACCCTTTTAGAGCAACTATGACATGATAGAGGCTATAATGGGCCACCAACAGAAATCCAGGCCCAATACGGCCCATTAATGAAAGTATGACATGTTATTGGGCGTTAACACCTAACTATGACTCACTACACTCCTATATAACCCTTTTAGAGCAACTATGACATCATAGAGGCTATAATGGGCCACTAACAGAAATCCAGTCCCAATACAGCCCATTAATGAAAGTATGGCATGTTATTGGGCGTTAACACCTAACTATGACTCACTACACTCCTATATAAGCCTCTTAGAGCAACTATAATATGGTAGAGGCTATAATGGACCACTATCACCGATCAAGGCCCAATACGCCCCATTAATGAAAGTAAGGCATTTTATTGGCATTAACACCTAACTACGACAAACAACACTTATATACAACACTCTTAGAGCAACTATGTCATGATAGAAGCTATAATGGGCCACTATCACCCATAAGGCCGAATATGGCCCATTAATGAAAGTATGACATGTTATTGGGCGTTAACACTTAACGATGACTCACTACACTCCTATATAACTCTTTTAGAGCAACTATGACAAGATAGAGGCTATAATGGGCCACTAACAGAAATCCAGGCCCAACACGGCCCATTGATCAAAGTATGACACGTTATTCGGCATTAACACCTAACTATGACTCACTACACTCCTATATAACCCTTTTATAGCAACTATGACATGATAGAGGCAATAATGGGCCACTAACAGAAATCCAGGCCCAATACGGCCCATTAATGAAAGTATGACATGTTATTGGGCGTTAACACTTAACTATGACTCACTACACTCCTATATAACCCTTTTAGAGCAACTATGACATGATAGAGCCTATAATGGGCCACTAACAGAAATCCAAGCCCAATACGACCCATTAATGAAAGTATGACACGTTATTGGGCGTTAACACCTAACTATGACTCACTACACTCCTTTATAACCCTTTTAGAGCAACTATGACATGATAGAGGCTATAATGGACCACTATCACCGATCAAGGCCAAATATGGCCCATTATAGAAAGTAAGGCATTTTTTTTGGCATTAACAGCTAACTGCAACTCACAACACTCAAATACAACACTCTTAGAGCAGCTATGTCATGATAGAGGCTATAATGGGCCACTATCACCAATAAGGCCCAATACGACCGATTAATGAAAGTATGACATGTTATTGGGCGTTAACACCTAACTATGACTCACTACACTCCTATACAACCCTTTTATAGCAACTATGACATGATAGAGGCTATAATGGGCCACTAACAGAAATCCAGTCCCAATACAGCCCATTAATGAAAGTATGGAATGTTATTGGGCGTTAACACCTAACTATGACTCACTACACTCCTATACAACCCTTTTAGAGCAACTATGACATGATAGAGGCTATAATGGGCCACTAACAGAAATCCAGTCCCAATACAACCTATTAATGAAAGTATGTCATGTTATTGGGTGTTAACACCTAACTATGACTCACTACACTCCTATATAAGCCTCTTTGAGCAACTATAATATGTTAGAGGCTGTAATGGACCACTATCACCGATCAAGGCCCAATACGGCCCATTAATGAAAGTAAGGCATTTTATTGGCATTAACACCTAACTACGACTCACAACACTCATATACAACACTCTTAGAGCAGCTATGTCATGATAGAAGCTATAATGGGCCACTATCACCAATAAGGCCGAATATGGCCCATTAATGAAAGTATGACATGTTATTGGGCGTTAACACTTAACTATGACTCACTACACTCCTATATAACCCTTTTAGAGCAACTATGACATGATAGAGGCTATAATGGGCCACCAACAGAAATCCAGTCCCAATACGGCCCATTAATGAAAGTATGATATGTTATTGGGCGTTAACACCTAACTATGACTCACTACACTCCTATATAAGCCTCTTAGAGTAACTATTATATGGTAGAGGCTATAATGAACTACTATCACCGATCATGGCCCAGTACGACCCATTAATGAAAGTAAGGCATTTTATTGGCATTAACACCTAACTATGACTCACAACACTCATATACAACACTCTTAGAGCAACTATGTCATGATAGAAGCTATAATGGGCCACTATCACCAATAAGGCCCAATACAACCCATTAATGAAAGTGTGACATGTTATTGGGCGTTAACACTTAATTATGACTCACTTCACTCCTATATAACCCTTTTAGAGCAACTATGACATGATAGAGGCTATAATGGGCCACCAACAGAAATCCAGGCCCAATACGGCCCATTAATGAAAGTATGACATGTTATTGGGCGTTAACACCTAACTATGACTCACTACACTCCTATATAACCCTTTTATAGCAACTATTACATCATAGAGGCTATAATGGGCCACTAACAGAAATCCAGTCCCAATACAGCCCATTAATGAAAGTATGGCATGTTATTGGGCGTTAACACCTAACTATGACTCACTACACTCCTATATAAGCCTCTTAGAGCAACTATAATATGGTAGAGGCTATAATGGACCACTATCACCGATCAAGGCCCAATACGCCCCATTAATGAAAGTAAGGCATTTTATTGGCATTAACACCTAACTACGACAAACAACACTCATATACAACACTCTTAGAGCAACTATGTCATGATAGAAGCTATAATGGGCCACTATCACCCATAAGGCCGAATATGGCCCATTAATGAAAGTATGACATGTTATTGGGCGTTAACACTTATCGATGACTCACTACACTCCTATATAACTCTTTTAGAGCAACTATGACAAGATAGAGGCTATAATGGGCCACTAACAGAAATCCAGGCCCAATACGACCCATTGATCAAAGTATGACACGTTATTGGGCATTAACACCTAACTATGACTCACTACACTCCTATATAACCCTTTTATAGCAACTATGACATGATAGAGGCAATAATGGGCCACTAACAAAAATCCAGGCCCAATACGGCCCATTAATGAAAGTATGACATGTTATTGGGCGTTAACACTTAACTATGACTCACTACACTCCTATATAACCCTTTTAGAGCAACTATGACATGATAGAGGCTATAATGGGCCACTAACAGAAATCCAGGCCCAATACGACCCATTAATGAAAGTATGACACGTTATTGGGCGTTAACACCTAACTATGACTCACTACACTCCTTTATAACCCTTTTAGAGCAACTATGACATGATAGAGGCTATAATGGACCACTATCACCGATCAAGGCCAAATATGGCCCATTATAGAAAGTAAGGCATTTTTTTGGCATTAACAGCTAACTACAACTCACAACACTCAAATACAACACTCTTAGAGCAGCTATGTCATGATAGAGGCTACAATGGGCCACTATTACCAATAAGGCCCAATACGACCGATTAATGAAAGTATGACATGTTATTGGGCGTTAACACTTAACTATGACTCACTACACTTTTATATAACCCTTTTAGAGCAACTATGACATGATAGTGGCTATAATGGGCCACTAACAGAAATCCAGGCCCAATACGACCCATTAATGAAAGTATGACACGTTATTGGGCGTTAACACCTAACTATGACTCACTACACTCCTATATAACCCTTTTAGAGCAACTATGATATGATAGAGGCTATAATGGGCCACTAACAGAAATCCAGTCCCAATACAGCCCATTAATGAAAGTATGGCATGTTATTGGGCGTTAACACCTAAATATGACTCACTACACTCTTATATAAGCCTCTTAGAGCAACTATAGTATGGTAGAGGCTATAATGGACCACTATCACCGATCAAGGCCCAATACGGCCCATTAATGAAAGTAAGGCATTTTATTGGCATTAACACCTAACTATGACTCACAACACTCATATACAACACTCTTAGAGCAGCTATGTCATGATAGAAGCTATAATGGGCCACTATCACCAATAAGGCCGAATATGGCCCATTAATGAAAGTATGACATGTTATTGGGCGTTAACACTTAACTATGACTCACTACACTCCTATATAAGCCTCTTAGAGTAACTATTATATGGTAGAGGCTATAATGAACTACTATCACCGATCATGGCCCAGTACGACCCATTAATGAAAGTAAGGCATTTTATTGGCATTAACACCTAACTATGACTCACAACACTCATATACAACAATCTTAGAGCAACTATGTCATGATAGAAGCTATAATGGGCCACTATCACCAATAAGGCCCAATACAACCCATTAATGAAAGTGTGACATATTATTGGGCGTTAACACTTAATTATGACTCACTACACTCCTATATAACCCTTTTATAGCAACTATGACATGATAGAGGCAAGAATGGGCCACTAACAGAAATCCAGGAACAATACGGCCCATTAATGAAAGTATGACATGTTATTGGGCGTTAACACTTAACTATGACTCACTACACTCCTATATAACCCTTTTAGAGCAACTATGACATGATAGAGGCTATAATGGGCCACTAACAGAAATCCAGGCCCAATACGACCCATTAATGAAAGTATGACACGTTATTGGGCGTTAACACCTAACTATGACTCACTACACTCCTTTATAACCCTTTTAGAGCAACTATGACATGATAGAGGCTATAATGGACCACTATCACCGATCAAGGCCAAATATGGCCCATTATAGAAAGTAAGGCATTTTTTTGGCATTAACAGCTAACTACAACTCACAACACTCAAATACAACACTCTTAGAGCAGCTATGTCATGATAGAGGCTATAATGGGCCACTATTACCAATAAGGCCCAATACGACCGATTAATGAAAGTATGACATGTTATTGGGCGTTAACACTTAACTATGACTCACTACACTCCTATATAACCCTTTTAGAACAACTATGACATGATAGAGGCAATAATGTGCCACTAACAGAAATCCAGGCCCAATACGGCCCATTAATGAAAGTATGACATGTTATTGGGCGTTAACAACTAACTATGACTCACTACACTCCTATACAACCCTTTCAGAGCAACTATGACATGATAGAGGCTATAATGGGCCACTAACAGAAATCCAGTCCCAATACAGCCCATTAATGAAAGTATGGCATGTTATTGGGCGTTAACACCTAACTATGAGTCACTACACTCCTATACAACCCTTTTAGAGCAACTATGACATGATAGAGGCTATAATGGGCCACTAACAGAAATCCAGTCCCATTACAACCTGTAAATGAAAGTATGTCATGTTATTGGGTGTTAACACCTAACTATGACTCACTACACTCCTATATAAGCCCCTTTGAGCAACTATAATATGTTAGAGGCTGTAATGGACCACTATCACCGATCAAGGCCCGATACGGCCCATTAATGAAAGTAAGGCATTTTATTGGCATTAACACCTAACTATGACTCACAACACACATATACAACACTCTTAGAGCAGCTATGTCATGATAGAAGCTATAATGGGCCACTATCACCAATAAGGCCGAATATGGCCCATTAATGAAAGTATGACATGTTATTGGGCGTTAACACTTAACTATGACTCACTACACTCCTATATAAGCCTCTTAGAGTAACTATTATATGGTAGAGGCTATAATGAACTACTATCACCGATCATGGCCCAGTACGACCCATTAATGAAAGTAAGGCATTTTATTGGCATTAAGACCTAACTATGACTCACAACACTCATATACAACAATCTTAGAGCAACTATGTCATGATAGAAGCTATAATGGGCCACTATCACCAATAAGGCCCAATACAACCCATTAATGAAAGTGTGACATGTTATTGGGCGTTAACACTTAATTATGACTCACTTCACTCCTATATAACCCTTTTAGAGCAACTCTGACATGATAGAGGCTATAATGGGCCACCAACAGAAATCCAGGCCCAATACGGCCCATTAATGAAAGTATGACATGTTATTGGGCGTTAACACCTAACTATGACTCACTACACTCCTATATAACCCTTTTAGAGCAACTATGACATGATAGAGGCTATAATGGGCCACTAACAGAAATCCAGTCCCAATACAGCCCATTAATGAAAGTATGGCATGTTATTGGGCGTTAACACCTAACTATGACTCACTACACTCCTATATAAGCCTCTTAGAGCAACTTTAATATGGTAGAGGCTATAATGGACCACTATCACCGATCAAGGCCCAATACGCCCCATTAATGAAAGTAAGGCATTTTATTGGCATTAACACCTAACTACGACAAACAACACTCATATACAACACTCTTAGAGCAACTATGTCATGATAGAAGCTATAATGGGCCACTATCACCCATAAGGCCGAATATGGCCCATTAATGAAAGTATGACATGTTATTGGGCGTTAACACTTAACGATGACTCACTACACTCCTATATAACTCTTTTAGAGCAACTATGACAAGATAGAGGCTATAATGGGCCACTAACAGAAATCCAGGCCCAATACGGCCCATTGATAAAAGTATGACACGTTATTGGGCATTAACACCTAACTATGACTCACTACACTCCTATATAACCCTTTTATAGCAACTATGACATGATAGAGGCAATAATGGGCCACTAACAGAAATCCAGTCCCAATACGGCCCATTAATGAAAGTATGACATGTTATTGGGCGTTAACACTTAACTATGACTCACTACACTCCTATATAACCCTTTTAGAGCAACTATGACATGATAGAGGCTATAATGGGCCACTAACAGAAATCCAGGCCCAATACGACCCATTAATGAAAGTATGACACGTTATTGGGCGTTAACACCTAACTATGACTCACTACACTCCTTTATAACCCTTTTAGAGCAACTATGACATGATAGAGGCTATAATGGACCACTATCACCGATCAAGGCCAAATATGGCCCATTATAGAAAGTAAGGCATTTTTTTGGCATTAACAGCTAACTACAACTCACAACACTCAAATACAACACTCTTAGAGCAGCTATGTCATGATAGAGGCTATAATGGGCCACTATTACCAATAAGGCCCAATACGACCGATTAATGAAAGTATGACATGTTATTGGGCGTTAACACTTAACTATGACTCACTACACTCCTATATAACCCTTTTAGAACAACTATGACATGATAGAGGCAATAATGTGCCACTAACAGAAATCCAGGCCCAATACGGCCCATTAATGAAAGTATGACATGTTATTGGGCGTTAACAACTAACTATGACTCACTACACTCCTATACAACCCTTTTAGAGCAACTATGACATGATAGAGGCTATAATGGGCCACTAACAGAAATCCAGTCCCAATACAACCTGTAAATGAAAGTATGTCATGTTATTGGGTGTTAACACCTAACTATGACTCACTACACTCCTATATAAGCCTCTTTGAGCAACTATAATATGTTAGAGGCTGTAATGGACCACTATCACCGATCAAGGCCCGATACGGCCCATTAATGAAAGTAAGCCATTTTATTGGCATTAACACCTAACTACAACTCAAAACACTCAAATACAACATTCTTAGAGCAGCTATGTCATGATAGAGGCTATAATGGGCCACTATCACCCATAAGGCCGAATATGGCCCATTAATGAAAGTATGACATGTTATTGGGCGTTAACACTGAACTATGACTCACTACACTCCAATATAACCCTTTTAGAGCAACTATGACATGATAGAAGCTATAATGGGACACCAACAGAAATCCAGTCCCAATATGGCCCATTAATGAAAGTATGACATGTTATTGGGCGTTAACACCTAACTATGACTCACTACATTCCTATATAAGCCTCTTAGAGCAACTATAATATCGTAGAGGCTATAATGAACTACTATCACCAATCGTGGCCCAGTACTGCCCATTAATGAAAGTAAGGCATTTTATTGGCATTAACACCTAACTATGACTCACAACACTCATATACAACACTCTTAGAGTAACTATGTCATGATAGAAGCTATAATGGGCCACTATCACCAATAAGTCCCCGTACGACCCATTAATGAAAGTATGACATGTTATTGGGCGTTAACACTTAACTATGACTCACTGCACTCCTATATAACCCTTTTAGAGCAACTATGACATGATAGAGGCTATAATGGGCCACCAACAGAAATCCAGGCCCAATACGGCCCATTAATGAAAGTATGAAATGTTATTGGGCGTTAACACCTAACTATGACTCACTACACTCCTATATAACCCTTTTAGAGCAACTATGACATGATAGAGGCTATAATGGGCCACTAACAGAAATCCAGTCCCAATACAACCCATTAATGAAAGTATGGCATGTTATTGGGCGTTAACACCTAACTATGACTCACTACACTCCTATATAAGCCTTTTTGAGCAACAATAATATGTCAGAGGCTGTAATGGACCACTATCACCGATCAAGGCCCAATACGGCCCATTAATGAAAGTAAGGCATTTTATTGGCATTAACACCTAACTATGACTCACAACACTCATATACAACACTCTTAGAGCAGCTATGTCATGATAGAAGCTATAATGGGCCACTATCACCAATAAGGCCGAATATGGCCCATTAATGAAAGTATGACATGTTATTGGGCGTTAACACTTAACTATGACTCACTACACTCCTATATAACCCTTTTAGAGCAACTATGACATGATAGAGGCTATAATGGGCCACCAACAGAAATTCAGTCCCAATACGGCCCATTAATGAAAGTATGACATGTTATTGGGCGTTAACACCTAACTATGACTCACTACACTCCTATATAAGCCTCTTAAAGCAACTATAATATGGTAGAGGCTATAATGAACTACTATCACCGATCATGGCCCAGTACGACCAATTATAGAAAGTAAGGCATTTTTTTGGCATTAACACCTAACTACAACTCACAACACTCAAATACAACACTCTTAGAGCAGCTATGTCATGATAGAGGCTATAATGGGCCACTATCACCAATAAGGCCCAATACGACCGATTAATGAAAGTATGACATGTTATTGGGTGTTAACACTTAACTATGACTCACTACACTCCTATATAACCCTTTTAAAACAACTATGACATGATAGAGGCAATAATGTGCCACTAACAGAAATCCATGCCCAATACGGCCCATTAATGAAAGTATGACATGTTATTGGGCGTTAACAACTAACTATGACTCACTACACTCCTATACAACCCTTTTAGAGCAACTATGACATGATAGAGGCTATAATGGGCCACTAACAGAAATCCAGTCCCAATACAACCTGTAATGAAAGTATGTCATGTTATTGGGTGTTAACACCTAACTATGACTCACTACACTCCTATATAAGCCTCTTTGAGCAACTATAATATGTTAGAGGCTGTAATGGACCACTATCACCGATCAAGGCCCGATACGGCCCATTAATGAAAGTAAGGCATTTTATTGGCATTAACACCTAACTATGACTCACAACACTCATATACAACACTCTTAGAGCAGCTATGTCATGATAGAAGCTATAATGGGCCACTATCACCAATAAGGCCGAATATGGCCCATTAGTGAAAGTATGACATGTGCTTGGGCGTTAACACTTAACTATGACTCACTACACTCCTATATAACCCTTTTAGAGCAACTATGACATGATAGAGGATATAATGGGCCACCAACAGAAATCCAGTCCCAATACGGCCCATTAATGAAAGTATGACATGTTATTGGGCGTTAACACCTAACTATGACTCACTACACTCCTATATAAGCCTCTTAGAGCAACTATAATATAGTAGAGGCTATAATGAACTACTATCACCGATCATGGCCCAGTACGGCCCATTAGTGAAAGTAAGGCATTTTATTGGCATTAACACCTAACTATGACTCACAACACTCATATACAACACTCTTAGAGCAACTATGTCATGATAGAAGCTATAATGGGCCACTATCACCAATAAGGCCCAATACGACCCATTAATGAAAGTATGACATGTTATTGGGCGTTAACACTTAATTATGACTCACTGCACTCCTATATAACCCTTTTAGAACAACTATGACATGATAGAGGCTATAATGGGCCACCAACAGAAATCCAGGCCCAATACGGCCCATTAAAGAAAGTATGACATGTTATTGGGCGTTAACACCTAACTATAACTCACTACACTCCTATATAACCCTTTTAGAGCAACTATGACATGATAGAGGCTATAGTGGGCCACTAACAGAAATCCAGTCCCAATACAGCCCATTAATGAAAGTATGGCATGTTATTTGGCGTTAACACCTAACTATGACTCACTACACTCCTATATAATCCTCTTAGAGCAGCTATAATATGGTAGAGGCTATAATGGACCACTATCACCGATCAAGGCCCAATACGGCCCATTAATGAAAGTAAGCCATTTTATTGGCATTAACACCTAACTACAACTCAAAACACTCAAATACAACATTCTTAGAGCAGCTATGTCATGATAGAGGCTATAATGGGCCACTATCACCCATAAGGCCGAATATGGCCCATTAATGAAAGTATGACATGTTATTGGGCGTTAACACTGAACTATGACTCACTACACTCCAATATAACCCTTTTAGAGCAACTATGACATGATAGAGGCTATAATGGGACACCAACAGAAATCCAGTCCCAATATGGCCCATTAATGAAAGTATGACATGTTATTGGGCGTTAACACCTAACTATGACTCACTACATTCCTATATAAGCCTCTTAGAGCAACTATAATATGGTAGAGGCTATAATGAACTACTATCACCAATCGTGGCCCAGTACTGCCCATTAATGAAAGTAAGGCATTTTATTGGCATTAACACCTAACTATGACTCACAACACTCATATACAACACTCTTAGAGTAACTATGTCATGATAGAAGCTATAATGGTCCACTATCACCAATAAGTCCCCGTACGACCCATTAATGAAAGTATGACATGTTATTGGGCGTTAACACTTAACTATGACTCACTGCACTCCTATATAACCCTTTTAGAGCAACTATGACATGATAGAGGCTATAATGGGCCACCAACAGAAATCCAGGCCCAATACGGCCCATTAATGAAAGTATGAAATGTTATTGGGCGTTAACACCTAACTATGACTCACTACACTCCTATATAACCCTTTTAGAGCAACTATGACATGATAGAGGCTATAATGGGCCACTAACAGAAATCCAGTCCCAATACAACCCATTAATGAAAGTATGGCATGTTATTGGGCGTTAACACCTAACTATGACTCACTACACTCCTATATAAGCCATTTTGAGCAACAATAATATGTCAGAGGCTGTAATGGACCACTATCACCGATCAAGGCCCAATACGGCCCATTAATGAAAGTAAGGCATTTTATTGGCATTAACACCTAACTATGACTCACAACACTCATATACAACACTCTTAGAGCAGCTATGTCATGATAGAAGCTATAATGGGCCACTATCACCAATAAGGCCGAATATGGCCCATTAATGAAAGTATGACATGTTATTGGGCGTTAACACTTAACTATGACTCACTACACTCCTATATAACCCTTTTAGAGCAACTATGACATGATAGAGGCTATAATGGGCCACCAACAGAAATTCAGTCCCAATACGGCCCATTAATGAAAGTATGACATGTTATTGGGCGTTAACACCTAACTATGACTCACTACACTCCTATATAAGCCTCTTAGAGCAACTATAATATGGTAGAGGCTATAATGAACTACTATCACCGATCATGGCCCAGTACGACCAATTATAGAAAGTAAGGCATTTTTTTGGCATTAACACCTAACTACAACTCACAACACTCAAATACAACACTCTTAGAGCAGCTATGTCATGATAGAGGCTATAATGGGCCACTATCACCAATAAGGCCCAATACGACCGATTAATGAAAGTATGACATGTTATTGGGTGTTAACACTTAACTATGACTCACTACACTCCTATATAACCCTTTTAAAACAACTATGACATGATAGAGGCAATAATGGGCCACTTACAGAAATCCAGGCCCAATACGGCCCATTAATGAAAGTATGACATGTTATTGGGCGTTAACACCTAACTATGACTCACTACACTCCTATACAACCCTTTTAGAGCAACTATGACATGATAGAGGCTATAATGGGCTACCAACAGAAATCCAGTCCCAATACGGCCCATTAATGAAAGTATGACATGTTATTGGGCGTTAACACCTAACTATGACTCACTACACTCCTATATAAGCCTCTTAGAGTAACTATTATATGGTAGAGGCTATAATGAACTACTATCACCGATCATGGCCCTGTACGACCCATTAATGAAAGTAAGGCATTTTATTGGCATTAACACCTAACTATGACTCACAACACTCATATACAACACTCTTAGAGCAACTATGTCATGATAGAAGCTATAATGGGCCACTATCACCAATAAGGCCCAATACAACCCATTAATGAAAGTATGACATGTTATTGGGCGTTAACACTTAATTATGACTCACTGCACTCCTATATGACCCTTTTAGAGCAACTATGACAGGATAGAGGCTATAATGGGCCACCAACAGAAATCCAGGCCCAATACGGCCCATTAATGAAAGTTTGACATGTTATTGGGTGTTAACACCTAACTATGACTCACTACACTCCTATATAACCCTTTTAGAGCAACTATGACATGATAGAGGCTATAATGGGCCACTAACAGAAATCCAGTCCCAATACAGCCCATTAATGAAAGTATGGCATGTTATTGGGCGTTAACACGTAACTATGACTCATTACACTTTTATATAAGCCTCTTAGAGCAACTATAATATGGTAGAGGCTATAATGGACCACTATCACCGATCAAGGCCCAATACGGCTCATTAATGAAAGTAAGGCATTTTATTGGCATTAACTCCTAACTACGACTCACAACACTCATATACAACACTCTTAGAGCAGCTATGTCATGATAGAAGCTATAATGGGCCACTATCACCCATAAGGCCGAATATGGCCCATTAATGAAAGTATGACATGTTATTGGGCGTTAACACTTAACTATGACTCACTACACTCCTATATAACCCTTTTAGAACAACTATGACATGATAGAGGCAATAATGGGCCACTAACAGAAATCCAGGCCCAATACGGCCCATTAATGAAAGTATGACATGTTATTGGGCGTTAACACCTAACTGTGACTCACTACACTCCTATACAACCCTTTTAGAGCAACTAGAACATGATAGAGGCTATAATGGGCCACTAATAGAAATCCAGGCCCAATACGGCCCATTAATGAAAGTATGACATGTTATTGGGCGTTAACACTTAACTATGACTCACTACATTCCTATATAACCCTTTTAGAGCAACTATGACATGATAGAGGCTATAATGGGCCACTATCACCAATAAGGCCCAATACAACCCATTAATGAAAGTATGACATGTTATTGGGCGTTAACACTTAATTATGACTCACTGCACTCCTATATGACCCTTTTAGAGCAACTATGACATGATAGAGGCTATAATGGGCCACCAACAGAAATCCAGGCCCAATACGGCCCATTAATGAAAGTATGACATGTTATTGGGCGTTAACACCTAACTATGACTCACTACACTCCTATATAACCCTTTTAGAGCAACTATGACATGATAGAGGCAATAATGGGCCACTAACAGAAATCCAGGCCCAATACGGCCCATTAATGAAAGTATGACATGTTATTGGGCGTTAACACCTAACTATGACTCACTACACTCCTATATAAGCCTCTTAGAGCAACTATAATATGGTAGAGTATATAATGAACTACTATCACCGATCATGGCCTAGTACGACCAATTAATGAAAGTTAGGCATTTTATTGGCATTAACACCTAACTATGACTCACAACACTCATATACAACACTCGTAGAGCAACTATGTCATGATAGAAGCTATAATGGGCCACTATCACCAATAAGGCCCAATACGACCCATTAATGAAAGTGTGACATGTTATTGGGCGTTAACACTTAACTATGACTCACTACACTCCTATATAACCCTTTTAGAGCAACTATGACATGATAGAGGCTATAATGGGCCACTAACAGAAATCCAGGCCCAATACAACCCATTAATGAAAGTATGACACGTTATTGGGCATTAACACCTAACTATGACTCACTACACTCCTATATAACCCTTTTAGAGCAATTATGACATGATAGAGGCAATAACGGATCACTATCACCGATCAAGGCCAAATATGGCCCATTATAGAAAGTAAGGCATTTTTTTGGCATTAACACCTAACTACAACTCACAACACTCAAATACAACACTCTTAGAGCAGCTATGTCATGATAGAGGCTATAATGGGCCACTATCACCAATAAGGCCCAATACGACCGATTAATGAAAGTATGACATGTTATTGGGCGTTAACACTTAACTATGACTCACTACACTCCTATATAACCCTTTTAGAACAACTATGACATGATAGAGGCAATAATGGGCCACTAACAGAAATCCAGGCCCAATACGGCCCATTAATGAAAGTATGACATGTTATTGGGCGTTAACACCTAACTATGACTCACTACACTCCTATATAACCCTTTTAGAGCAATTATGACATGATAGAGACAATAATGGATCACTATCACCGATCAAGGACAAATATGGCCCATTATAGAAAGTAAGGCATTTTTTTGGCATTAACACCTAACTACAACTCACAACACTCAAATACAACACTCTTAGAGCAGCTATGTCATGATAGAGGCTATAATGGGCCATTATCACCAATAAGGCCCAATACGACCGATTAATGAAAGTATGACATGTTATTGGGCGTTAACACTTAACTATGAATCACTACACTCCTATATAACCCTTTTAGAACAACTATGACATGATAGAGGCAATAATGGGCCACTAACAGAAATCCAGGCCCAATACGGCCCATTAATGAAAGTATGACATGTTATTGGGCGTTAACACCTAACTATGACTCACTACACTCCTATACAACCCTTTTAGAGCAACTATGACATGATAGAGGCTATAATGGGCTACCATCAGAAATCCAGTCCCAATACGGCCCATTAATGAAAGTATGACATGTTATTGGGCGTTAACACCTAACTATGACTCACTACACTCCTATATAAGCCTCTTAGAGTAACTATTATATGGTAGAGGCTATAATGAACTACTATCACCGATCATGGCCAAGTACGACCCATTAATGAAAGTAAGGCATTTTATTGGCATTAACACCTAACTATGACTAACAACACTCATATACAACACTCTTAGAGCAAGTATGTCATGATAGAAGCTATAATGGGCCACTATCACCAATAAGGCCCAATACAACTCATTAATGAAAGTATGACATGTTATTGGGCGTTAACACTTAATTATGACTCACTGCACTCCTATATGACCCTTTTAGAGCAACTACGACATGATAGAGGCTATAACGGGCCACCAACAGAAATCCAGGCCCAATACGGCCCATTAATGAAAGTATGACATGTTATTGGGCGTTAACACCTAACTATGACTCACTACACTCCTATATAACCCTTTTAGAGCAACTATGACATGATAGAGGCTATAATGGGCCACTAACAGAAATCCAGTCCCAATACAGCCCATTAATGAAAGTATGGCATGTTATTGGGCGTTAACACCTAACTATGACTCACTACACTCCTATATAAGCCTCTTAGAGCAACTATAATATGGTAGAGGCTATAATGGACCACTATCACCGATCAAGGCCCAATACGCCCCATTAATGAAAGTAAGGCATTTTATTGGCATTAACACCTAACTACGACTCACAACACTCATATACAACACTCTTAGAGCAACTATGTCATGATAGAAGCTATAATGGGCCACTATCACCCATAAGGCCGAATATGGCCCATTAATGAAAGTATGACATGTTATTGGGCGTTAACACTGAACTATGACTCACTACACTCCAATATAACCCTTTTAGAGCAACTATGACATGATAGAGGCTATAATGGGACACCAACAGAAATCCAGTCCCAATATGGCCCATTAATGAAAGTATGACATGTTATTGGGCGTTAACACCTAACTATGACTCACTACATTCCTATATAAGCCTCTTAGAGCAACTATAATATGGTAGAGGCTATAATGAACTACTATCACCAATCGTGGCCCAGTACTGCCCATTAATGAAAGTAAGGCATTTTATTGGCATTAACACCTAACTATGACTCACAACACTCATATACAACACTCTTAGAGTAACTATGTCATGATAGAAGCTATAATGGGCCACTATCACCAATAAGTCCCCGTACGACCCATTAATGAAAGTATGACATGTTATTGGGCGTTAACACTTAACTATGACTCACTGCACTCCTATATAACCCTTTTAGAGCAACTATGACATGATAGAGGCTATAATGGGCCACCAACAGAAATCCAGGCCCAATACGGCCCATTAATGAAAGTATGAAATGTTATTGGGCGTTAACACCAAACTATGACTCACTACACTCCTATATAACCCTTTTAGAGCAACTATGACATGATAGAGGCTATAATGGGCCACTAACAGAAATCCAGTCCCAATACAACCCATTAATGAAAGTATGGCATGTTATTGGGCGTTAACACCTAACTATGACTCACTACACTCCTATATAAGCCTTTTTGAGCAACAATAATATGTCAGAGGCTGTAATGGACCACTATCACCGATCAAGGCCCAATACGGCCCATTAATGAAAGTAAGGCATTTTATTGGCATTAACACCTAACTATGACTCACAACACTCATATACAACACTCTTAGAGCAGCTATGTCATGATAGAAGCTATAATGGGCCACTATCACCAATAAGGCCGAATATGGCCCATTAATGAAAGTATGACATGTTATTGGGCGTTAACACTTAACTATGACTCACTACACTCCTATATAACCCTTTTAGAGCAACTATGACATGATAGAGGCTATAATGGGCCACCAACAGAAATTCAGTCCCAATACGGCCCATTAATGAAAGTATGACATGTTATTGGGCGTTAACACCTAACTATGACTCACTACACTCCTATATAAGCCTCTTAGAGCAACTATATTATGGTAGAGGCTATAATGAACTACTATCACCGATCATGGCCCAGTACGACCAATTATAGAAAGTAAGGCATTTTTTTGGCATTAACACCTAACTACAACTCACAACACTCAAATACAACACTCTTAGAGCAGCTATGTCATGATAGAGGCTATAATGGGCCACTATCACCAATAAGGCCCAATACGACCGATTAATGAAAGTATGACATGTTATTGGGTGTTAACACTTAACTATGACTCACTACACTCCTATATAACCCTTTTAAAACAACTATGACATGATAGAGGCAATAATGGGCCACTTACAGAAATCCAGGCCCAATACGGCCCATTAATGAAAGTATGACATGTTATTGGGCGTTAACACCTAACTATGACTCACTACACTCCTATACAACCCTTTTAGAGCAACAATGACATGATAGAGGCTATAATGGGCTACCAACAGAAATCCAGTCCCAATACGGCCCATTAATGAAAGTATGACATGTTATTGGGCGTTAACACCTAACTATGACTCACTACACTCCTATATAAGCCTCTTAGAGTAACTATTATATGGTAGAGGCTATAATGAACTACTATCACCGATCATGGCCCTGTACGACCCATTAATGAAAGTAAGGCATTTTATTGGCATTAACACCTAACTATGACTCACAACACTCATATACAACACTCTTAGAGCAACTATGTCATGATAGAAGCTATAATGGGCCACTATCACCAATAAGGCCCAATACAACCCATTAATGAAAGTATGACATGTTATTGGGCGTTAACACTTAATTATGACTCACTGCACTCCTATATGACCCTTTTAGAGCAACTATGACAGGATAGAGGCTATAATGGGCCACCAACAGAAATCCAGGCCCAATACGGCCCATTAATGAAAGTTTGACATGTTATTGGGTGTTAACACCTAACTATGACTCACTACACTCCTATATAACCCTTTTAGAGCAACTATGACATGATAGAGGCTATAATGGGCCACTAACAGAAATCCAGTCCCAATACAGCCCATTAATGAAAGTATGGCATGTTATTGGGCGTTAACACGTAACTATGACTCATTACACTTTTATATAAGCCTCTTAGAGCAACTATAATATGGTAGAGGCTATAATGGACCACTATCACCGATCAAGGCCCAATACGGCTCATTAATGAAAGTAAGGCATTTTATTGGCATTAACTCCTAACTACGACTCACAACACTCATATACAACACTCTTAGAGCAGCTATGTCATGATAGAAGCTATAATGGGCCACTATCACCCATAAGGCCGAATATGGCCCATTAATGAAAGTATGACATGTTATTGGGCGTTAACACTTAACTATGACTCACTACACTCCTATATAACCCTTTTAGAACAACTATGACATGATAGAGGCAATAATGGGCCACTAACAGAAATCCAGGCCCAATACGGCCCATTAATGAAAGTATGACATGTTATTGGGCGTTAACACCTAACTGTGACTCACTACACTCCTATACAACCCTTTTAGAGCAACTAGAACATGATAGAGGCTATAATGGGCCACTAATAGAAATCCAGGCCCAATACGGCCCATTAATGAAAGTATGACATGTTATTGGGCGTTAACACTTAACTATGACTCACTACATTCCTATATAACCCTTTTAGAGCAACTATGACATGATAGAGGCTATAATGGGCCACTATCACCAATAAGGCCCAATACAACCCATTAATGAAAGTATGACATGTTATTGGGCGTTAACACTTAATTATGACTCACTGCACTCCTATATGACCCTTTTAGAGCAACTATGACATGATAGAGGCTATAATGGGCCACCAACAGAAATCCAGGCCCAATACGGCCCATTAATGAAAGTATGACATGTTATTGGGCGTTAACACCTAACTATGACTCACTACACTCCTATATAACCCTTTTAGAGCAACTATGACATGATAGAGGCAATAATGGGCCACTAACAGAAATCCAGGCCCAATACGGCCCATTAATGAAAGTATGACATGTTATTGGGCGTTAACACCTAACTATGACTCACTACACTCCTATATAAGCCTCTTAGAGCAACTATAATATGGTAGAGGATATAATGAACTACTATCACCGATCATGGCCTAGTACGACCAATTAATGAAAGTTAGGCATTTTATTGGCATTAACACCTAACTATGACTCACAACACTCATATACAACACTCGTAGAGCAACTATGTCATGATAGAAGCTATAATGGGCCACTATCACCAATAAGGCCCAATACGACCCATTAATGAAAGTGTGACATGTTATTGGGCGTTAACACTTAACTATGACTCACTACACTCCTATATAACCCTTTTAGAGCAACTATGACATGATAGAGGCTATAATGGGCCACTAACAGAAATCCAGGCCCAATACAACCCATTAATGAAAGTATGACACGTTATTGGGCATTAACACCTAACTATGACTCACTACACTCCTATATAACCCTTTTAGAGCAATTATGACATGATAGAGGCAATAACGGATCACTATCACCGATCAAGGCCAAATATGGCCCATTATAGAAAGTAAGGCATTTTTTTGGCATTAACACCTAACTACAACTCACAACACTCAAATACAACACTCTTAGAGCAGCTATGTCATGATAGAGGCTATAATGGGCCACTATCACCAATAAGGCCCAATACGACCGATTAATGAAAGTATGACATGTTATTGGGCGTTAACACTTAACTATGACTCACTACACTCCTATATAACCCTTTTAGAACAACTATGACATGATAGAGGCAATAATGGGCCACTAACAGAAATCCAGGCCCAATACGGCCCATTAATGAAAGTATGACATGTTATTGGGCGTTAACACCTAACTATGACTCACTACACTCCTATATAACCCTTTTAGAGCAATTATGACATGATAGAGGCAATAATGGATCACTATCACCGATCAAGGACAAATATGGCCCATTATAGAAAGTAAGGCATTTTTTTGGCATTAACACCTAACTACAACTCACAACACTCAAATACAACACTCTTAGAGCAGCTATGTCATGATAGAGGCTATAATGGGCCACTATCACCAATAAGGCCCAATACGACCGATTAATGAAAGTATGACATGTTATTGGTCGTTAACACTTAACTATGAATCACTACACTCCTATATAACCCTTTTAGAACAACTATGACATGATAGAGGCAATAATGGGCCACTAACAGAAATCCAGGCCCAATACGGCCCATTAATGAAAGTATGACATGTTATTGGGCGTTAACACCTAACTATGACTCACTACACTCCTATACAACCGTTTTAGAGCAACTATGACATGATAGAGGCTATAATGGGCTACCATCAGAAATCCAGTCCCCAATACGGCCCATTAATGAAAGTATGACATGTTATTGGGCGTTAACACCTAACTATGACTCACTACACTCCTATATAAGCCTCTTAGAGTAACTATTATATGGTAGAGGCTATAATGAACTACTATCACCGATCATGGCCAAGTACGACCCATTAATGAAAGTAAGGCATTTTATTGGCATTAACACCTAACTATGACTAACAACACTCATATACAACACTCTTAGAGCAAGTATGTCATGATAGAAGCTATAATGGGCCACTATCACCAATAAGGCCCAATACAACTCATTAATGAAATGTATGACATGTTATTGGGCGTTAACACTTAATTATGACTCACTGCACTCCTATATGACCCTTTTTAGAGCAACTACGACATGATAGAGGCTATAACGGGCCACCAACAGAAATCCAGGCCCAATACGGGCCCATTAATGAAAGTATGACATGTTATTGGGCGTTAACACCTAACTATGACTCACTACACTCCTATATAACCCTTTTAGAGCAACTATGACATGATAGAGGCTATAATGGGCCACTAACAGAAATCCAGTCCAATACAGCCCATTAATGAAAGTATGGCATGTTATTGGGCGTTAACACCTAACTATGACTCACTACAGTCCTATATAAGCCTCTTAGAGCAAACTATATATGGTAGAGGCTATAATGGACCACTATCACCGATCAAGGCCCAATACGCCCCATTAATGAAAGTAAGGCATTTTATTGGCATTAACACCTAACTACGACTCCACAACACTCATATACAACACTCTTAGAGCAACTATGTCATGATAGAAGCTATAATGGGCCACTATCACCCATAAGGCCGAATATGGCCCATTAATGAAAGTATGACATGTGCGTTATTGGGCGTTAACACTTAACGATGACTCACTACACTCCTATATAACTCTTTTAGAGCAACTATGACAAAGATAGAGGCTATAATTGGCCACTAACAGAAATCCAGGCGCAATACGGCCCATTGATCAAAGTATGACACGTTATTGGGCATTAAACACCTAACTTATGACTCACTACACTCCTATATAAACCCTTTTATAGCAACTATGACATGATAGAGGCAATAATGGGCCACTAACAGAAATCCAGGCCCAATACGGGCCCATTAATGAAAGTATGACATTTTATTGGGCGTTAACATTTAACTATGACTCACTACCCTCCTATATAACCCTTTTAGAGCAACTATGACATGATAGAGGGTATAATGGGCCACTAACAGAAATCCAGGCCCAATACGACCCATTAATGAAAGTATGACACGTTATTGGGCGTTAACGCTCCACACCTAACTATGACTCACTACACTCCTTTATAACCCTTTTAGAGCAACTATGACATGATAGAGGCTATAATGGACCACTATCACCGATCAAGGCCAAATATGGCCCATTATAGAAAGTAAGGCATTTTTTTTGGCAATTAACACCTAACTACAACTCACAACACTCAAATACAACACTCTTAGAGCAGCTATGTCATGATAGAGGCTATAATGGGCCACTATCACCAATAAGGCCCAATAAGACCGATTAATTGAAAAGTATGACATGTTATTGGGCGTTAACACTTAACTATGACTCACTACACACCTGTATAACCCTTTTTAGAACAACTTATGACATGATAGAGGCAATAATGGGCCACTAACAGAAATCCAGGCCCAATACGGCCCATTAATGAAAGTAATGACATGTATTGGGCGTTAACAACTAACTATGACTCACTACACTCCTATACAACCCTTTTAGAGCAACTATGACATGATAGAGGCTATAATGGGCCACTAACAGAAATTCAGTCCCAATACAGCCCATTAATGAAAGTATGGCATGTTATTGGGCGTTAACACCTAACTATGACTCACTACACTCCTATACAACCCTTTTAGAGCAACTATGACAAGATAGAGGCTATAATGGACCACTAACAGAAAATCAGGCCCATACGACCCATTGATCAAAGTATGACACGTTATCTGGCATTAACACCTAACTATGACTCACTACACTCCTATATAACCCTGTTATAGCAACTATGACATGATAGAGGCAATAATGGGCCACTAACAGAAATCCAGGCCCAATACGGCCCATTATGAAAGTATGACATGTTATTGGGGCCGTTAACAACTAACTATGGACTCACTACACTCCTATATAAGCCTCTTAGAGCAACTATAATATGGTAGAGGCTATAATGAACTACTATCACCAATCGTGGCCCAGTACTGCCCATTAATGAAAGTAAGGCATTTTATTGGCATTAACACCTAACTATGACTCACAACACTCATATACAACACTCTTAGAGCAGCTATGTCATGATAGAAGCTATAATGGGCCACTATCACCAATAAGGGCGAATATGGCCCATTAGTGAAAGTATGACATGTGCTTGGGCGTTAACACTTAACTATGACTCACTACACTCCGATATAACCCTTTTAGAGGCAACTATGACATGATAGAGGATATAATGGGCCACTATCACCGATCAAGGCCCAAATATGGCCCATTATAGAAAGTAAGGCATTTTTTTGGCATTAACACCTAACTACAACTCACAACACTCAAATACAACACTCTTAGAGCAGCTATGTCATGATTGAGGCTATAATGGGCCACTATCACCAATAAGGCCCAATACGACCCGATTAATGAAAGTATGACATGTTATTGGGCGTTAACACTTAACTATGATTCACTACACACCTGTATAACCCTTTTAGAACAACTATGACATGATAGAGGCAATAATGGGCCACTAACAGAAATCCAGGCCTAATACGGCCCATTAATGAAAGTATGACATGTTATTGGGCGTTAACAACTAACTATGACCTCACTACACTCCTATACAACCCTTTTAGAGCAACTATGACATGATAGAGGCTATAATGGGCCACTAACAGAAATCCAGTCCCAATACAGCCCATTAATGAAAGTATGGCATGTTATTGGGCGTTAACACCTAACTATGACTCACTACACTCCTATACAACCCTTTTAGAGCAACTATGACATGATAGAGGCTATAATGGGCCACTAACAGAAATCCATTCCCAATACAACCTATTAATGAAAGTATGTCATGTTATTGGGTGTTAACACCTAACTATGACTCACTACACTCCTATATAAGCCTCTTTGAGCAACTATAATATGTTAGAGGCTGTAATGGACCACTATCACCGATCAAGGCCCGATACGGCCCATTAAAGAAAGTAAGGGCATTTTATTGGCATTAACACCTAACTATGACTCACAACACTCATATACAACACTCTTAGAGCAGCTATGTCATGATAGAAGCTATAATGGGCCACTATCACCAATAAGGCCGAATATGGCCCATTAGTGAAAGTATGACATGTGCTTGGGCGTTAACACTTAACTAAGACTCACTACACTCCTATATAACCCTTTTAGAGCAACTATGACATGATAGAGGATATAATGGGCCACCAACAGAAATCCAGTCCCAATACGGCCCATTAATGAAAGTATGACATGTTATTGGGCGTTAACACCTAACTATGACTCACTACACTCCTATATAAGCCTCTTAGAGCAACTATAATTGAGTAGAGGCTATAATGAACTACTATCACCGATCATGGCCCAGTACGGCCCATTAATGAAAGTAAGGCATTTTATTGGCATTAACACCTAACTATGACTCACAACACTCATATACAACACTCTTAGAGCAACTATGTCATGATAGAAGCTATAATGGGCCACTATCACCAATAAGGCCCAATACGACCCATTAATGAAAGTATGACATGTTATTGAGCGTTAACACTTAATTATGACTCACTGCACTCCTATATAACCCTTTTAGAACAACTATGACATGATAGAGGCTATAATGGGCCACCAACAGAAATCCAGGCCCAATACGGCCCATTAATGAAAGTATGACATGTTATTGGGCGTTAACACCTAACTATGACTCACTACACTCCTATATAACCCTTTTAGAGCAACTATGACATGATAGAGGCTATAATGGGCCACTAACAGAAATCCAGTCCCAATACAGCCATTAATGAAAGTATGGCATGTTATTGGGCGTTAACACCTAACTATGACTCACTACACTCCTATATAAGCCTCTTAGAGCAACTATAATATAGTAGAGGCTATAATGGACCACTATCACCGATCAAGGCCCAATACGCCCCATTAATGAAAGTAAGGCAATTTTAATTGGCATTAACACCTAACTACGACTCACAACACTCATATACAACACTCTTAGAGCAACTATGTCATGATAGAAGCTATAATGGGCCACTATCACCCATAAGGCCGAATATGGCCCATTAATGAAAGTATGACATGTTATTGGGCGTTAACACTTAACGATGACTCACTACACTCCTATATAACTCTTTTAGAGCAACTATGACAAGATAGAGGCTATAATGGACCACTAACAGAAATCCAGGCCATACGGCCCATTGATCAAAGTATGACACGTTATCTGGCATTAACACCTAACTATGACTCACTACACTCCTTTATAACCCTTTTAGAGCAACTATGACATGATAGAGGCTATAATGGACCCACTATCACCGATCAAGGCCAAATATGGCCCATTATAGAAAGTAAGGCATTTTTTTGGCATTAACACCTAACTACAACTCACAACACTCAAATATAACACTCTTAGAGCAGCTATGTCATGATAGAGGCTATAATGGGCCACTATCACCAATAAGGCCCAATACGACCGATTAATGAAAGTATGACATGTTATTGGGCGTTAACACTTAACTATGACTCACTACACACCTGTATAACCCTTTTAGAACAACTATGACATGATAGAGGCAATAATGGGCCACTAACAGAAATCCAGGCCCAATATGGCCCATTAATGAAAGTATGACATGTTATTGGGCGTTAACAACTAACTATGACTCACTACACTCCTATACAACCCTTTTAGAGCAACTATGACATGATAGAGGCTATAATGGGCCACTAACAGAAATTCAGTCCCAATACAGCCCATTAATGAAAGTATGGCATGTTATTGGGCGTTAACAACCTAACTATGACTCACTACACTCCTATACAACCCTTTTAGAGCAACTATGACATGATAGAGGCTATAATGGGCCACTAACAGAAATCCAGTCCCAATACAACCTATTAATGAAAGTATGTCATGTTATTGGGTGTTAACACCTAACTATGACTCACTACACTCCTATACAAGCCTCTTTGAGCAACTATAATATGTTAGAGGCTGTAATGGACCACTATCACCGATCAAGGCCCGATACGGCCCATTAAAGAAAGTAAGGCATTTTATTGGCATTAACACCTAACTATGACTCACAACACTCATATACAACACTCTTAGAGCAGCTATGTCATGATAGAAGCTATAATGGGCCACTATCACCAATAAGGCCGAATATGGCCCATTAGTGAAAGTATGACATGTGCTTGGGCGTTAACACTTAACTATGACTCACTACACTCCTATATAACCCTTTTAGAGCAACTATGACATGATAGAGGATATAATGGGCCACTATCACCGATCAAGGCCAAATATGGCCCATTATAGAAAGTAAGGCATTTTTTTGGCATTAACACCTAACTACAACTCACAACACTCAAATACAACACTCTTAGAGCAGCTATGTCATGATTGAGGCTATAATGGGCCACTATCACCAATAAGGCCCAATACGACCGATTAATGAAAGTATGACATGTTATTGGGCGTTAACACTTAACTATGACTCACTACACACCTGTATAACCCTTTTAGAACAACTATGACATGATAGAGGCAATAATGGGCCACTAACAGAAATCCAGGCCCAATACGGCCCATTAATGAAAGTATGACATGTTATTGGGCGTTAACAACTAACTATGACTCACTACACTCCTATACAACCCTTTTAGAGCAACTATGACATGATAGAGGCTATAATGGGCCACTAACAGAAATCCAGTCCCAATACAGCCCATTAATGAAAGTATGGCATGTTATTGGGCGTTAACACCTAACTATGACTCACTACACTCCTATACAACCCTTTTAGAGCAACTATGACATGATAGAGGCTATAATGGGCCACTAACAGAAATCCATTCCCAATACAACCTATTAATGAAAGTATGTCATGTTATTGGGTGTTAACACCTAACTATGACTCACTACACTCCTATATAAGCCTCTTTGAGCAACTATAATATGTTAGAGGCTGTAATGGACCACTATCACCGATCAAGGCCCGATACGGCCCATTAAAGAAAGTAAGGCATTTTATTGGCATTAACACCTAACTATGACTCACAACACTCATATACAACACTCTTAGAGCAGCTATGTCATGATAGAAGCTATAATGGGCCACTATCACCAATAAGGCCGAATATGGCCCATTAGTGAAAGTATGACATGTGCTTGGGCGTTAACACTTAACTATGACTCACTACACTCCTATATAACCCTTTTAAAGCAACTATGACATGATAGAGGATATAATGGGCCACCAACAGAAATCCAGTCCCAATACGGCCCATTAATGAAAGTATGACATGTTATTGGGCGTTAACACCTAACTATGACTCACTACACTCCTATATAAGCCTCTTAGAGCAACTATAATTGAGTAGAGGCTATAATGAACTACTATCACCGATCATGGCCCAGTACGGCCCATTAATGAAAGTAAGGCATTTTATTGGCATTAACACCTAACTATGACTCACAACACTCATATACAACACTCTTAGAGCAACTATGTCATGATAGAAGCTATAATGGGCCACTATCACCAATAAGGCCCAATACGACCCATTAATGAAAGTATGACATGTTATTGAGCGTTAACACTTAATTATGACTCACTGCACTCCTATATAACCCTTTTAGAACAACTATGACATGATAGAGGCTATAATGGGCCACCAACAGAAATCCAGGCCCAATACGGCCCATTAATGAAAGTATGACATGTTATTGGGCGTTAACACCTAACTATGACTCACTACACTCCTATATAACCCTTTTAGAGCAACTATGACATGATAGAGGCTATAATGGGCCACTAACAGAAATCCAGTCCCAATACAGCCCATTAATGAAAGTATGGCATGTTATTGGGCGTTAACACCTAACTATGACTCACTACACTCCTATATAAGCCTCTTAGAGCAACTATAATATAGTAGAGGCTATAATGGACCACTATCACCGATCAAGGCCCAATACGCCCCATTAATGAAAGTAAGGCAATTTTATTGGCATTAACACCTAACTACGACTCACAACACTCATATACAACACTCTTAGAGCAACTATGTCATGATAGAAGCTATAATGGGCCACTATCACCCATAAGGCCGAATATGGCCCATTAATGAAAGTATGACATGTTATTGGGCGTTAACACTTAACGATGACTCACTACACTCCTATATAACTCTTTTAGAGCAACTATGACAAGATAGAGGCTATAATGGACCACTAACAGAAATCCAGGCCCATACGGCCCATTGATCAAAGTATGACACGTTATCTGGCATTAACACCTAACTATGACTCACTACACTCCTATATAACCCTGTTATAGCAACTATGACATGATAGAGGCAATAATGGGCCACTAACAGAAATCCAGGCCCAATACGGCCCATTAATGAAAGAATGACATGTTATTGGGCGTTAACACCTAACTATGACTCACTACACTCCTATATAAGCCTCTTAGAGCAACTATAATATGGTAGAGGCTATAATGAACTACTATCACCGATCATGGCCCAGTATGACCAATTAATGAAAGTTAGGCATTTTATTGGCATTAACACCTTACTATGACTCACAACACTCATATACAACACTCTTAGAGCAACTATGTCATGATAGAAGCTATAATGGGCCACTATCACCAATAAGGCCCAATACGACCGATTAATGAAAGTATGACATGTTATTGGGCGTTAACACTTAACTATGACTCACTACACTCCTATATAACCCTTTTAGAACAACTATGACATGATAGAGGCAATAATGGGCCACTAACAGAAATCCAGGCCCAATACGGCCCATTAATGAAAGTATGACATGTTATTTGGTGTTAACACCTAACTATGACTCACTACACTCCTATACAACCCTTTTAGAGCAACTATGACATGATAGAGGCTATAATGGGCCACCAACAGAAATCCAGTCCCAATACGGCCCATTAGTGAAAGTATGACATGTTATTGGGCGTTAACACCTAACTATGACTCACTACACTCCTATATAAGCCTCTTAGAGTAACTATTATATGGTAGAGGCTATAATGAACTACTATCACCGATCAAGGCCAGTACGACCCATTAATGAAAGTAAGGCATTTTATTGGCATTAACACCTAACTATGACTCACAACACTCATATACAACACTCTTAGAGCAACTATGTCATGATAGAAGCTATAATGGGCCACTATCACCAATAAGGCCCAATACGACCCATTAATGAAAGTATGACATGTTATTGGGCGTTAACACTTAACTATGACTCACTACACTCCTATATAACCCTTTTAGAGCAACTATGACATGATAGAGGCTATAATGGGCCACTAACAGAAATCCAGGCCCAATACGACCCATTAATGAAAGTATGACACGTTATTGGGCATTAACACCTAACTATGACTCACTACACTCCTATATAACCCTTTTAGAGCAATTATGACATGATAGAGGCAATAATGGATCACTATCACAGATCAAGGCCAAAGATTGCCCATTATAGAAAGTAAGGCATTTTTTTGGCATTAACACCTAACTACAACTCACAACACTCAAATACAACACTCTTAGAGCAGCTATGTCATGATAGAGGCTATAAAGGACCACTATCACCAAGAAGGCCCAATACGACCGATTAATGAAAGTATGACATGTTATTGAGCGTTAACACTTAAGTATGACTCACTACACTCCTATATAACCCTTTTAGAACAACTATGACATGATAGAGGCAATAATGGGCCACTAACAGAAATCCAGGCCCAATACGTCCCATTAATGAAAGTATGACATGTTATTGGACGTTAACACCTAACTATGACTCACTACACTCCTATACAACCCTTTTAGAGCAACTATGACATGATAGAGGCTATAATGGGCCACCAACAGAAATCCAGTCCCAATATGGCCCATTAATGAAAGTATGACATTTTATTGGGCGTTAACACCTAACTATGACTCACTACACTCCTATATAAGCCTCTTAGAGTAACTAATATATGGTAGAGGCTATAATGAACTACTATCACCGATCATGGCCCAGTACGACCCATTAATGAAAGTAAGGCATTTTATTGGCATTAACACCTAACTATGACTCACAACACTCATATACAACACTCTTAGAGCAACTATGTCATGATAGAAGCTATAATGGGCCACTATCACCAATAAGGCCCAATACAACCCATTAATGAAAGTATGACATGTTATTGGGCGTGAACACTTAATTATGACTCACTGCACTTCTATATAACCCTTTTAGAGCAACTATGACATGATAGAGGCTATAATGGGCCACCAACAGAAATCCAGGCCCAATACGGCCCATTAATGAAAGTATGACATGTTATTGGGCGTTAACACCTAACTATGACTCACTACACTCCTATATAACCCTTTTAGAGCAACTATGACATGATAGAGGCTATAATGGGCCACTAACAGAAATCCAGCCCCAATACAGCCCATTAATGAAAGTATGGCATGTTATTGGGCGTTAACACCTAACTATGACTCACTACAGTCCTATATAAGCCTCTTAGAGCAACTATAATATGGTAGAGGCTATAATGGACCACTATCACCGATCAAGGCCCAATACGCCCCATTAATGAAAGTAAGGCATTTTATTGGCATTAACACCTAACTACGACAAACAACACTCATATACAACACTCTTAGAGCAACTATGTCATGATAGAAGCTATAATGGGCCACTATCACCCATAAGGCCGAATATGGCCCATTAATGAAAGTATGACATGTTATTGGGCGTTAACACTTAACGATGACTCACTACACTCCTATATAACTCTTTTAGAGCAACTATGACAAGATAGAGGCTATAATGGGCCACTAACAGAAATCCAGGCCCAATACGGCCCATTGATCAAAGTATGACACGTTATTGGGCGTTAACACCTAACTATGACTCACTACACTCCTATACAACCCTTTTAGAGCAACTATGACATGATAGAGGCTATAATGGGCCACCAACAGAAATCCAGTCCCAATACGGCCCATTAGTGAAAGTATGACATGTTATTGGGCGTTAACACCTAACTATGACTCACTACACTCCTATATAAGCCTCTTAGAGTAACTATTATATGGTAGAGGCTATAATGAACTACTATCACCGATCATGGCCAGTACGACCCATTAATGAAAGTAAGGGATTTTATTGGCATTAACACCTAACTATGACTCACAACACTCATATACAACACTCTTAGAGCAACTATGTCATGATAGAAGCTATAATGGGCCACTATCACCAATAAGGCCCAATACGACTCATTAATGAAAGTATGACATGTTATTGGGCGTTAACACTTAACTATGACTCACTACACTCCTATATAACCCTTTTAGAGCAACTATGACATGATAGAGGCTATAATGGGCCACTAACAGAAATCCAGGCCCAATACGACCCTTTAATGAAAGTATGACACGTTATTGGGCATTAACACCTAACTATGACTCACTACACTCCTATATAACCCTTTTAGAGCAATTATGACATGATAGAGGCAATAATGGATCACTATCACAGATCAAGGCCAAAGATTGCCCATTATAGAAAGTAAGGCATTTTTTTGGCATTAACACATAACTACAACTCACAACACTCAAATACAACACTCTTAGAGCAGCTATGTCATGATAGAGGCTATAAAGGGCCACTATCACCAAGAAGGCCCAATACGACCGATTAATGAAAGTATGACATGTTATTGAGCGTTAACACTTAACTATGACTCACTACACTCCTATATAACCCTTTTAGAACAACTATGACATGATAGAGGCAATAATGGGCCACTAACAGAAATCCAGGCCCTATACGGCCCATTAATGAAAGTATGACATGTTATTGGGCGTTAACACCTAACTATGACTCACTACACTCCTATACAACCCTTTTAGAGCAACTATGACTTGATAGAGGCTATAATGGGCCACCAACAGAAATCCAGTCCCAATACGGCCCATTAATGAAAGTATGACATTTTATTGGGCGTTAACACCTAACTATGACTCACTACACTCCTATATAAGCCTCTTAGAGTAACTAATATATGGTAGAGGCTATAATGAACTACTATCACCGATCATGGCCCAGTACGACCCATTAATGAAAGTAAGGCATTTTATTGGCATTAACACCTAACTATGACTCACAACACTCATATACAACACTCTTAGAGAAACTATGTCATGATAGAAGCTATAATGGGCCACTATCACCAATAAGGCCCAATACAACCCATTAATGAAAGTATGACATGTTATTGGGCGTGAACACTTAATTATGACTCACTGCACTCCTATATAACCCTTTTAGAGCAACTATGACATGATAGAGACTATAATGGGCCACCAACAGAAATCCAGGCCCAATACGGCCCATTAATGAAAGTATGACATGTTATTGGGCGTTAACACCTAACTATGACTCACTACACTCCTATATAACCCTTTTAGAGCAACTATGACATGATAGAGGCTATAATGGGCCACTAACAGAAATCCAGTCCCAATACAGCCCATTAATGAAAGTATGGCATGTTATTGGGCGTTAACACCTAACTATGACTCACTACACTCCTATATAAGCCTCTTAGAGCAACTATAATATGGTAGAGGCTATAATGGACCACTGTCACCGATCAAGGCCCAATACGCCCCATTAATGAAAGTAAGGCATTTTATTGGCATTAACACCTAACTACGACAAACAACACTCATATACAACACTCTTAGAGCAACTATGTCATGATAGAAGCTATAATGGGCCAATATCACCCATAAGGCCGAATATGGCCCATTAATGAAAGTATGACATGTTATTGGGCGTTAACACTTAACGATGACTCACTACACTCCTATATAACTCTTTTAGAGCAACTATGACAAGATAGAGGCTATAATGGGCCACTAACAGAAATCCAGGCCCAATACGGCCCATTGATCAAAGTATGACACGTTATTGGGCGTTAACACCTAACTATGACTCACTACACTCCTATACAACCCTTTTAGAGCAACTATGACATGATAGAGGCTATAATGGGCCACCAACAGAAATCCAGTCCCAATACGGCCCATTAGTGAAAGTATGACATGTTATTGGGCGTTAACACCTAACTATGACTCACTACACTCCTATATAAGCCTCTTAGAGTAACTATTATATGGTAGAGGCTATAATGAACTACTATCACCGATCATGGCCAGTACGACCCATTAATGAAAGTAAGGGATTTTATTGGCATTAACACCTAACTATGACTCACAACACTCATATACAACACTCTTAGAGCAACTATGTCATGATAGAAGCTATAATGGGCCACTATCACCAATAAGGCCCAATACGACCCATTAATGAAAGTATGACATGTTATTGGGCGTTAACATTTAACTATGACTCACTACACTCCTATATAACCCTTTTAGAGCAACTATGACATGATAGAGGCTATAATGGGCCACTAACAGAAATCCAGGCCCAATACGACCCATTAATGAAAGTATGACACGTTATTGGGCATTAACACCTAACTATGACTCACTACACTCCTATATAACCCTTTTAGAGCAATTATGACATGATAGAGGCAATAATGGATCACTATCACAGATCAAGGCCAAAGATTGCCCATTATAGAAAGTAAGGCATTTTTTTGGCATTAACACATAACTACAACTCACAACACTCAAATACAACACTCTTAGAGCAGCTATGTCATGATAGAGGCTATAAAGGGCCACTATCACCAAGAAGGCCCAATACGACCGATTAATGAAAGTATGACATGTTATTGAGCGTTAACACTTAACTATGACTCACTACACTCCTATATAACCCTTTTAGAACAACTATGACATGATAGAGGCAATAATGGGCCACTAACAGAAATCCAGGCCCAATACGGCCCATTAATGAAAGTATGACATGTTATTGGGCGTTAACACCTAACTATGACTCACTACACTCCTATACAACCCTTTTAGAGCAACTATGACATGATAGAGGCTATAATGGGCCACCAACAGAAATCCAGTCCCAATACGGCCCATTAATGAAAGTATGACATTTTATTGGGCGTTAACACCTAACTATGACTCACTACACTCCTATATAAGCCTCTTAGAGTAACTAATATATGGTAGAGGCTATAATGAACTACTATCACCGATCATGGCCCAGTACGACCCATTAATGAAAGTAAGGCATTTTATTGTCATTAACACCTAACTATGACTCACAACACTCATATACAACACTCTTAGAGCAACTATGTCATGATAGAAGCTATAATGGGCCACTATCACCAATAAGGCCCAATACAACCCATTAATGAAAGTATGACATGTTATTGGGCGGTGAACACTTAATTATGACTCACTGCACTCCTATATAACCCTTTTAGAGCAACTATGACATGATAGAGGCTATAATGGGCCACCAACAGAAATCCAGGCCCAATACGGCCCATTAATGAAAGTATGACATGTTATTGGGCGTTAACACCTAACTATGACTCACTACACTCCTATATAACCCTTTTAGAGCAACTATGACATGATAGAGGCTATAATGGGCCACTAACAGAAATCCAGTCCCAATACAGCCCATTAATGAAAGTATGGCATGTTATTGGGCGTTAACACCTAACTATGACTCACTACACTCCTATATAAGCCTCTTAGAGCAACTATAATATGGTAGAGGCTATAATGGACCACTATCACCGATCAAGGCCCAATACGCCCCATTAATGAAAGTAAGGCATTTTATTGGCATTAACACCTAACTACGACAAACAACACTCATATACAACACTCTTAGAGCAACTATGTCATGATAGAAGCTATAATGGGCCACTATCACCCATAAGGCCGAATATGGCCCATTAATGAAAGTATGACATGTTATTGGGCGTTAACACTTAACGATGACTCACTACACTCCTATATAACTCTTTTAGAGCAACTATGACAAGATAGAGGCTATAATGGGCCACTAACAGAAATCCAGGCCCAATACGGCCCATTGATCAAAGTATGACACGTTATTGGGCGTTAACACCTAACTATGACTCACTACACTCCTATACAACCCTTTTAGAGCAACTATGACATGATAGAGGCTATAATGGGCCACCAACAGAAATCCAGTCCCAATACGGCCCATTAGTGAAAGTATGACATATTATTGGGCGTTAACACCTAACTATGACTCACTACACTCCTATATAAGCCTCTTAGAGTAACTATTATATGGTAGAGGCTATAATGAACTACTATCACCGATCATGGCCAGTACGACCCATTAATGAAAGTAAGGGATTTTATTGGCATTAACACCTAACTATGACTCACAACACTCATATACAACACTCTTAGAGCAACTATGTCATGATAGAAGCTATAATGGGCCACTATCACCAATAAGGCCCAATACGACCCATTAATGAAAGTATGACATGTTATTGAGCGTTAACACTTAACTATGACTCACTACACTCCTATATAACCCTTTTAGAACAACTATGACATGATAGAGGCAATAATGGGCCACTAACAGAAATCCAGGCCCAATACGGCCCATTAATGAAAGTATGACATGTTATTGGGCGTTAACACCTAACTATGACTCACTACACTCCTATACAACCCTTTTAGAGCAACTATGACATGATAGAGGCTATAATGGGCCACCAACAGAAATCCAGTCCCAATACGGCCCATTAATGAAAGTATGACATTTTATTGGGCGTTAACACCTAACTATGACTCACCACACTCCTATATAAGCCTCTTAGAGTAACTAATATATGGTAGAGGCTATAATGAACTACTATCACCGATCATGGCCCAGTACGACCCATTAATGAAAGTAAGGCATTTTATTGTCATTAACACCTAACTATGACTCACAACACTCATATACAACACTCTTAGAGCAACTATGTCATGATAGAAGCTATAATGGGCCACTATCACCAATAAGGCCCAATACAACCCATTAATGAAAGTATGACATGTTATTGGGCGTGAACACTTAATTATGACTCACTGCACTCCTATATAACCCTTTTAGAGCAACTATGACATGATAGAGGCTATAATGGGCCACCAACAGAAATCCAGGCCCAATACGGCCCATTAATGAAAGTATGACATGTTATTGGGCGTTAACACCTAACTATGACTCACTACACTCCTATATAACCCTTTTAGAGCAACTATGACATGATAGAGGCTATAATGGGCCACTAACAGAAATCCAGTCCCAATACAGCCCATTAATGAAAGTATGGCATGTTATTGGGCGTTAACACCTAACTATGACTCACTACACTCCTATATAAGCCTCTTAGAGCAACTATAATATGGTAGAGGCTATAATGGACCACTATCACCGATCAAGGCCCAATACGCCCCATTAATGAAAGTAAGGCATTTTATTGGCATTAACACCTAACTACGACAAACAACACTCATATACAACACTCTTAGAGCAACTATGTCATGATAGAAGCTATAATGGGCCACTATCACCCGTAAGGCCGAATATGGCCCATTAATGAAAGTATGACATGTTATTGGGCGTTAACACTTAACGATGACTCACTACACTCCTATATAACTCTTTTAGAGCAACTATGACAAGATAGAGGCTATAATGGGCCACTAACAGAAATCCAGGCCCAATACGGCCCATTGATCAAAGTATGACACGTTATTGGGCGTTAACACCTAACTATGACTCACTACACTCCTATACAACCCTTTTAGAGCAACTATGACATGATAGAGGCTATAATGGGCCACCAACAGAAATCCAGTCCCAATACGGCCCATTAGTGAAAGTATGACATGTTATTGGGCGTTAACACCTAACTATGACTCACTACACTCCTATATAAGCCTCTTAGAGTAACTATAATATGGTAGAGGCTATAATGAACTACTATCACCGATCATGGCCAGTACGACCCATTAATGAAAGTAAGGGATTTTATTGGCATTAACACCTAACTATGACTCACAACACTCATATACAACACTCTTAGAGCAACTATGTCATGATAGAAGCTATAATGGGCCACTATCACCAATAAGGCCCAATACGACCCATTAATGAAAGTATGACATGTTATTGGGCGTTAACACTTAACTATGACTCACTACACTCACTCACGTGTGATATTGAGGGCTATAATGGGCCACTAACAGAAATCCAGGCCCAATACGACCCATTAATGAAAGTATGACACGTTATTGGGCATTAACACCTAACTATGACTCATACACTCCTATATAACCCTTTTAGAGCAATTATGACATGATAGAAGGCAATAATGGATCACTATCACAGATCAAGGCCAAAGACTGCCCATTATAGAAAGTAAGGCATTTTTTTGGCATTAACACATAACTACAACTCACAACACTCAAATACAACACTCTGTAGAGCAGCTATGTCATGATAGAGGCTATAAAGGGCCACTATCACCAAGAAGGCCCAATTACGACCGATTAATGAAAGTATGACATGTTATTGAGCGTTAACACTTAACTATGACTCACTACACTCCTATATAACCCTTTTAGAACAACTATGACATGATAGAGGCAATAATGGGCCACTAACAGAAATCCAGGCCCAATACGGCCCATTAATGAAAGTATGACATGTTATTGGGCGTTAACACCTAACTATGACTCACTACACTCCTATACAACCCTTTTAGAGCAACTATGACATGATAGAGGCTATAATGGGCCACCAACAGAAATCCAGTCCCAATTACGGCCCAATTAATGAAAAGTATGACATTTTATTGGGCGTTAACACCTAACTATGACTCACTACACTCCTATATAAGCCTCTTAGAGTAACTAATATATGGTAGAGGCTATAATGAACTACTATCACCGATCATGGCCCAGTACGACCCATTAATGAAAGTAAGGCATTTTATTGTCATTAACACCTAACTATGACTCACAACACTCATATACAACACTCTTAGAGCAACTATGTCATGATAGAAGCTATAATGGGCCACTATCACCAATAAGGCCCAATACAACCCATTAATGAAAGTATGACATGTTATTGGGCGGTGAACACTTAATTATGACTCACTGCACTCCTATATAACCCTTTTAGAGCAACTATGACATGATAGAGGCTATAATGGGCCACCAACAGAAATCCAGGCCCAATACGGCCCATTAATGAAAGTATGACATGTTATTGGGCGTTAACACCTAACTATGACTCACTACACTCCTATATAACCCCTTTTAGAGCTACTATGACATGATAGAGGCTATAATGGGCCATCTAACAGAAATCCAGTCCCAATACAGCCCATTAATGAAAGTATGGCATGTTATTGGGCGTTAACACCTAACTATGACTCACTACACTCCTATATAAGCCTCTTAGAGCAACTATAATATGGTAGAGGCTTATAATGGACCACTATCACCGATCAAGGCCCAATACGCCCCATTAATGAAAGTAAGGCATTTTATTGGCATTAACACCTAACTACGACAAACAACACTCATATACAACACTCTTAGAGCAACTATGTCATGATAGAAGCTATAATGGGCCACTATCACCCATAAGGCCGAATATGGCCCATTAATGAAAGTATGACATGTTATTGGGCGTTAACACTTAACGATGACTCACTACACTCCTATATAACTCTTTATAGAGCAACTATGACAAGATAGAGGCTATAATGGGCCACTAACAGAAATCCAGGCCCAATACGGCCCATTGATCAAAGTATGACACGTTTATTGGGCATTAACACCTAACTATGACTCACTACACTCCTATACAACCCTTTTAGAGCAACTATGACATGATAGAGGCTATAATGGGCCACCAACAGAAATCCAGTCCCAATACGGCCCATTAGTGAATGTATGACATGTTTATGGGCGTTAACACCTAACTATGACTCACTACACTCCTATATAAGCCTCTTAGAGTAACTATTATATGGTAGAGGCTATAATGAACTACTATCACCGATCATGGCCAGTACGAGCCCATTAATGAAAGTAAGGGATTTTATTGGCATTAACACCTAACTATGACTCACAACACTCATATACAACACTCTTAGAGCAACTATGTCATGATCGAAGCTATAATGGGCCTACTATCACCAATAAGGCCCAATACGACCCATTAATGAAAGTATGACATGTTATTGGGCGGTTAACACTTAACTATGACTCACTACACTCCTATATAACCCTTTTAGAGCAACTATGACATGATAGAGGCTATAATGGGCCACTAACAGAAATCCAGGCCCAATACGACCCATTAATGAAAGTATGACACGTTATTGGGCATTAACACCTAACTATGACTCACTACACTCCTATATAACCCTTTTAGAGCAATTATGACATGATAGAGGCAATAATGGATCACTATCACAGATCAAGGCCAAAGATTGCCCATTATAGAAAGTAAGGCATTTTTTTGGCGATTAACACATAACTACAACTCACAACACTCAAATACAACACTCTTAGAGCCGCTATGTCATGATAGAGGCTATAAAGGGCCACTATCACCAAGAAGGCCCAATACGACCGATTAATGAAAGTATGACATGTTATTGAGCGTTAACACTTAACTATGACTCACTACACTCCTATATAACCCTTTTAGAACAACTATGACATGATAGAGGCAATAATGGGCCACTAACAGAAATCCAGGCCCAATACGGCCCAATAATGAAAGTATGACATGTTATTGGGCGTTAACACCTAACTATGACTCACTACACTCCTATACAACCCTTTTAGAGCAACTATGACATGATAGAGGCTATAATGGGCCCCACCAACAGAAATCCGAGTCCCAATACGGCCCATTAATGAAAGTATGACATTTTTTTGGGCGTTAACACCTAACTATGACTCACTACACTCCTATATAAGCCTCTTAGAGTAACTAATATATGGTAGAGGCTATAATGAACTACTATCACCGATCATGGCCCAGTACGACCCATTAATGAAAGTAAGGCATTTTATTGTCATTAACACCTAACTATGACTCACATCACTCATATACAACACTCTTTAGAGGCAACTATGTCATGATAGAAGCTATAATGGGCCACTATCACCAATAAGGCCCAATACAACCCATTAATGAAAGTATGACATGTTATTGGGCGTGAACACTTTATTATGACTCACTGCACTCCTATATAACCCCTTTTAGAGCAACTATGACATGATAGAGGCTATAATGGGCCACCAACAGAAATCTAGGCCCAATACGGCCCATTAATGAAAGTATGACATGTTATTGGGCGTTAACACCTAACTATGACTCACTACACTCCTATATAACCCTTTTAGAGCAACTATGACATGATAGAGGCTATAATGGGCCACTAACAGAAATCCAGTCCCAATACAGCCCATTAATGAAAGTATGGCATGTTATTGGGCGTTAACACCTAACTATGACTCACTACACTCCTATATAAGCCTCTTAGAGCAACTATAATATGGTAGAGGGCTATAATGGACCACTATCACCGATCAAGGCCCAATACGCCCCATTAATGAAAGTAAGGCATTTTATTGGCATTAACACCTAACTACGACAAACAACACTCATATTCAACACTCTTAGAGCAACTATGTCATGATAGAAGCTATAATGGGCCACTATCACCCATAAGGCCGAATATGGCCCATTAATGAAAGTATGACATGTTATTGGGCGTTAACACTTAACGATGACTCACTACACTCCTATATAACTCTTTTAGAGCAACTATGACAAGATAGAGGCTATAATGGGCCACTAACAGAAATCCAGGCCCAATACGGCCCATTGATCAAAGTATGACACGTTATTGGGCATTAACACCTAACTATGACTCACTACACTCCTATACAACCCTTTTAGAGCAACTATGACATGATAGAGGCTATAATGGGCCACCAACAGAAATCCAGTCCCAATACGGCCCATTAGTGAATGTATGACATGTTATTGGGCGGTTAACACCTAACTATGACTCACTACACTCCTATATAAGCCTCTTAGAGTAACTATTATATGGTAGAGGCTATAATGAACTACTATCACCGATCATGGCCAGTACGACCCATTAATGAAAGTAAGGGATTTTATTGGCATTAACACCTAACTATGACTCACAACACTCATATACAACACTCTTAGAGCAACTATGTCATGATAGAAGCTATAATGGGCCACTATCACCAATAAGGCCCAATACGACCCATTAATGAAAGTATGACATGTTATTGGGCGTTAACACTTAACTATGACTCACTACACTCCTATATAACCCTTTTAGAGCAACTATGACATGATAGAGGCTATAATGGGCCACTAACAGAAATCCAGGCCCAATACGACCCATTAATGAAAGTATGACACGTTATTGGGCATTAACACCTAACTATGACTCACTACACTCCTATATAACCCTTTTAGAGCAATTATGACATGATAGAGGCAATAATGGATCACTATCACAGATCAAGGCCAAAGATTGCCCATTATAGAAAGTAAGGCATTTTTTTGGCATTAACACATAACTACAACTCACAACACTCAAATACAACACTCTTAGAGCAGCTATGTCATGATAGAGGCTATAAAGGGCCACTATCACCAAGAAGGCCCAATACGACCGATTAATGAAAGTATGACATGTTATTGAGCGTTAACACTTAACTATGACTCACTACACTCCTATATAACCCTTTTAGAACAACTATGACATGATAGAGGCAATAATGGGCCACTAACAGAAATCCAGGCCCAATACGGCCCATTAATGAAAGTATGACATGTTATTGGGCGTTAACACCTAACTATGACTCACTACACTCCTATACAACCCTTTTAGAGCAACTATGACATGATAGAGGCTATAATGGGCCACCAACAGAAATCCAGTCCCAATACGGCCCATTAATGAAAGTATGACATTTTATTGGGCGTTAACACCTAACTATGACTCACTACACTCCTATATAAGCCTCTTAGAGTAACTAATATATGGTAGAGGCTATAATGAACTACTATCACCGATCATGGCCCAGTACGACCCATTAATGAAAGTAAGGCATTTTATTGTCATTAACACCTAACTATGACTCACAACACTCATATACAACACTCTTAGAGCAACTATGTCATGATAGAAGCTATAATGGGCCACTATCACCAATAAGGCCCAATACAACCCATTAATGAAAGTATGACAAGTTATTGGGCGTGAACACTTAATTATGACTCACTGCACTCCTATATAACCCTTTTAGAGCAACTATGACATGATAGAGGCTATAATGGGCCACCAACAGAAATCAAGGCCCAATACGGCCCATTAATGAAAGTATGACATGTTATTGGGCGTCAACACCTAACTATGACTCACTACACTCCTATATAACCCTTTTAGAGCAACTATGACATGATAGAGGCTATAATGGGCCACTATCACCCATAAGGCCGAATATGGCCCATTAATGAAAGTATGACATGTTATTGGGCGTTAACACTTAACTATGACTCACTACACTCCTATATAACACTTTTAGAACAACTATGACATGATAGAGGCAATAATGGGCCACTAACAGAAATCCAGGCCCAATATGGCCCATTAATGAAAGTATGACATGTTATTGAGCGTTAACACCTAACTATGACTCACTACACTCCTATACAACCCTTTTAGAGCAACTATGACATAATAGAGGCTATAATGGGCCACTAACAGAAATCCAGTCCCAATACAGCCCATTAATGAAAGTATGGCATGTTATTGGTCGTTAACACCTAACTATGACTCACTACACTCCTATACAACCCTTTTAGAGCAACAATGACATGATAGAGGCTATAATGGGCCACTAACAGAAATCCAGTCCCAATACAACCTATTAATGAAAGTATGTCATGTTATTGGGCGTTAACACCTAACTATGACTCACTACACTCCTATATAAGCCTCTTTGAGCAACTATAATATGTTAGAGGCTGTAATGGACCACTATCACCGATCAAGGCCCAATACGGCCCATTAATGAAAGTAAGGCATTTTATTGGCATTAACACCTAACTATGACTCACAACACTCATATACAACACTCTTAGAGCAGCTATGTCATGATAGAAGCTATAATGGGCCACTATCACCAATAAGGCCGAATATGGCCCATTAGTGAAAGTAGGACATGTTCATGGGCGTTAACACTTAACTATGACTCACTACACTCCTATATAACCCTTTTAGAGCAACTATGACATGATAGAGGCTATAATGGGCCACCAACAGAAATCCAGTCCCAATTCGGCCCATTAATGAAAGTATGATATGTTATTGGGCGTTAACACGTAACTATGACTCACTACACTCCTATATAAGCCTCTTAGAGCAACTATAATATGGTAGAGGCTATAATGAACTACTATCACCGATCATGGCCCAGTACGGCCCATTAATGAAAGTAAGGCATTTTATTGGCATTAAACCAAACTATGACTCACAACACTCATATACAACACTCTTAGAGCAACTATGTCATGATAGAAGCTATAATGGGCCACTATCACCAATAAGGCCCAATACGACCCATTAATGAAAGTATGACATGTTATTGGGCGTTAACACTTAATTATGACTCACTACACTCCTATATAACCATTTTAGAGCAACTATGACATGATAGAGGCTATAATGGGACACCAACAGAAATCCAGTCCCAATATGGCCCATTAATGAAAGTATGACATGTTATTGGGCGTTAACACCTAACTATGACTCACTACACTCCTATATAAGCCTCTTAGAGCAACTATAATATGGTAGAGGCTATAATGAACTACTATCACCGATCATGGCCCAGTACTGCCCATTAATGAAAGTAAGGCATTTTATTGGCATTAACACCTAACTATGACTCACAACACTCATATACAACACTCTTAGAGCAACTATGTCATGATAGAAGCTATAATGGGCCACTATCACCAATAAGGCCCAATACGACCCATTAATGAAAGTATGACATGTTATTGGGCGTTAACACTTAATTATGACTCACTGCACTCCTATATAACCCTTTTAGAGCAACTATGACATGATAGAGGCTATAATGGGCCACCAACAGAAATCCAGGCCCAATACGGCCCATTAATGAAAGTATGACATGTTATTGGGCGTTAACACCTAACTATGACTCACTACACTCCTATATAACCCTTTTAGAACAACTATGACATGATAGAGGCTATAATGGGCCACTAACAGAAATCCAGTCCCAATACAGCCCATTAATGAAAGTATGGCATGTTATTGGGCGATAACACGTAACTATGACTCACTACACTTTTATATAAGCCTCTTAGAGCAACTATAATATGGTAGAGGCTATAATGGACCACTATCACCGATCAAGGCCCAATACGGCCCATTAATGAATGTAAGGCATTTTATTGGCATTAACACCTAACTACGACTCACAACACTCATATACAACACTCTTAGAGCAGCTATGTCATGATAGAAGCTATAATGGGCCACTATCACCCATAAGGCCGAATATGGCCCATTAATGAAAGTATGACATGTTATTGGGCGTTAACACTTAACTATGACTCACTACACTCCTATATAACCCTTTTAGAACAACTATGACATGATAGAGGCAATAATGGGCCACTAACAGAAATCCAGGCCCAATATGGCCCATTAATGAAAGTATGACATGTTATTGGGCGTTAACACCTAACTATGACTCACTACACTCCTATACAACCCTTTTAGAGCAACTATGACATGATAGAGGCTATAATGGGCCACTAACAGAAATCCAGTCCCAATACAGCCCATTAATGAAAGTATGGCATGTTATTGGTCGTTAACACCTAACTATGACTCACTACACTCCTATACAACCCTTTTAGAGCAACAATGACATGATAGAGGCTATAATGGGCCACTAACAGAAATCCAGTCCCAATACAACCTATTAATGAAAGTATGTCGTGTTATTGGGCGTTAACACCTAACTATGACTCACTACACTCCTATATAATCCTCTTTGAGCAACTATAATATGTTAGAGGCTGTAATGGACCACTATCACCGATCAAGGCCCAATACGGCCCATTAATGAAAGTAAGGCATTTTATTGGCATTAACACCTAACTATGACTCACAACACTCATATACAACACTCTTAGAGCAGCTATGTCATGATAGAAGCTATAATGGGCCACTATCACCAATAAGGCCGAATATGGCTCATTAGTGAAAGTATGACATGTTCATGGGCGTTAACACTTAACTATGACTCACTACACTCCTATATAACCCTTTTAGAGCAACTATGACATGATAGAGGCTATAATGGGCCACCAACAGAAATCCAGTCCCAATACGGCCCATTAATGAAAGTATGGCATGTTGTTGGGCGTTAACACCTAACCATGACTCACTACACTCCTATATAAGCCTCTTAGAGCAACTATAATATGGTAGAGTCTATAATGAACTACTATCACCGATCATGGCCCAGTACGGCCCATTAATGAAAGTAAGGCATTTTATTGGCATTAAACCAAACTATGACTCACAACACTCATATACAACACTCTTAGAGCAACTATGTCATGATAGAAGCTATAATGGGCCACTATCACCAATAAGGCCCAATACGACCCATTAATGAAAGTATGACATGTTATTGGGCGTTAACACTTAATTATGACTCACTACACTCCTATATAACCCTTTTAGAGCAACTATGACATGATAGAGGCTATAATGGGACACCAACAGAAATCCAGTCCCAATATGGCCCATTAATGAAAGTATGACATGTTATTGGGCGTTAACACCTAACTATGACTCACTACACTCCTATATAAGCCTCTTAGAGCAACTATAATATGGTAGAGGCTATAATGAACTACTATCACCGATCATGGCCCAGTACTGCCCATTAATGAAAGTAAGGCATTTTATTGGCATTAACACCTAACTATGACTCACAACACTCATATACAACACTCTTTGAGCAACTATGTCATGATAGAAGCTATAATGGGCCACTATCACCAATAAGGCCCAATACGACCCATTAATGAAAGTATGACATGTTATTGGGCGTTAACACTTAATTATGACTCACTGCACTCCTATATAACCCTTTTAGAGCAACTATGACATGATAGAGGCTATAATGGGCCACCAACAGAAATCCAGGCCCAATACGGCCCATTAATGAAAGTATGACATGTTATTGGGCGTTAACACCTAACTATGACTCACTACACTCCTATATAACCCTTTTAGAACAACTATGACATGATAGAGGCTATAATGGGCCACTAACAGAAATCCAGTCCCAATACAGCCCATTAATGAAAGTATGGCATGTTATTGGGCGTTAACACGTAATTATGACTCACTACACTTTTATATAAGCCTCTTAGAGCAACTATAATATGGTAGAGGCTATAATGGACCACTATCACCGATCAAGGCCCAATACGGCCCATTAATGAATGTAAGGCATTTTATTGGCATTAACACCTAACCACGACTCACAACACTCATATACAACACTCTTAGAGCAGCTATGTCATGATAGAAGCTATAATGGGCCACTATCACCCATAAGGCCGAATATGGCCCATTAATGAAAGTATGTCATGTTATTGGGCGTTAACACTTAACTATGACTCACTACACTCCTATATAACCCTTTTAGAACAACTATGACATGATAGAGGCAATAATGGGCCACTAACAGAAATCCAGGCCCAATATGGCCCATTAATGAAAGTATGACATGTTATTGGGCGTTAACACCTAACTATGACTCACTACACTCCTATACAACCCTTTTAGAGCAACTATGACATGATAGAGGCTATAATGGGCCACTAACAGAAATCCAGTCCCAATACAGCCCATTAATGAAAGTATGGCATGTTATTGGTCGTTAACACCTAACTATGACTCACTACACTCCTATACAACCCTTTTAGAGCAACAATGACATGATAGAGGCTATAATGGGCCACTAACAGAAATCCAGTCCCAATACAACCTATTAATGAAAGTATGTCATGTTATTGGGCGTTAACACCTAACTATGACTCACTACACTCCTATATAAGCCTCTTTGAGCAACTATAATATGTTAGAGGCTGTAATGGACCACTATCACCGATCAAGGCCCAATACGGCCCATTAATGAAAGTAAGGCATTTTATTGGCATTAACACCTAACTATGACTCACAACACTCATATACAACACTCTTAGAGCAGCTATGTCATGATAGAAGCTATAATGGGCCACTATCACCAATAAGGCCGAATATGGCCCATTAGTGAAAGTATGACATGTTCATGGGCGTTAACACTTAACTATGACTCACTACACTCCTATATAACCCTTTTAGAGCAACTATGACATGATAGAGGCTATAATGGGCCACCAACAGAAATTCAGTCCCAATACGGCCCATTAATGAAAGTATGACATGTTATTGGGCGTTAACACCTAACTATGACTCACTACACTCCTATATAAGCCTCTTAGAGCAACTATAATATGGTAGAGGCTATAATGAACTACTATCACCGATCATGGCCCAGTACGACCCATTAATGAAAGTAAGGCATTTTATTGGCATTAACACCTAACTACGACTCACAACACTCATATACAACACTCTTAGAGAAACTATGTCATGATAGAAGCTATAATGGGCCACTATCACCCATAAGGCCGAATACGACCCATTAATGAAAGTATGACAAGTTATTGGGCGTTAACACTTAACGATGACTCACTACACTCCTATATAACCCTTTTAGAGCAACTATGACATGATAGAGGCTATAATGGGACACCAACAGAAATCCAGTCCCAATATGGCCCATTAATGAAAGTATGACATGTTATTGGGCGTTAACACCTAACTATGACTCACTACACTCCTATATAAGCCTCTTAGAGCAACTATAATATGGTAGAGGCTATAATGAACTACTATCACCGATCATGGCCCAGTACTGCCCATTAATGAAAGTAAGGCATTTTATTGGCATTAACACCTAACTATGACTCACAACACTCATATACAACACTCTTAGAGCAACTATGTCATGATAGAAGCTATAATGGGCCACTATCACCAATAAGGCCCAATACGACCCATTAATGAAAGTATGACATGTTATTGGGCGTTAACACTTAATTATGACTCACTGCACTCCTATATAACCCTTTTAGAGCAACTATGACATGATAGAGGCTATAATGGGCCACCAACAGAAATCCAGGCCCAATACGGCCCATTAATGAAAGTATGACATGTTATTGGGCGTTAACACCTAACTATGACTCACTACACTCCTATATAACCCTTTTAGAACAACTATGACATGATAGAGGCTATAATGGGCCACTAACAGAAATCCAGTCCCAATACAGCCCATTAATGAAAGTATGGCATGTTATTGGGCGTTAACACGTAATTATGACTTACTACACTTTTATATAAGCCTCTTAGAGCAACTATAATATGGTAGAGGCTATAATGGACCACTATCACCGATCAAGGCCCAATACGGCCCATTAATGAATGTAAGGCATTTTATTGGCATTAACACCTAACCACGACTCACAACACTCATATACAACACTCTTAGAGCAGCTATGTCATGATAGAAGCTATAATGGGCCACTATCACCCATAAGGCCGAATATGGCCCATTAATGAAAGTATGTCATGTTATTGGGCGTTAACACTTAACTATGACTCACTACACTCCTATATAACCCTTTTAGAACAACTATGACATGATAGAGGCAATAATGGGCCACTAACAGAAATCCAGGCCCAATATGGCCCATTAATGAAAGTATGACATGTTATTGGGCGTTAACACCTAACTATGACTCACTACACTCCTATACAACCCTTTTAGAGCAACTATGACATGATAGAGGCTATAATGGGCCACTAACAGAAATCCAGTCCCAATACAGCCCATTAATGAAAGTATGGCATGTTATTGGTCGTTAACACCTAACTATGACTCACTACACTCCTATACAACCCTTTTAGAGCAACAATGACATGATAGAGGCTATAATGGGCCACTAACAGAAATCCAGTCCCAATACAACCTATTAATGAAAGTATGTCATGTTATTGGGCGTTAACACCTAACTATGACTCACTACACTCCTATATAAGCCTCTTTGAGCAACTATAATATGTTAGAGGCTGTAATGGACCACTATCACCGATCAAGGCCCAATACGGCCCATTAATGAAAGTAAGGCATTTTATTGGCATTAACACCTAACTATGACTCACAACACTCATATACAACACTCTTAGAGCAGCTATGTCATGATAGAAGCTATAATGGGCCACTATCACCAATAAGGCCGAATATGGCCCATTAGTGAAAGTATGACATGTTCATGGGCGTTAACACTTAACTATGACTCACTACACTCCTATATAACCCTTTTAGAGCAACTATGACATGATAGAGGCTATAATGGGCCACCAACAGAAATTCAGTCCCAATACGGCCCATTAATGAAAGTATGACATGTTATTGGGCGTTAACACCTAACTATGACTCACTACACTCCTATATAAGCCTCTTAGAGCAACTATAATATGGTAGAGGCTATAATGAACTACTATCACCGATCATGGCCCAGTACGACCCATTAATGAAAGTAAGGCATTTTATTGGCATTAACACCTAACTACGACTCACAACACTCATATACAACACTCTTAGAGAAACTATGTCATGATAGAAGCTATAATGGGCCACTATCACCCATAAGGCCGAATACGACCCATTAATGAAAGTATGACATGTTATTGGGCGTTAACACTTAACGATGACTCACTACACTCCTATATAACCCTTTTAGAGCAACTATGACATGATAGAGGCTATAATGGGACACCAACAGAAATCCAGTCCCAATATGGCCCATTAATGAAAGTATGACATGTTATTGGGCGTTAACACCTAACTATGACTCACTACACTCCTATATAAGCCTCTTAGAGCAACTATAATATGGTAGAGGCTATAATGAACTACTATCACCGATCATGGCCCAGTACTGCCCATTAATGAAAGTAAGGCATTTTATTGGCATTAACACCTAACTATGACTCACAACACTCATATACAACACTCTTAGAGCAACTATGTCATGATAGAAGCTATAATGGGCCACTATCACCAATAAGGCCCAATACGACCCATTAATGAAAGTATGACATGTTATTGGGCGTTAACACTTAATTATGACTCACTGCACTCCTATATAACCCTTTTAGAGCAACTATGACATGATAGAGGCTATAATGGGCCACCAACAGAAATCCAGGCCCAATACGGCCCATTAATGAAAGTATGACATGTTATTGGGCGTTAACACCTAACTATGACTCACTACACTCCTATATAACCCTTTTAGAACAACTATGACATGATAGAGGCTATAATGGGCCACTAACAGAAATCCAGTCCCAATACAGCCCATTAATGAAAGTATGGCATGTTATTGGGCGTTAACACGTAATTATGACTCACTACACTTTTATATAAGCCTCTTAGAGCAACTATAATATGGTAGAGGCTATAATGGACCACTATCACCGATCAAGGCCCAATACGGCCCATTAATGAATGTAAGGCATTTTATTGGCATTAACACCTAACCACGACTCACAACACTCATATACAACACTCTTAGAGCAGCTATGTCATGATAGAAGCTATAATGGGCCACTATCACCCATAAGGCCGAATATGGCCCATTAATGAAAGTATGTCATGTTATTGGGCGTTAACACTTAACTATGACTCACTACACTCCTATATAACCCTTTTAGAACAACTATGACATGATAGAGGCAATAATGGGCCACTAACAGAAATCCAGGCCCAATATGGCCCATTAATGAAAGTATGACATGTTATTGGGCGTTAACACCTAACTATGACTCACTACACTCCTATACAACCCTTTTAGAGCAACTATGACATGATAGAGGCTATAATGGGCCACTAACAGAAATCCAGTCCCAATACAGCCCATTAATGAAAGTATGGCATGTTATTGGTCGTTAACACCTAACTATGACTCACTACACTCCTATACAACCCTTTTAGAGCAACAATGACATGATAGAGGCTATAATGGGCCACTAACAGAAATCCAATCCCAATACAACCTATTAATGAAAGTATGTCATGTTATTGGGCGTTAACACCTAACTATGACTCACTACACTCCTATATAAGCCTCTTTGAGCAACTATAATATGTTAGAGGCTGTAATGGACCACTATCACCGATCAAGGCCCAATACGGCCCATTAATGAAAGTAAGGCATTTTATTGGCATTAACACCTAACTATGACTCACAACACTCATATACAACACTCTTAGAGCAGCTATGTCATGATAGAAGCTATAATGGGCCACTATCACCAATAAGGCCGAATATGGCCCATTAGTGAAAGTATGACATGTTCATGGGCGTTAACACTTAACTATGACTCACTACACTCCTATATAACCCTTTTAGAGCAACTATGACATGATAGAGGCTATAATGGGCCACCAACAGAAATTCAGTCCCAATACGGCCCATTAATGAAAGTATGACATGTTATTGGGCGTTAACACCTAACTATGACTCACTACACTCCTATATAAGCCTCTTAGAGCAACTATAATATGGTAGAGGCTATAATGAACTACTATCACCGATCATGGCCCAGTACGACCCATTAATGAAAGTAAGGCATTTTATTGGCATTAACACCTAACTACGACTCACAACACTCATATACAACACTCTTAGAGAAACTATGTCATGATAGAAGCTATAATGGGCCACTATCACCCATAAGGCCGAATACGACCCATTAATGAAAGTATGACATGTTATTGGGCGTTAACACTTAACGATGACTCACTACACTCCTATATAACCCTTTTAGAGCAACTATGACATGATAGAGGCTATAATGGGACACCAACAGAAATCCAGTCCCAATATGGCCCATTAATGAAAGTATGACATGTTATTGGGCGTTAACACCTAACTATGACTCACTACACTCCTATATAAGCCTCTTAGAGCAACTATAATATGGTAGAGGCTATAATGAACTACTATCACCGATCATGGCCCAGTACTGCCCATTAATGAAAGTAAGGCATTTTATTGGCATTAACACCTAACTATGACTCACAACACTCATATACAACACTCTTAGAGCAACTATGTCATGATAGAAGCTATAATGGGCCACTATCACCAATAAGGCCCAATACGACCCATTAATGAAAGTATGACATGTTATTGGGCGTTAACACTTAATTATGACTCACTGCACTCCTATATAACCCTTTTAGAGCAACTATGACATGATAGAGGCTATAATGGGCCACCAACAGAAATCCAGGCCCAATACGGCCCATTAATGAAAGTATGACATGTTATTGGGCGTTAACACCTAACTATGACTCACTACACTCCTATATAACCCTTTTAGAACAACTATGACATGATAGAGGCTATAATGGGCCACTAACAGAAATCCAGTCCCAATACAGCCCATTAATGAAAGTATGGCATGTTATTGGGCGTTAACACGTAACTATGACTCACTACACTTTTATATAAGCCTCTTAGAGCAACTATAATATGGTAGAGGCTATAATGGACCACTATCACCGATCAAGGCCCAATACGGCCCATTAATGAATGTAAGGCATTTTATTGGCATTAACACCTAACTACGACTCACAACACTCATATACAACACTCTTAGAGCAGCTATGTCATGATAGAAGCTATAATGGGCCACTATCACCCATAAGGCCGAATATGGCCCATTAATGAAAGTATGACATGTTATTGGGCGTTAACACTTAACTATGACTCACTACACTCCTATATAACCCTTTTAGAACAACTATGACATGATAGAGGCAATAATGGGCCACTAACAGAAATCCAGGCCCAATATGGCCCATTAATGAAAGTATGACATGTTATTGGGCGTTAACACCTAACTATGACTCACTACACTCCTATACAACCCTTTTAGAGCAACTATGACATAATAGAGGCTATAATGGGCCACTAACAGAAATCCAGTCCCAATACAGCCCATTAATGAAAGTATGGCATGTTATTGGTCGTTAACACCTAACTATGACTCACTACACTCCTATACAACCCTTTTAGAGCAACAATGACATGATAGAGGCTATAATGGGCCACTAACAGAAATCCAATCCCAATACAACCTATTAATGAAAGTATGTCATGTTATTGGGCGTTAACACCTAACTATGACTCACTACACTCCTATATAAGCCTCTTTGAGCAACTATAATATGTTAGAGGCTGTAATGGACCACTATCACCGATCAAGGCCCAATACGGCCCATTAATGAAAGTAAGGCATTTTATTGGCATTAACACCTAACTATGACTCACAACACTCATATACAACACTCTTAGAGCAGCTATGTCATGATAGAAGCTATAATGGGCCACTATCACCAATAAGGCCGAATATGGCCCATTAGTGAAAGTATGACATGTTCATGGGCGTTAACACTTAACTATGACTCACTACACTCCTATATAACCCTTTTAGAGCAACTATGACATGATAGAGGCTATAATGGGCCACCAACAGAAATCCAGTCCCAATACGGCCCATTAATGAAAGTATGATATGTTATTGGGCGTTAACACCTAACTATGACTCACTACACTCCTATATAAGCCTCTTAGAGCAACTATAATATGGTAGAGGCTATAATGAACTACTATCACCGATCATGGCCCAGTACGGCCCATTAATGAAAGTAAGGCATTTTATTGGCATTAAACCAAACTATGACTCACAACACTCATATACAACACTCTTAGAGCAACTATGTCATGATAGAAGCTATAATGGGCCACTATCACCAATAAGGCCCAATACGACCCATTAATGAAAGTATGACATGTTATTGGGCGTTAACACTTAATTATGACTCACTACACTCCTATATAACCCTTTTAGAGCAACTATGACATGATAGAGGCTATAATGGGACACCAACAGAAATCCAGTCCCAATATGGCCCATTAATGAAAGTATGACATGTTATTGGGCGTTAACACCTAACTATGACTTACTACACTCCTATACAACCCTTTTAGAACAACTATGACATGATAGAGGCTATAATGGGCCACCAACAGAAATCCAGTCCCAATACGGCCCATTAATGAAAGTATGACATGTTATTGGGCGTTAACACCTAACTATGACTCACTACACCCCTATATAAGCCTCTTAGAGTAACTATTATATGGTAGAGGCTATAATGAACTACTATCACCGATCATGGCCCAGTACGACCCATTAATGAAAGTAAGGCATTTTATTGGCATTAACACCTAACTACGACTCACAACACTCATATACAACACTCTTAGAGAAACTATGTCATGATAGAAGCTATAATGGGCCACTATCACCCATAAGGCCGAATACGACCCATTAATGAAAGTATGACATGTTATTGGGCGTTAACACTTAACGATGACTCACTACACTCCTATATAACCCTTTTAGAGCAACTACGACATGATAGAGGCTATAATGGGACACCAACAGAAATCCAGTCCCAATCTGGCCCATTAATGAAAGTATGACATGTTATTGGGCGTTAACACCTAACTATGACTCACTACACTCCTATATAAGCCTCTTAGAGCAACTATAATATGGTAGAGGCTATAATGAACTACTATCACCGATCATGGCCCAGTACTGCCCATTAATGAAAGTAAGGCATTTTATTGGCATTAACACCTAACTATGACTCACAACACTCATATACAACACTCTTAGAGCAACTATGTCATGATAGAAGCTATAATGGGCCACTATCACCAATAAGGCCCAATACGACCCATTAATGAAAGTATGACATGTTATTGGGAGTTAACACTTAATTATGACTCACTGCACTCCTATATAACCCTTTTAGAGCAACTATGACATGATAGAGGCTATAATGGGCCACCAACAGAAATCCAGGCCCAATATGGCCCATTAATGAAAGTATGACATGTTATTGGGCGTTAACACCTAACTATGACTCACTACACTCCTATATAACCCTTTTAGAACAACTATGACATGATAGAGGCTATAATGGGCCACTAACAGAAATCCAGTCCCAATACAGCCCATTAATGAAAGTATGGCATGTTATTGGGCGTTAACACGTAACTATGACTCACTACACTTTTATATAAGCCTCTTAGAGCAACTATAATATGGTAGAGGCTATAATGGACCACTATCACCGATCAAGGCCCAATACGGCCCATTAATGAATGTAAGGCATTTTATTGGCATTAACACCTAACTACGACTCACAACACTCATATACAACACTCTTAGAGCAGCTATGTCATGATAGAAGCTATAATGGGCCACTATCACCCATAAGGCCGAATATGGCCCATTAATGAAAGTATGACATGTTATTGGGCGTTAACACTTAACTATGACTCACTACACTCCTATATAACCCTTTTAGAACAACTATGACATGATAGAGGCAATAATGGGCGACTAACAGAAATCCAGGCCCAATATGGCCCATTAATGAAAGTATGACACGTTATTGGGCGTTAACACCTAACTATGACTCACTACACTCCTATACAACCCTTTTAGAGCAACTATGACATAATAGAGGCTATAATGGGCCACTAACAGAAATCCAGTTCCAATACAGCCCATTAATGAAAGTATGGCATGTTATTGGTCGTTAACACCTAACTATGACTCACTACACTCCTATACAACCCTTTTAGAGCAACAATGACATGATAGAGGCTATAATGGGCCACTAACAGAAATCCAGTCCCAATACAACCTATTAATGAAAGTATGTCATGTTATTGGGCGTTAACACCTAACTATGACTCACTACACTCCTATATAAGCCTCTTTGAGCAACTATAATATGTTAGAGGCTGTAATGGACCACTATCACCGATCAAGGCCCAATACGGCCCATTAATGAAAGTAAGGCATTTTATTGGCATTAACACCTAACTATGACTCACAACACTCATATACAACACTCTTAGAGCAGCTATGTCATGATAGAAGCTATAATGGGCCACTATCACCAATGAGGCCGAATATGGCCCATTAGTGAAAGTATGACATGTTCATGGGCGTTAACACTTAACTATGACTCACTACACTCCTATATAACCCTTTTAGAGCAACTATGACATGATAGAGGCTATAATGGGCCACCAACAGAAATCCAGTCCCAATACGGCCCATTAATGAAAGTATGACATGTTATTGGGCGTTAACACCTAACTATGACTCACTACACTCCTATATAAGCCTCTTAGAGCAACTATAATATGGTAGAGGCTATAATGAACTACTATCACCGATCATGGCCCAGTACGGCCCATTAATGAAAGTAAGGCATTTTATTGGCATTAAACCAAACTATGACTCACAACACTCATATACAACACTCTTAGAGCAACAATGTCATGATAGAAGCTATAATGGGCCACTATCACCAATAAGGCCCAATACGACCCATTAATGAAAGTATGACATGTTATTGGGCGTTAACACTTAATTATGACTCACTACACTCCTATATAACCCTTTTAGAGCAACTATGACATGATAGAGGCTATAATGGGACACCAACAGAAATCCAGTCCCAATATGGCCCATTAATGAAAGTATGACATGTTATTGGGCGTTAACACCTAACTATGACTCACTACACTCCTATATAAGCCTCTTAGAGCAACTATAATATGGTAGAGGCTATAATGAACTACTATCACCGATCATGGCCCAGTACTGCCCATTAATGAAAGTAAGGCATTTTATTGGCATTAACACCTAACTATGACTCACAACACTCATATACAACACTCTTTGAGCAACTATGTCATGATAGAAGCTATAATGGGCCACTATCACCAATAAGGCCCAATACGACCCATTAATGAAAGTATGACATGTTATTGGGCGTTAACACTTAATTATGACTCACTACACTCCTATATAACCCTTTTAGAGCAACTATGACATGATAGAGGCTATAATGGGACACCAACAGAAATCCAGTCCCAATATGGCCCATTAATGAAAGTATGACATGTTATTGGGCGTTAACACCTAACTATGACTTACTACACTCCTATACAACCCTTTTAGAACAACTATGACATGATAGAGGCTATAATGGGCCACCAACAGAAATCCAGTCCCAATACGGCCCATTAATGAAAGTATGACATGTTATTGGGCGTTAACACCTAACTATGACTCACTACACCCCTATATAAGCCTCTTAGAGTAACTATTATATGGTAGAGGCTATAATGAACTACTATCACCGATCATGGCCCAGTACGACCCATTAATGAAAGTAAGGCATTTTATTGGCATTAACACCTAACTACGACTCACAACACTCATATACAACACTCTTAGAGAAACTATGTCATGATAGAAGCTATAATGGGCCACTATCACCCATAAGGCCGAATACGACCCATTAATGAAAGTATGACATGTTATTGGGCGTTAACACTTAACGATGACTCACTACACTCCTATATAACCCTTTTAGAGCAACTATGACATGATAGAGGCTATAATGGGACACCAACAGAAATCCAGTCCCAATATGGCCCATTAATGAAAGTATGACATGTTATTGGGCGTTAACACCTAACTATGACTCACTACACTCCTATATAAGCCTCTTAGAGCAACTATAATATGGTAGAGGCTATAATGAACTACTATCACCGATCATGGCCCAGTACTGCCCATTAATGAAAGTAAGGCATTTTATTGGCATTAACACCTAACTATGACTCACAACACTCATATACAACACTCTTAGAGCAACTATGTCATGATAGAAGCTATAATGGGCCACTATCACCAATAAGGCCCAATACGACCCATTAATGAAAGTATGACATGTTATTGGGCGTTAACACTTAATTATGACTCACTGCACTCCTATATAACCCTTTTAGAGCAACTATGACATGATAGAGGCTATAATGGGCCACCAACAGAAATCCAGGCCCAATACGGCCCATTAATGAAAGTATGACATGTTATTGGGCGTTAACACCTAACTATGACTCACTACACTCCTATATAACCCTTTTAGAACAACTATGACATGATAGAGGCTATAATGGGCCACTAACAGAAATCCAGTCCCAATACAGCCCATTAATGAAAGTATGGCATGTTATTGGGCGTTAACACGTAACTATGACTCACTACACTTTTATATAAGCCTCTTAGAGCAACTATAATATGGTAGAGGCTATAATGGACCACTATCACCGATCAAGGCCCAATACGGCCCATTAATGAATGTAAGGCATTTTATTGGCATTAACACCTAACTACGACTCACAACACTCATATACAACACTCTTAGAGCAGCTATGTCATGATAGAAGCTATAATGGGCCACTATCACCCATAAGGCCGAATATGGCCCATTAATGAAAGTATGACATGTTATTGGGCGTTAACACTTAACTATGACTCACTACACTCCTATATAACCCTTTTAGAACAACTATGACATGATAGAGGCAATAATGGGCCACTAACAGAAATCCAGGCCCAATATGGCCCATTAATGAAAGTATGACATGTTATTGGGCGTTAACACCTAACTATGACTCACTACACTCCTATACAACCCTTTTAGAGCAACTATGACATAATAGAGGCTATAATGGGCCACTAACAGAAATCCAGTCCCAATACAGCCCATTAATGAAAGTATGGCATGTTATTGGTCGTTAACACCTAACTATGACTCACTACACTCCTATACAACCCTTTTAGAGCAACAATGACATGATAGAGGCTATAATGGGCCACTAACAGAAATCCAATCCCAATACAACCTATTAATGAAAGTATGTCATGTTATTGGGCGTAAACACCTAACTATGACTCACTACACTCCTATATAAGCCTCTTTGAGCAACTATAATATGTTAGAGGCTGTAATGGACCACTATCACCGATCAAGGCCCAATACGGCCCATTAATGAAAGTAAGGCATTTTATTGGCATTAACACCTAACTATGACTCACAACACTCATATACAACACTCTTAGAGCAGCTATGTCATGATAGAAGCTATAATGGGCCACTATCACCAATAAGGCCGAATATGGCCCATTAGTGAAAGTATGACATGTTCATGGGCGTTAACACTTAACTATGACTCACTACACTCCTATATAACCCTTTTAGAGCAACTATGACATGATAGAGGCTATAATGGGCCACCAACAGAAATCCAGTCCCAATACGGCCCATTAATGAAAGTATGACATGTTATTGGGCGTTAACACCTAACTATGACTCACTACACTCCTATATAAGCCTCTTAGAGCAACTATAATATGGTAGAGGCTATAATGAACTACTATCACCGATCATGGCCCAGTACGGCCCATTAATGAAAGTAAGGCATTTTATTGGCATTAAACCAAACTATGACTCACAACACTCATATACAACACTCTTAGAGCAACTATGTCATGATAGAAGCTATAATGGGCCACTATCACCAATAAGGCCCAATACGACCCTTTAATGAAAGTATGACATGTTATTGGGCGTTAACACTTAATTATGACTCACTACACTCCTATATAACCCTTTTAGAGCAACTATGACATGATAGAGGCTATAATGGGACACCAATAGAAATCCAGTCCCAATATGGCCCATTAATGAAAGTATGACATGTTATTGGGCGTTAACACCTAACTATGACTCACTACACTCCTATATAAGCCTCTTAGAGCAACTATAATATGGTAGAGGCTATAATGAACTACTATCACCGATCATGGCCCAGTACTGCCCATTAATGAAAGTAAGACATTTTCTTGGCTTTAACACCTAACTATGACTCACAACACTCATATACAACACTCTTAGAGCAACTATGTCATGATAGAAGCTATAATGGGCCACTATCACCAATAAGGCCCAATACGACCCATTAATGAAAGTATGACATGTTATTGGGCGTTAACACTTAATTATGACTCACTGCACTCCTATATAACCCTTTTAGAGCAACTATGACATGATAGAGGCTATAATGGGCCACCAACAGAAATCCAGGCCCAATACGACGCATTAATGAAAGTATGACATGTTATTGGGCGTTAACACCTAACTATGACTCACTACACTCCTATATAACCCTTTTAGAACAACTATGACATGATAGAGGCTATAATGGGCCACTAACAGAAATCCAGTCCCAATACAGCCCATTAATGAAAGTATGGCATGTTATTGGGCGTTAACACGTAACTATGACTCACTACACTTTTATATAAGCCTCTTAGAGCAACTATAATATGGTAGAGGCTATAATGGACCACTATCACCGATCAAGGCCCAATACGGCCCATTAATGAATGTAAGGCATTTTATTGGCATTAACACCTAACTACGACTCACAACACTCATATACAACACTCTTAGAGCAGCTATGTCATGATAGAAGCTATAATGGGCCACTATCACCCATAAGGCCGAATATGGCCCATTAATGAAAGTATGACATGTTATTGGGCGTTAACACTTAACTATGACTCACTACACTCCCATATAACCCTTTTAGAACAACTATGACATGATAGAGGCAATAATGGGCCACTAACAGAAATCCAGGCCCAATATGGCCCATTAATGAAAGTATGACATGTTATTGGGCGTTAACACCTAACTATGACTCACTACACTCCTATACAACCCTTTTAGAGAAACTATGACATGATAGAGGCTATAATGGGCCACTAACAGAAATCCAGTCCCAATACAGCCCATTAATGAAAGTATGGCATGTTATTGGTCGTTAACACCTAACTATGACTCACTACACTCCTATACAACCCTTTTAGAGCATCAATGACATGATAGAGGCTATAATGGGCCACTAACAGAAATCCAGTCCCAATACAACCTATTAATGAAAGTATGTCATGTTATTGGGCGTTAACACCTAACTATGACTCACTACACTCCTATATAAGCCTCTTTGAGCAACTATAATATGTTAGAGGCTGTAATGGACCACTATCACCGATCAAGGCCCAATACGGCCCATTAATGAAAGTAAGGCATTTTATTGGCATTAACACCTAACTATGACTCACAACACTCATATACAACACTCTTAGAGCAGCTATGTCATGATAGAAGCTATAATGGGCCACTATCACCAATAAGGCCGAATATGGCCCATTAGTGAAAGTATGACATGTTCATGGGCGTTAACACTTAACTATGACTCACTACACTCCTATATAACCCTTTTAGAGCAACTATGACATGATAGAGGCTATAATGGGCCACCAACAGAAATCCAGTCCCAATACGGCCCATTAATGAAAGTATGACATGTTATTGGGCGTTAACACCTAACTATGACTCACTACACCCCTATATAAGCCTCTTAGAGTAACTATTATATGGTAGAGGCTATAATGAACTACTATCACCGATCATGGCCCAGTACGACCCATTAATGAAAGTAAGGCATTTTATTGGCATTAACACCTAACTACGACTCACAACACTCATATACAACACTCTTAGAGAAACTATGTCATGATAGAAGCTATAATGGGCCACTATCACCCATAAGGCCGAATACGACCCATTAATGAAAGTATGACATGTTATTGGGCGTTAACACTTAACGATGACTCACTACACTCCTATATAACCCTTTTAGAGCAACTATGACATGATAGAGGCTATAATGGGACACCAACAGAAATCCAGTCCCAATATGGCCCATTAATGAAAGTATGACATGTTATTGGGCGTTAACACCTAACTATGACTCACTACACTCCTATATAAGCCTCTTAGAGCAACTATAATATGGTAGAGGCTATAATGAACTACTATCACCGATCATGGCCCAGTACTGCCCATTAATGAAACTAAGGCATTTTATTGGCATTAACACCTAACTATGACTCACAACACTCATATACAACACTCTTAGAGCAACTATGTCATGATAGAAGCTATAATGGGCCACTATCACCAATAAGGCCCAATACGACCCATTAATGAAAGTATGACATGTTATTGGGCGTTAACACTTAATTATGACTCACTGCACTCCTATATAACCCTTTTAGAGCAACTATGACATGATAGAGGCTATAATGGGCCACCAACAGAAATCCAGGCCCAATACGGCCCATTAATGAAAGTATGACATGTTATTGGGCGTTAACACCTAACTATGACTCACTACACTCCTATATAACCCTTTTAGAACGACTATGACATGATAGAGGCTATAATGGGCCACTAACAGAAATCCAGTCCCAATACAGCCCATTAATGAAAGTATGGCATGTTATTGGGCGTTAACACGTAACTATGACTCACTACACTTTTATATAAGCCTCTTAGAGCAACTATAATATGGTAGAGGCTATAATGGACCACTATCACCGATCGAGGCCCAATACGGCCCATTAATGAATGTAAGGCATTTTATTGGCATTAACACCTAACTACGACTCACAACACTCATATACAACACTCTTAGAGCAGCTATGTCATGATAGAAGCTATAATGGGCCACTATCACCCATAAGGCCGAATATGGCCCATTAATGAAAGTATGACATGTTATTGGGCGTTAACACTTAACTATGACTCACTACACTCCTATATAACCCTTTTAGAACAACTATGACATGATAGAGGCAATAATGGGCCACTAACAGAAATCCAGGCCCAATATGGCCCATTAATGAAAGTATGACATGTTATTGGGCGTTAACACCTAACTATGACTCACTACACTCCTATACAACCCTTTTAGAGCAACTATGACATAATAGAGGCTATAATGGGCCACTAACAGAAATCCAGTCCCAATACAGCCCATTAATGAAAGTATGGCATGTTATTGGTCGTTAACACCTAACTATGACTCACTACACTCCTATACAACCCTTTTAGAGCAACAATGACATGATAGAGGCTATAATGGGCCACTAACAGAAATCCAATCCCAATACAACCTATTAATGAAAGTATGTCATGTTATTGGGCGTAAACACCTAACTATGACTCACTACACTCCTATATAAGCCTCTTTGAGCAACTATAATATGTTAGAGGCTGTAATGGACCACTATCACCGATCAAGGCCCAATACGGCCCATTAATGAAAGTAAGGCATTTTATTGGCATTAACACCTAACTATGACTCACAACACTCATATACAACACTCTTAGAGCAGCTATGTCATGATAGAAGCTATAATGGGCCACTATCACCAATAAGGCCGAATATGGCCCATTAGTGAAAGTATGACATGTTCATGGGCGTTAACACTTAACTATGACTCACTACACTCCTATATAACCCTTTTAGAGCAACTATGACATGATAGAGGCTATAATGGGCCACCAACAGAAATCCAGTCCCAATACGGCCCATTAATGAAAGTATGACATGTTATTGGGCGTTAACACCTAACTATGACTCACTACACTCCTATATAAGCCTCTTAGAGCAACTATAATATGGTAGAGGCTATAATGAACTACTATCACCGATCATGGCCCAGTACGGCCCATTAATGAAAGTAAGGCATTTTATTGGCATTAAACCAAACTATGACTCACAACACTCATATACAACACTCTTAGAGCAACTATGTCATGATAGAAGCTATAATGGGCCACTATCACCAATAAGGCCCAATACGACCCTTTAATGAAAGTATGACATGTTATTGGGCGTTAACACTTAATTATGACTCACTACACTCCTATATAACCCTTTTAGAGCAACAATGACATGATAGAGGCTATAATGGGACACCAATAGAAATCCAGTCCCAATATGGCCCATTAATGAAAGTATGACATGTTATTGGGCGTTAACACCTAACTATGACTCACTACACTCCTATATAAGCCTCTTAGAGCAACTATAATATGGTAGAGGCTATAATGAACTACTATCACCGATCATGGCCCAGTACTGCCCATTAATGAAAGTAAGACATTTTATTGGCATTAACACCTAACTATGACTCACAACACTCATATACAACACTCTTAGAGCAACTATGTCATGATAGAAGCTATAATGGGCCACTATCACCAATAAGGCCCAATACGACCCATTAATGAAAGTATGACATGTTATTGGGCGTTAACACTTAATTATGACTCACTGCACTCCTATATAACCCTTTTAGAGCAACTATGACATGATAGAGGCTATAATGGGCCACCAACAGAAATCCAGGCCCAATACGACCCATTAATAAAAGTATGACATGTTATTGGGCGTTAACACCTAACTATGACTCACTACACTCCTATATAACCCTTTTAGAACAACTATGACATGATAGAGGCTATAATGGGCCACTAACAGAAATCCAGTCCCAATACAGCCCATTAATGAAAGTATGGCATGTTATTGGGCGTTAACACGTAACTATGACTCACTACAATTTTATATAAGCCTCTTAGAGCAACTATAATATGGTAGAGGCTATAATGGACCACTATCACCGATCAAGGCCCAATACGGCCCATTAATGAATGTAAGGCATTTTATTGGCATTAACACCTAACTACGACTCACAACACTCATATACAACACTCTTAGAGCAGCTATGTCATGATAGAAGCTATAATGGGCCACTATCACCCATAAGGCCGAATATGGCCCATTAATGAAAGTATGACATGTTATTGGGCGTTAACACTTAACTATGACTCACTACACTCCCATATAACCCTTTTAGAACAACTATGACATGATAGAGGCAATAATGGGCCACTAACAGAAATCCAGGCCCAATATGGCCCATTAATGAAAGTATGACATGTTATTGGGCGTTAACACCTAACTATGACTCACTACACTCCTATACAACCCTTTTAGAGAAACTATGACATGATAGAGGCTATAATGGGCCACTAACAGAAATCCAGTCCCAATACAGCCCATTAATGAAAGTATGGCATGTTATTGGTCGTTAACACCTAACTATGACTCACTACACTCCTATATAAGCCTCTTAGAGCAACTATAATATGGTAGAGGCTATAATGAACTACTATCACCGATCATGGCCCAGTACGGCCCATTAATGAAAGTAAGGCATTTTATTGGCATTAAACCAAACTATGACTCACAACACTCATATACAACACTCTTAGAGCAACTATGTCATGATAGAAGCTATAATGGGCCACTATCACCAATAAGGCCCAATTCGACCCATTAATGAAAGTATGACATGTTATTGGGCGTTAACACTTAATTATGACTCACTACACTCCTATATAACCCTTTTAGAGCAACTATGACATGATAGAGGCTATAATGGGACACCAACAGAAATCCAGTCCCAATATGGCCTATTAATGAAAGTATGACATGTTATTGGGCGTTAACACCTAACTATGACTCACTACACTCCTATATAAGCCTCTTAGAGCAACTATAATATGGTAGAGGCTATAATGAACTACTATCACCGATCATGGCCCAGTAATTACCATTAATGAAACTAAGGCATTTTATTGGCATTAACACCTAACTATGACTCACAACACTCATATACAACACTCTTAGAGCAACTATGTCATGATAGAAGCTATAATGGGCCACTATCACCAATAAGGCCCAATACGACCCATTAATGAAAGTATGACATGTTATTGGGCGTTAACACTTAATTATGACTCACTACACTCCTATATAACCCTTTTAGAGCAACTATGACATGATAGAGGCTATAATGGGCCACCAACAGAAATCCAGGCCCAATACGGCCCATTAATGAAAGTATGACATGTTATTGGGCGTTAACACCTAACTATGACTCACTACACTCCTATATAACCCTTTTAGAACAACTATGACATGATAGAGGCTATAATGGGCCACTAACAGAAATCCAGTCCCAATACAGCCCATTAATGAAAGTATGGCATGTTATTGGGCGTTAACACGAAACTATGA
>JAKNSE010000064.1:2500-7500 GCA_023525975.1 Smallanthus sonchifolius
GCGAATAGCTCGTAATGCTGCGTCTCTTCCGAGACCGGGACCTTTAATCATGACTTCTGCTCGTTGCATACCTTGATCTACTACTGCACGAATAGCATTTGCCGCTGCGGTTTGAGCAGCAAATGGCGTCCCTCTTCTTGTACCTCGGAAGCCACAAGTACCGGCAGAGGACCAAGAAACCACTCGCCCTCGTACATCTGTAACAGTCACAATGGTATTATTGAAACTTGCTTGAATATGAATAACCCCCTTTGGTATTTTACGTATACTCTTACGTGAACCAATACGTCCACGTGAACCCTTTTTCGGTATAGCTTTTGCCATATTTTATCATCTCATAAATTTGAGTCAGAGATATATGGATATATCCATTTCATGTCAAAAAAGATCCCCCTTCTTATTTGTATATTGGGTCTTTAACGAGTCTTATTATCCTTGTCTTTGTTTATGTCTTGGGTTGGAACAAATTACTATAATTCGTCCCCGACGACGGATTAGTCGACATTTTTCACAAATTTTACGAACAGAAGCTCTTATTTTCATATTTGCCACTCCTTACTTTAATTTTGAATCCATTTCTTAGAAGAAAATAAGTTGATTGAAATTTTCGATTTCGAATCGTATTCCTGCGAAAGAAATAGTGAAGTTGAAAAAACACCTAATCTTTCGAATCTTTGTTGCGGAGTCGATAAATTATACGACCTCTGGTTGAATCATAACGACTTACTTCAATTTTGACTCTATCTCCTGGCAATATTCGTATAAAACTACGTCGGATCTTTCCTGAAACATAACCTAGAATCATATCTTCATTATCTAAACGAACCCGGAACATGCCGTTGGGAAGCGATTCAGTAATTAAACCTTCATGAATCCATTTTTGTTCTTTCATTCCAGGTAAAACCTCCTTGAAGTATCAACTAGTGGAGGAAGAACCCTATTAGACAACCCACCCCTTCTCTTTTCTTTCTTTTCTTTTTCACAAAAAAGAAGTTTCCTATTCAATTCGAATATTAGAAAGATTACCATATATAACACAAAATTTCTCCGCCTATTCTTTCCTAGTCGAGCCTCTCGGTCTGTCATTATACCCCGAGAGGTAGAAAGAATTACAACCCCCATCCCGCCTAAAATTCTAGGAATTCTTTGATAGTTAGAATAGATTCGTAGACCCGGCCGACTGATCCGTTTTAAATTTAAAAGATTTCGATAAGTCCTTTTCCTATTCCTTCTATGTCGTAGGGTTAAAACCAAAAAATATTTGTTGTTTTCTCGATGTTTTCTCACGTTTTCGATAAAACCCTCTCGTAAAAGTATTTTAACAATACTTTGGCTGATATTAGTAGATGCTACTCGAACCACGCTTTTTCTATACATATCGGCATTTCGTATAGAGGTTATTATGTCAGCAATAGTATCACTACCCATGATTAATTAAAATTATTGGTGCCTCCAAATTTGGATATAATCAACATGTTTTTCTTTTTTTTTTTACATATTTGTTTATGAATATTAATATGAATTTTGAAAGGTATATACGTGAGACAAAATCTACTAAATTAATCTTAATCTATTTCTTTTAAATACCCTACTATAACCTATAACCATATCGTGGTCTCATTTTATAATACCTCGGGAGCTAATGAAACTATTTTAGTAAAATTGAACTGTCTCAATTCTCGGGCAATCGCACCAAAAACTCGAGTTCCTTTTGGATTTCCTTCTTGATCAATCACAACTGCAGCATTGTCATCATATCGTATTATCATACCGTTGTCACGTTTAAGTTCTTTACAAGTACGGACAATTACAGCTCTGACCACTTCTGATCTTTCTAGAGGCATGTTTGGAACTGCGTCTTTGATCACAGCAACAATAACGTCACCAATATGAGCATATCGACGATTGCTAGCTCCTATGATTCGAATACACATCAATTCTCGAGCCCCGCTGTTATCTGCTACATTCAAATGGGTCTGAGGTTGAATCATATCATTTTTTTTTATCTGTTTTTTACAATTACAATACAAAGGTCGAAGAAAAAAAGAAATATTATTTGTTCAAAAAAAGAAACCTGCGCCCGCTATTTTTAAGGCTTATTCCTTTTTTATCCCGAAATGATGAATTGAGCTCGTATAGGCATTTTGGACGCTGCTATTGAAATAGCCCTTCTGGCTATATTTTCTGTTACTCCACCCATTTCATAAAGGATTCGACCTGGTTTAACAACAGCTACCCAATATTCGGGAGAGCCTTTACCTGAACCCATACGTGTTTCTGCGGGCCTTACTGTAACTGGTTTATCTGGAAATATACGGACCCATATTTTTCCACCGCGACGTGCATTTCGTGTCATTGCTCGTCGACCTGCTTCTATTTGTCTAGATGTGATCCAAGCGGGTTCAAGTGCCTGAAGAGCGTATTTACCAAAACAAATAGTATTACCTCGATAAGATATTCCCTTCATTCTTCCTCTATGTTGTTTACGGAATCTGGTTCTTTTGGGGTTATAGTTGATGGTTTGTTTTGAATTCCATCTCTACTACAGAACCGGACGTGAGAGTTTCTTCTCATCCAGCTCCTCGCGAATAAAATAAATTCAAATGAAAGATTTTGAATTCAATTCAGATAGAATATAATTTGAATTGAGATATACATGTATTTAATAAGTAATATACTGAATCATGGATTTCATTTAATCTAGATCAAATCTATTATTAATTTGTATATCTTGTTTGTATAGATAACTAAATCTAATCTAAATATATTCAATAACTATTTTTTTCTTATATTTATATATTTTTCTTGTATTTATATATTTTAGAATGTTAAAACAAATCTTTCTTTTGTTTTACTCATTATCGTATTGGATTGACTCAATTTTAGCAATCCAAGAAAAGAAAGTTTTCGCGGGCGAATATTTACTCTTTCAATTTCTATTTCAGTTCTATCATTAGTTCATAACTTTTCCGAATAGATGAATTGGTCTCTGGCCGGTTCCGCCATCCCGATCAATGAATCATTCGAATTCATTTTCACTAAAATCTTTTGAATTCACAGGTTCCATCGTTCCCATCGCTTCTTACTTAATGGTTAGGTCTGAATTCTACAACGGAGCTATTAGTTCTTGAGTCAATATTCTTAGTCTTTATTGGCTCGAAGCTCTTTATTTTTTGTTCGATGAGCAGATCCATTTAATGATGAATCCGTATTGATGCTTTATTACGCAGATTTTTTCTGAGATGACTCATAGACCTTACATATTGGAATTCTATATCATCAATATTCTTTTTCTTTCTTTCTCTCATCCTTCCATTTATCCATACCCTTTTTTTTATTTCGATTGACAACTTAGAAGCAGATTTTTTAATAAAAAAAGATTTCAGTTGCTACAACAATATGAACAATATATCATATCTTGACTGGTTCTTTGGATCCAGATAATATGAAGTGATGAGTTGGTTATTACTTCTATAGTTATTTGTTTATACTATGGTGGTTTTTTATACTAACCCTCAAAAAACCAACGAGTCACACACTAAGCATAGCAATTTTATCAAAAGATTCATTTCATTTTTATTAAACCCTATAGAATTATAATTGTTCATTTTTTTTATTGAACAGAAAAGAAAAAGAAGAAACTAATTTATTATTTTTTGTTCCATCGCTGGATAGAATGCAAAGGGAAATAAAGGTTTATTATTCCCCTTCTATAAATATCCAAATTTTGATTCCTAATACCCCATAGATTGTTCGAACTGTATAGGAACAATAATCAATTTTAGCTCGAATGGTTTGTAGTGGAACCCTACCCTCTCTGATCCATTCAACACGCGCAATTTCTTTTCCGTCGATACGTCCTGCAATTTGCACTTGAATTCCTTTTGTATCTGCTTGTTCAGTTAATTCTATAGCCTTTTTCATTGCTTTGCGAAAAGAAACTCTATTTTTTAATTGTCCGGCTATAAATTCTGCAAGAATATTAGGGTTTCCATAAGGCTTTTCAATTCGTGTGATAGCAATGTTAAGTTTTCGATTTACAGAATTAAATTCTTTTTGTAAATTCATCTGTAATTCTTCGATTCCTCGGGATCGACTTTCAATTAATATTTTTGGAAATCCCATATAGATTATGATTTGGATCAGGTCAATTCTTTTTTGAATCTCTATACGTGCAATTCCCTCGACGCCAGAAGATGTTTTCATATTTTTTTGTACATAATTCTTTATATAATTTCTTATTTTTTGATCTTCTTGCAGACCCTCAGAATAATTTTTTGGTTGTGCGAACCAAAGGGAATGATGACCTTGGGTTGTACCAAGTCTGAAACCAATTGGATTTATTTTTTGTCCCATGTTCCCCCATTACTATACATATCATAATACGGCATAGTTGTATCCTTTTTTTTCTTTTGTGACCATGTAATAGAGTCGGTATCTATATATTCATCTAAGGATATATCTTTCATTACAATAGTTATATGGCAGGTAGGTTTTTGTATCGCAAAACTACGCCCTCGAGCTCGATGTTTTAATCTCTTCATGATAGTACCTTTATTTACTTCGGCTTTACTAATCACTAAATTTGCTTCATTCGAACCCATATTGGAACTAGCATTTGCTGCTGCAGAATAAACTAATTTAAAAATGGGATAACATGCTCGATAAGGCATGAGTTCCAATATCATAAGTGTTTCTTCGTAGGAACGCCCACGAATTTGATCAATTACTCTTCGCGCTTTGTGAGCAGACATAGATATATGTTGACCTAAAGCGTATACTTCTGTTGTTCTCTTTTTTAACATAAAGTTCGCCTCCTACTAATCAATGATAAATATCTATATATATTATTATACATAAACAAACGTTTTTTAACGACGAGATCTATTATCGCTTTTTGCATGTCCTCGGAAATTTAAAGTAGGTGCAAATTCTCCCAATTTGTGTCCTACCATACGATCTGTTATATAAATAGGTAAATGTTCCTTTCCATTATGGAT
>JAKNSE010000064.1:35000-42500 GCA_023525975.1 Smallanthus sonchifolius
TAGTATTTATTCTGAGTCTTTTCAAATCGTTCAAATATTCAAAACAAGAAGTTACAAATTGGTCAAATGATATGACTAAGTGACATATAAAAGTGAATACTTATAATAGGAAAATGAAAATATAGCAAGGATAAAAATTTAGGCTAAAAAAGAGTACTTTATCCTGATATGAATTATAGGATTAACTAAGGGCATCGGTCTAATGGAAAAAAACTCTTTATTTTAGTTAGTTTATTTCAACTCATTAACTAATTCATTATGGGATTGATTGTTTTGCATTTCTATCAAAACAATTTATTAGTAAAGTTTAGAAGATTATAGATCTAAAATGAACTTTTTTTATCGAGAAAGGATAAAAAATGACTGAGATATTTTTTACCAAACCACGTATACTTTAACAGATTTATTACTAGTCTCATTCAAATTTTAAAATTGAAATTAGGGAAATTAGGTGTATTTTTTCTCAAGTTTGACTAAAAAAAGACTCAATTTATTAGGCAAAAGTTTACAATCCTTTGCGGTAATATTACATGTGATATTAAAGTATAGAATGAGGAAAATAAAGATCTTTTAGGTTCTTTATTTATTTTATTAAGTTTGATTTAGCAGATTCTAAAGATATAACTTTGAGAGATAAACAACGAGAACTAAAAGTTCCAAACCAAAAATTTTTGGTTTTACGAATAGTGTATGGAATCAAAAATTTTTTATTGTTATTTCGAGTCATTTTTGATCCAATTTTCACGGATCTTTGACATATCTTTATTTATTTTTTATGAAGAGAATCTTATTTAGATAAAAAATAGATAATGAATAAGAAATAAGAATTCGTTTTGAACAATAGATGTCTTTCACATCCAACTATAACAATGAGTAACTTTTAAATGGCAGTTCCAAAAAAACGTACTTCGATATCAAAAAAGCGTATTCGTAAAAATATTTGGAAAAGGAAAGGATATGGGGCGGCGTTAAAAGCTCTGTCATTAGGGAAATCTCTTTCTACCGGGAATTCAAAAAGTTTTTTTGTACGACAAACAAATAAGTCCTAAAATATCGGAATAATCAGAATGGATTTGACTCAAAAAATGAGCTCAGTTAATATCAAAGTGAATATAAAATGAATAATTAGCAGTCCCTATTCTAATCAATATGAAATAGACCCTTCATTTTATAAAAGAATTCTTCTGTTTTCTGAATTCTAAAAAAAAGAATAAAGAAAAAAAGACAAAATTTTTTCTTTATTTTTAGTATATTTTCACTCAAATTTTGGTGGTGGGGAGTCTTATTTTCCCCATCGACCTTTACAAAAATGAAAAATTTTTATGTTTCTCGGGAAGGCCAGATATAAAATTTTTAGTTCAAATTAATGAAGTGTTGAAACTAATTGATTCCATGTTAAAACTTTTTGGATGACTTTCTGACTTCTTAATTTATTTACTATATGGAATGAGTTTTCTATATATCTCCAATATTCAGCGCAATCAATAAAAGAACTTAATTGTTGCAATATTATGTACAAAAAATGTGTCAATTTGGAGTAATCCAAAATAGACATATTTAAAATTCATTGAGAAAATTTATTTTTTGTTTCAAATTTATGAAATCAGATAAACCAGAAATAATGACAATAAAAGTAAAAAATGAAACTAATGAACCTTCAAATTGACTTTTGAACTCCTTTTTTTATCAATTTGAATCTTTACTAAAAAAACTTATTTGATTGAATTGACTTGTTCAATCTCGACGATTGAATATAAATAGGCTATTATGAGTTCGAGCAAGCCGCTATGGTGAAATCGGTAGACACGCTGCTCTTAGGAAGCAGTGCTAGAGCATCTCGGTTCGAGTCCGAGTGGCGGCATGCCATCTTCTAAAAGAGATCCAATAGATCCTATAATAAAAATAAATTAAATTCCCCATTTCTATTTCTTAATTAATATAGGGGATTCCCTCCCTTTTTTTCATTTTTATGATATTTTCACCTTTAGAGCATATATTAACTCATATTTCTTTTTCTATTGTTTCAATTGTAATTACACTTCATTTGATAACCTTATTGGGCAATGAAATCATAAAACCATACGATTCGTCAGAAAAGGGGATGATAGCTACTTTTTTATGTCTAACAGGATTATTAATCACTCGTTGGATTTATTCAGGCCATTTCCCACTAAGTGATTTATATGAATCATTCATTTTTCTTTCATGGAGTTTCTCCCTTATTCATATAGTGCCTTATTTCAAAATAATAAAAAATGATTTAACTACAATAACTGCCTCAAGTACTATTTTTACCCAAGGCTTTGCTACTTCGGGTCTTTTAAATGAAATACACAAGCCCACGATATTAGTACCTGCTCTACAATCGGAGTGGTTAATAATGCACGTAAGTATGATGATATTGAGCTATGCGGCTCTTCTTTGTGGATCATTATTATCAGTAGCACTTCTAGTCATTACATTTAGAAAGATTTTTTATAGTTCTAAAAGTAATAATTTATTAAAATTAAATGAGTCATTTTCATTTGGTGAAATCCAATACAAGAATGAAAGAAACAATATTTTTAAAAAAACTTATTTTTTTTCTGATAAGAATTATTACAAGGCCCAATTTATTCAACAATTGGATTATTGGAGTTATCGTGTGATTAGCCTAGGATTTATCTTTTTAACCATAGGTATTCTTTCAGGAGCAGTATGGGCTAATGAAGCATGGGGATCATATTGGAGTTGGGATCCAAAGGAAACTTGGGCCTTTATTACTTGGATCGTATTCGCAATTTATTTGCATACTCGAACAAATAAAAATTTGCAAGGAGCAAATTCCGCAATTGTGGCGACTCTAGGCTTTCTTATAATTTGGATATGCTATTTTGGGGTCAATCTATTAGGAATAGGGTTACATAGTTATGGTTCATTTACGTTAACCTCTAGTTAAATTCAAGAAAAGTTATTAAGAATACAAACAGAATGCAGTACGGTGTATATAAAACATCTTGTCTCAACCGGCGAGAACCATGTGAATCAAGTAGTATAGTGATTCACGCGGTTCTCGCAAAGACCAAGTATATTGGGTAAAAATTGAAATTCATATTTTGTTTTTACTTTATTTAAAATTTAAGGGAATAAAAATCCTTCTTTTTTTTTCATTAGCCAACTAACTATTAAAAATTTTAGGAGTTTTTTTATTTAAGAAAACTATCTATAAAAATAATTAGATAGAATACCTTCAACCTTGTCAACTGATAGTGAAAGAACAAAATCGGGGTACATACCAATACCTATTACAGGTAGAAAAATGGAGATGGAAACAAATAACTCGCGCGGTCCAGAATCAAAAACATAAGAGTTTGGAATATTAAATAACTTGTATCCATAGAACATCTGGCGTGACATAGATAATAAATAAATAGGAGTTAATATCATTCCAATTGCCATTACAAAAGTGATGGCAATTTTGGGCATTAAAAGATATTTTTGGCTGGTAATTATTCCTAAAAAGACTATCACTTCTGCAACAAAACCACTCATACCCGGTAATGCAAGGGAAGCCATGGAAAAGCTACTGAACATCGTAAATATTTTTGGCAGGGGGATAGCTACTCCGCCCATTTCATCGAGATAAACAAGACGTATTCTATCATAACTCGTTCCTGCCAAGAAAAAAAGTGCAGCACCAATAAAGCCGTGAGAGATTATTTGTAAAATAGCTCCATTGAGTCCCGTATCGGTTATCGAAGCAATTCCTATAAGTATGAAACCCATATGAGATACGGAGGAATAGGCTATTCTTTTTTTTAAATTACGTTGGCCGGGAGATGTTGAAGCTGCATAGATTATTTGTATTGTGCCTACTATCATCAACCAAGGAGAAAATATAGAATGAGCGTGTGGTAATAATTCCATATTAATCCGAATCAATCCATACGCTCCCATTTTTAATAAAATTCCGGCTAGAAGCATACAAGTACTGTAATGCGCCTCTCCGTGGGTATCTGGTAACCATGTATGTAGGGGTAGAATCGGCAATTTGACAGCAAAAGCAATAAAAAATCCAATATAGAATATGATTTCCAAAGCCACAGGATACGACTGATTAACTGATGTTTCAAAATTTAATGTTGGTTCATTAGAACCATATAAACCGACACCCAGAACTCCCATTAAGAGAAAAATAGAACCCCCCGCCGTGTACAAAATAAATTTTGTGGCTGAGTAGAGACGTTTCTTTCCTCCCCACATGGATAGAAGTAGATAAACTGGAATTAATTCTAATTCCCACATGATGAAAAAAAGTAAAAGGTCCCGAGAAGAAAATGATCCTATTTGACCACTGTACATTGCTAACATCAAGAAATGGAATAATCGAGAATCCCGAGTAACAGGCCAGGCCGCTAAAGTAGCTAAAGTAGTGATAAATCCTGTTAATAAAACGGGTCCTATAGACAGTCCATCTATTCCTAATTTCCAACGGAAATCAAAAAAATTGATCCATTTATAGTCCTCGACTAGTTGGATTAATGGATCGTCCAATCGGAAATGATAACAGAATGCATAGGTTGTTAGAAGAAGTTCTAACATGCATATACATATAGTATACCACCTAATTACCCTATTTCCTTTATGGGGAAGAAAGAAAATGAAGGAACCTGCAAATATTGGTAAAACTACAATTATTGTTAACCAAGGAAATTTGTTCGTGGTAAAGACAAGATACACTTGGACCAGAAAAACCTGTGCCCAAAAATAAGATATTTTTTAGCACAGGTTTTGGCGGTAAAAAAAAAATGGACTCAAGTAGGGGTTTCTGTAATGTATTAATAAGCTATACCCATGCTGCGGGTTGTTTCATGCCATAAATAAACTCGAACACTCAAGAAATCTGTTGGGCAGGCGGATTCACATCTCTTACAACCGACACAATCCTCTGTTCTTGGAGCAGAAGCTATTTGTTTGGCTTTACATCCGTCCCAAGGTATCATTTCTAATACATCCGTAGGACAGGCTCGGACACATTGAGTACACCCGATACATGTATCATAAATCTTTACTGAATGCGACATTGGATCTATCCATTTTTGAACGTGATAAAGTTTCAATCTAGTAAATTGATAAATGAATTATATATTTAAATACTAGTACTAGATGAATCGATGAGTTCCCCGAGTTTTTTTTTATCTATTTCTGGATTGACAGTGCCAAAATACTTTGATTTCTTATCTTTGTGATAACATGATCATATCTTACGTGGCAGACATGCTAATTTGAATTAATTTATGAAAATGATAATTTAGAAAATGATAATTTATATGATAATATTACTTATTCAATAAATTCGATTGATTTATACGAGTTGATTTTCTATTACGATAAATTGATGAAACAATAGCGAGTCCAATAGCGGCTTCAGCAGCTGCAATAGCTATAACAAAAATAGAAAAAATGGCTCCTTTTAATTGACGACTATCAAAAAAATCAGAAAATGTTACAAAATTGAGATTAACCGCATTTAATATAAGTTCAAGACACATAAGAGCCCTAACCATATTTCGACTTGTAATCAATCCATATAGACCGACAGAAAATAAATAGGCACTCAAAACAAGTACATGTTCGAGCATCATTAACCAACTCCTTATCAATCTCGATTCATTTCAATATGAACAACAATTTAACCAATTGGATTGACTAGAATATAACTAGTAATGGAATAAAGGAATATATTGGGAATAGATCCAACTAATAAAGATTTTATATTTTATATACAAAGTCAAATAGAAAAAAGGAAATACATGTGATAGCTCATAACAAGGTTTTTCCAGTTCTAAAGAGTTATTATTGACGAGCTACAGCAATTGCGCCGATTAACGCAACTAAAAGAATTATTGAAATGAATTCAAACGGAAGAAAAAAATCTGTTGATAAATGAATCCCAATTTGTTGACTATTACTTATCAGATCTTGCTCTATAATCTGGTTTGCTTTTGTAGTCCAAATAATCCCGTACCATGACGTATCTGGAATAGTAGTAATTAGTGAAACAAAAAGACTTGTACAGACCACGGAAGTTACTCCATCTCCCACGGTCCAAAGATGGAAATCTTTGGAATATTCTGAACCATTTATGAACATCACAGCAAAAATGATTAAAACATTTATGGCTCCTACGTAAATAAGGAGCTGCGCAGCAGCTACAAAATGGGAGTTCGATAGAATATAGAATAACGATATACAAACAAAAACCAATCCCAATGAAAAGGCAGAATAAATGGGATTGGCAAGTAATACTACTCCCAGACCCCCTAATATAAGACCCAATCCCAGAAAGACTAAAAGAAAATCATGTATTAGTCCAGGTAAATCCATTATATATAAAATAAGAGATAAATAAATCAAAATCTTGCATAACTTTATTGACCCGGTCAGGAAAAAAGAAGTAACTCTACTTTTTTATACTTTTTTATAATAGTTCTTAATTATTCAATTTTAAAAATTCCATTTTCATGGATATGGATTGATGTAGATATAGTTATTGGCCTAATCTCTCGAAAGAGTAATTTGAGTCTATATATTTTCAAATCATCAATATGGACTATAGAAAAGAAATCTATTTTGAATATTAATATAAATTAAAACACAATTCTCGCCCCCTAATCAATATAATTATGAATATAATTGTAGTTATTCACCAAACAAAAACCTTCATTCTTTTAGATCAAAATGAGTTCTTAAGTTTTTATTTCAGGCAAATTTAAAATTGTTCGGATTGTGTAATCGTCAATTATTGACATTGGTAACCGACCCAAAGCAATTTGATTATAATTCAATTCGTGACGATCATAAGTAGAAAGTTCATATTCTTCAGTCATTGATAAACAATTTGTTGGACAATACTCAACGCAATTACCACAAAATATACATATTCCGAAATCAATACTGTAATTAAGCAATCGTTTCTTTCTAATATCAGTTTCCAATTTCCAATCAACAACGGGTAGATCTATAGGACATACACGAACACATACTTCACAAGCAATGCATTTATCAAATTCAAAGTGGATTCGACCGCGGAAACGCTCGGATGTGATCAATTTTTCGTAGGGGTATTGAATAGTTACAGGTAAACGATTCGCGTGTGATAAGGTAATCATGAAACCTTGACCAATATACCTTGCAGCTCGTACTGTTTGTTGGCCATAATTCATGAACTCAGTTACCATAGGAAACATATCGTGAATATCTATAAAAAATAAGATACTTGTTTCTTTCTCTTGTTTGAGACAAGTCGTGAATATAGAAGTATTTTTTTACAGCGAAAGAAGTTGGGAAGAAGTTGTTAATAATAGATTACCTAGAGAAATAGGTAAAAGAAATTTCCATCCAAGATTTAATAATTGATCCATTCTCAGCCGCGGTAGAGTCCATCTTGTTGCGATAGGAATGAACAAGAACAAATAAGTTTTAGCTAATGTAATAAAGATACCAATTATTGTTCCAAAG
>JAKNSE010000064.1:47500-50000 GCA_023525975.1 Smallanthus sonchifolius
CATCCAATCAAAAAAGACCTTTTTGTAATTGATTTCGGAATTTGAATCAATCGGAAGATAAAAAAGACCATTATTATGAATTTTATCCCTTATTTGGATTTGGTCCTTATTAGGTTCAACCTGAATATTTGTATTCAATTTCCAACCCAAATATTTTCTATCTGTCTTTTTTTCCATATATATAATATCACTTTTTCCTAGATAATTCTTGATAGGAATATTTTTGAGTATGTTAACAATTTTTTCTTTATTTCTGGTGGAATTTTCTTGCTTCTTATTTGTTTCTAATGATGATCTATAAATATAGGACTTCTTCTTAGTTTCAGAATGAATATATTTATATGATAAACGATCATATCTATAGTTTTTTTTTAAATTCTCTTCTTTATTTGGTAATAAATAGACTTTCGAATTTTGTTTTTTTTTGTAATCAAATAATTGGTCTTTTTCATAGGAATACCATTTCTTTAGATCTTTATTTTGAGACGGCTGGCATTGGTTTTTTCCATTTCGCCATTTTTGTGGGACTAATCTAGACCATGTAATCTGAGATAAATCGTATTGATAATGACCTCTTAACCAGTTTTTCCATGGATTCGTTCCATAATTTGGAAGTTTCTTATGTCTTACTTCGGAATCAAATATTCCTTGCCTTCCAAAAAAATCCTTTATTTCATTCTTAAGAAAAAAAGATGGTCCATTATACTGAAGAATAGATCTTAACTTATTGAAGTTAATAACCCGGGTTTGTGATAATTTTAAAAATACATATTTTTGTGACAAGTAAGATAAATCAAAAAAAATATGTGACTTCCGCTTACTATTTCTAAGATTATCAAAAGCCTTTTTTATAGTCATAGTCGAAATAAAGTCAATTTTATTTTGTTTTGCTTTATTAATCTTTTCTTGATTTGTTTCGTTATTGTCAATGTATTTCTCAATAATTTTTTTTGTTGATTCCATAAAAAGTTGTAGAGCGATTCTGCGCATATTAATGATACATAGAAAGATATCCATGTATGTTTTTTCAATGAAAAATTGAATTATTAATTCAATATTTTTTCTTTTAAATATTTTCCAAATTTTTGGGGGTGATTCTCCATTATTCTTTTTATTTTTTTTTATTCCCGGCGTTACTTTTTTTTTATTTTTTTTCATTATTTCTATTTGATTTCTGATTGTGTTTCTTCTATCAATTCTATGTTTCATTTCTTCTTCTGCCTGTGAATAATTTGTCAAACCTGTAGATCGATTTTGACTAAGTGATTCATGAATTATCTGATTGCTGATTATAGAATCCTTTTCTATTTCATTTTCATTTGATTCATATATTTCTCTCGGTATAAATAATGGAATTTTCGTTCCTTTTAAAAGTTCTTTTAGTATTTGTTTTACAAATAAAAATGCTTTTGCTTCTTTTTTTTTTATTTTTTTTAAAGCTCTTCGAACTCTAAAATTGAATTTTCTGATTTCGACTTTATAGTCTATATCTTTCAAAATGGGTTCAAAAAAGGAAGGTGTTTTTCGCGGAGGACCAAAAGGGTATTCCGTTTCCATTCCCAAAACTGTTAAAAAACAAGAATCAAAATCATCTTGTTGCTTTCGATCTCTATCAGAGAGTCGTAGCTTAGATCTGTGCCAAGGTTTCAAATGAAAAGGATATAGGATTTTGATCTGAAAACCTTCTCTTAACCAATTTTTAGGAAATTCTGTTTTGGAGAATTGAAGACCATTATAGCTGCACTTTAGATAAATTTCTCTATTCCAATCTTGGAAATCCTCGTACCATTCCGGAGATTGTCGTAATAAAATACGTCCAATATTCTTAGCTATTATCAATAAGGGTAATTTAATATATCTTCTAAAAATTGATTGAGCTAGTAACAGAACACTTCTTGATTTTTGTGCATATGGAATGTTCTCCCAGAATTCTATTGCGTCTTCCTGGTTGTTTTTTTTTATTTGGAATTGTTGATCTAAAATTTCGAATTCTGACTTTTTACCCAACCAATCTCTAATATTAAAAAAAAGTTTCATTAGGTCGGATATAGGAAAAGGAAATTCTTCCATTTTTTCCAAAAAAAGGGGGGAATGGGGATTTCCTTGAGACGGTCCCCAAATAACCATTTTACGCCTTTGAATACGGATAGAGCCTTTGATTACGGCTCGACGAAAATCTGGTTCTTCCAAATAACTTATAAAACCCGACTCTCTATTAAATTTTCTATAAAGATTATAATTCTTGAAATGAGACTTCTTAAAACTTCGTCTGGAACGAGTTAAAAAAGCTATATGTTTAAATTTTCTTGTTCGAAGCTGGTGATCCAGCCCTTGTATCATGCCTTGTTCTTTTCGTCGTTTTTTAAAATATTGTTCCAACTCGTTGATTAATTTGTATGACCATCGAGGGGGTTTTTTACCTATTTCGTTTATTCCAATAGATTTTTTTTCACGTTTAGGGTTAGTTAGAATTGCGTTCAATGAAAACTTTAACCTATTA
>JAKNSE010000067.1:0-5000 GCA_023525975.1 Smallanthus sonchifolius
AATGATAAACCTTGTCGAAGAATTGAGCAAGGAACAAAATTTCTTGTTTACTAGAAATGAGATAAAAGCCGCTATTGAAGGCTATATTATAAACATTATGGAGAAGAACGCTCCATATCGGAATTTGAGATTAAAGCGTATTGTACAGGAACTCCAATCTCAAAGACTCAAAAGTAAAAAATATATGGAAATCATACAAGAAATCCGAGACTTATTTAACCTATAGTATAGTATCTTATGGGAAGTGGGCTAAAATAGAATCAAAATAGAAAGATGAAGGAACAAAACACAATCCCTTTCTTTCCGTTGGTCTCAAATAAATATAGAAAAAGGATAGCTGGAAGCCCACCCATACTCATCCCCGAAAACAAGATCTGAGTTAACCTCAGAGTCGGAAGGTGCGCCAAATGGAAAATGCCCGAACAAAACGACCGAGACCACTGGCCGATATGCCTTGGATAGCGGGCAAGTAAGTACAGGAACAGACCTGGCTCGGCATACAAAGCCCATATGGTAAGGTTCTCTTCGAAGGTGAAAAACAACAGCTTGCCGACACACGTGCCCGCTGAGAAGCCTTGACTTCTATTCGGGGCTATGGAGCGCGAACTTTCACTCATGAGCAGTGGGATATGGAAAATGGGAAGTGTTTTAGCCAGGTATGAATGAATAGATTGATATTAAGGCTTAAGATGCAGGATCCCAAAACGACTGATGAATCTGATACTCTTCAAGGTGAAGTCATCGAACTAATAGACGGAACCAAAGTACTCTAACTCTTATAGGAAGTACCTTGAGAGCTGCTTATGGAGATTGATCATTCCCAGCTTGCTCCTCAAAGAAGTACACCAAAAGTGGGGGGAGAGGTATCTATCATATTCTCTTAGAATTCTAATAGGAGCACGCCTGCTTTTAGGAACTCTCTTTCCGAACATCTTTGTCCATCAGTAATGGCGTAGGAGAGAGAAGTGACCCTCTAGGTAAGGTTTTGGCCGGCTTCCCTGCTCGTTCTCCAGTAAATGGATATGGCCCGATTGAAGGATCGGTTGCCTTCGTTGTTGTGCTATCTGAGTATGTTCCGATTCCCTTACGAGTCTTTTCGGCTAACCAAAGTAGATCGGCTCTCATCTAAGAGAATGGAAAACGAAGCTTTGTAAAGCGAATAATGATGGCCTTATCCTTCTATCTTTCTGGGCCAATATCAAAGTCTATTAAGCAAGCAATGCTCATCAAGCAGCAAAGCGCGGTACACCGTACCCTGCTGAAGTGATTGTTTCGAAAAAAAGATCATGCTTGACCAGAGTATGCACAACGAAGAGAAGCCAAAACGCATATCGAGTTCTAACAAAGGAGGACAAGTCGCCCCGGGTGACTATACTCGGGAGTTGATCCTTGAGATTTCTGAATGCTCTAGGCATCACAAGAAGGATACTACCGCCCCCAATCAAGTGGTCTTGGACAACCGTGCGAAGACTGGTTTGATATATACTCTAATGAGGTCCTCGTTAATAGACTTGTTCGTTCTTATGGTACCTTGATAAGTATCTTTGACGATCTGAAGGTTCTTAAGCAATTAAGGACTCCGTTGGGTGCCAAGTTCAGTGCTTCCTTTCCACGAGTCAAGGGATTCTTTTTTTCCATTTCAAGTAATGTAAGAAGCTATGCTACCAAACCTGGAATCACAACCATGGCATTCTCTGCATCAACTATATCAGTGCCTTGACTTCCCCTTCTTGATAACATCGGTTATTCCGAAACAACCTCTGCTTGTATATTCACAATAGCCTTCCTCAAAGAGCTAAAGAATGAAGACGATTTCCTTTCGACTGGATCTGATCTTCGAAGGAAGCATTTGTCCCCAAAAGACCTTGCAGTACCACCTCGTCGATTGGAAGACAACTTTTCGCCATTGCTAACTATGTGAAGCAGTTTCTCTTGTATCCTGTACATGATTGCTTGGCAAATATCCTTCGGCCTGGATGGTACATTTCCTCTGGGATGAAAAGACTGGTCCTGCGAACTACCTTCTTCTCGTCACTTTGCATCGGCAGTTGTGAATGGCAACAAAGATCAAAAATCTTTCTAAAGAAGTATGCTTTGTTACAGGTCAGAAATGGCCTTTGAAGGGTAAGAAGCAGATGACACAAGCAGTAATCTATTACAGACTGATTAGAAGAAGATTGAAATTCCTGCGGATGGAGCACCACGTAATTGGTCTTCTTTTCCTCAGCTTCAGTCTGTCAGCACCAGTCTTACTAAGAAAGAGTTCCACCCTTATGTCTGATGGCCACAGGGGAGTGCAAAATACAAAGAAACCACTCCGAATGCGAGGCGATTGTCGATGTGGCAGCGAAGAAATAGTCCGATAACCGAAACCACCTGACTGAAAGGATAGGTCATCTGGATCGACATCAACATGGGAGTTTTCCGAGGAAGATCAATGTCTGGTCGAACCAAGCTTCCTTCTCTCTCTCTCTTGCCCAGGAGCAGGTCAAGTCTATGTGACCAAGGCAAGCAAGGAATGCTAACTGAATAGGGGTAGCGGAGTCACCTCCATTCTCGATTGATATTGTGACAGAGGGAGGTATCATAATAGAGTCAGTCCGGATCAATCCAATCCGCAGCTAGTCTTGGGATCAAGGTTTCTTTGCTGAATCAGGAATAGCCGACTCCATGTAAATGCTTTTACCAGCTCAAGAAGACTAGTAGATCCCTTTTTCCTGGCTATATGATATCATATCAGACAGAATAGACCAAAGAGCACTAACCGGGTCCAGAAGTGAGCGGAAGGAAAGGGAGTGAGTGCGCCAGAGAGAGCAGCATATAGCGCGAAAGAGTCCAAATACAAGAAAGGCAGAGCGCGAAGCTTGTGGTCCGTTCCTTTCCCAACTATAGTGGAACTCGCCCGAAGGAAATCTTTTATCTTCTTGCCGGGAAAGAGTTTTATTACCAAGTTCGATTACCATAAGTGGAAGTTCAAACCTTATATCTCCGATATATAGGATAGAATGTCAGAAAAAAATCAATTTTGGTAGATAGTATGGCTTGACAATGTCGAGCTAAGACTATCGCGAAGTAAACATAGGGTCTGTCTCAGCCTTGACTATGGAATCTGATTTCCTAGCGACTATGTTCCCCTTTTTTCCTGCAGTCTTTCCAGCTATGGATCCTACAATTCCCTATGAAGCTCCCTGACAACCCCTTCAATCCATCTTCATCTTGGCTGGCAGCCTAGATTGAGCCCTGGGACTGATCTTCCCGTTGGCTTTACTGCAGCAGTACTCACAGTGAAAGGTCAGCGGGGGGCATAGCGAAATTCCTCACCGAGATGACTGGACAACCTATCGACTAGATCGCACCAGCGGAGCGATTAAAAGCGTCTTTGGAGCGAATTCCTTTGAAGTAGTTAGTACTCTAATTGAGTGAGCCGTGGATCATAAATGATGAGCGTAGCTTAATTTAGCTGATCTCACACCGAACTATAAAGAAATCAATATGTGAGTGGCTCTTTATAGAGACTTAGCCCAATGGCTACCACCGGAAGTGCGCTAAGTTAGTCACAGGGGAACCCCAAGTTCTTCCTAACTTCAGACTCTATAAAATCAACTTGGATGGCTTGCTTGTTTAGCTTGCCCCTTCTTTGAATGTGTACAATTAGAGCAAGCAAATGGCTAGCAGGGCCGAGGAACCACAATGAACGGGACGACAGAAGTTCCACAAGAATATGACCAGAGAGATATGTTCTTCTTCGTGCATGCAGGTCTGGTTCCTGAGAAAACAGATCTCTATTAGCGAGTTTCGCCGTACAATATATAACTCGGGACTGGCTGAAATGAATGAATTATCATGGTTTCCACCGGCTAATAGGGCGAGCAGCGTAATGGAGTCCCCGGGGCGGACGACGTGAGTGAGAGCCCGGACCATAGTGGTTTTAGAGACTTCTTTCTCGGATTGAACGGCGACGAAAACGTTCTCCGAGAGGCTTTCCTTTCTGCTTTACTGTGATTTACCCATCACCATCAGCGGCAAGGATTATGGAAGAGGCCAAACCAACCCAGGTACACCACAAGTAGATACTGTTGGAGTAGCAGATCCTATAGAAACAAAGACAAAGCCCGAGGTAGATCCAGACGCGTACCTAGGTGGCGCAGCATCCCTTCGAGTTGCTTGCCACCCCTTTTCTCCTTTCTCCCTCCTCCGGTCGCCTCGTTACCTTTTTTGCTTTCTCACATTGACTTCTTTCCGCTTTTTCACTTCTTTTCCTTTGATTCAGCTGTATTAGTAGCTGATGATTCCTTTTTTTCCAAGTGTGCCCGATTGGTATCACTCGCATAAGACTTTTCCTTTATTTGTAGCGGCAATGTGGCATAGTCCATCTTTTCCTTATCTTTTTCCCTCAAAATAGAATATATACTTGCCTTTGTACTGATTTGAATATATGTAGGAAGGCTTAGTGGAAGGGCGGCACCCTCTTCAGAGGTGCCCGAGGTGCAGCTAGGCGAGCAGGGTCAAGAAAGAAAAAAAGTCGTAGGCAGAGATTACTAAGTGAAGAAGGCCCTACCCCTTATTCATTCAAAAAGGGAGTAGCGGAGAGAGACGTTCCCGAAAGGCACCTATCCGTGGGAGACAGAAGATGAATGGGGAGCCGACTAGAAGACAGATAAAGGAGCAGGCTGGAGCGGGGCTTTTGGAAGAAGGGGGCCGGAGATGGACTTGGATGCTGGAAAAAGTGGTCTCCTCGCTTGCTCCAATGCTTGGTGAATCAGTCAATGGAAAATTGCTAGCGATCTCAGAAGCCCAAGAAAGCAGAAGAAAGAAGGCCCACCAGAAAGAGGGGGGACCCCGGAACGATGTATGAAAGAGACTCTTGAAAGCTATCGAAGTGGGCAATAGAGTGCTGCTTCTTATGAAAAAGCCCTCAATGCTGTGTGAAAGAGTGGCGGGGAATGACTGGGCTCAGGAGTAAAGTCAACATAGTGTGGAAAGTGGGGTCGACCTTCTAG
>JAKNSE010000067.1:12500-27500 GCA_023525975.1 Smallanthus sonchifolius
CTGTTTTAGATTCCTATTCCACTCCAACCGGTGCAGAACTCTTAACCTTTCTAGGGACCCTCTCTACGGCAAGGTGCTGCTCTACTCTTTCCACTTGCTCCCTCGTGTATAGCGGTTGAGTTCTTCGCCTCACGGTTTGGCTACCCATCGTCATTCCCTCTCTGTCTAAAGTGAGAGGGGTTCTCTGCGCACAGTGTAAGATTCCCCTGGATGGGTCTCGTAGGCAGCAGCATTCGTGCTTGCCTTTGCCGTGATTGTCCGTTGTTCCCTTGGTGCGCTGTCATTGACGGTGTAAATCTGTTCGTTCGAGAAAACATGTTGATCTCTTTCCATATCCTATCCCCGGTTGTTGCCCTATCAAGATGTGTCCCTTCCTTTGACCCCTTTTCCGATTTCTTAGTGCTGTCCCCCTTGCGTTCCCTCCCTTTGTGAAGAATTCCATTTCCCTTTTTCTCCACTCTTCTTTCTTCCTTTCTTATTCTCCTGTTGGAAAGTACCTAATCTGCTTTTTGAAATCTTTCCTTTCTTATACAAGATTCTAAGGTCCTTCCCCTGTATATAAGTCTGCGCGATTTTTCCCCTGGCCGACGCTCCCCTTACTGGTATCAGTGCAAGGGCAATTAGTACGGGTTGCCATAGTTGTCTGGATGGATTGGAACGAAGGGATGAAGGAGGGCCGGCCTGCCCAACAAGTAGACCGGAATAACTAGCTTCTAGTCCAACTAGCTAGAGCTCCAGCCCAAGCCTCCAAATCGAAGCTTCGGAGAGCCTTCTCCCATGCGATGAGATGAATTCTGTCTCTCCGTCCAACACCAGACCGTGGACATCTCGTCCCGAATTCCTTCAATCCTAGCAGCCATTCCTTTCGGGACCCCGGACAAGGAGGGAATAAAGGCAAGCTTTGAAGAGTGGATTTCATTAAAAACAAGGCCTTACCAGCTTGACCTAATAGGGCGGGCACCTTTCCAACCCGAAAGCTTCTTGCTGAATTTCTCTGTAACTGAATTCCAAAGTTCATCTCTTCATCTTCCCAGCATACCAAAATGAACCGAAATGGAATTGGCTATTGAACAGCCAAACATATTCCGGCCGGCCCTCGTAGTGTGGATGGAGGATGAAGGAAGAACACCTTACTTCTTTCAAAAGACGGAAACAGAGTCATTTTTTCCCACTAGCCTAACTAATGATTTTACCTCACTTTGTTGTATTGTATAGACAAGCCTGACTTTATAGATAGGAATTCAGAAAAGAGTTCTAACTTACCTTCCTGACTGTGCTTCCTGCTTTTGGACCTATTTTCTATTATAGTGGTAAGACTGTAGTCTACTGCAACAGGAGAAAGGAAAGCAGGCCAATATTCATGATAAGACCCTCTTTACGCTCTCTCTTTCTGCTCGCTCCTGTCAACGAATGAATTTACTACTTGTGTCACTGACATTCCATTAGCATGGTGGACTATAGACCGGCTTTCACGTTCACTCTATAGGAAGGGGACTTAGATTAATCGATTCAATGGGCGAACCGCTTTCCTTTAAAGGTAGCAAGTGATTGAAATGACAAGCTTGTAACTGATATGAAATCGGAAGACAGTAAGTTGGACGAGGAGCTCATGTACCACAGAGTGGGCAAATGCTCCCTTCTTTCAAGAGACTGTTTCTGTTCTTGTTTCTTTAGTCTCTTTACCTGCGAGCATGAATTCCTGAACCCAATACTAGGAAAGAGCTTCATACCCTATAGAACTGACAGATCGCCTAGCGAAGATGGCTCAGTCTCAGTAGATCCCTCACTCCTCACCGGCTTACGGAAAGAGAGTCCTAAGGGAGAGAGTTTCGGTACTTCAGGCATATCTATCAATGGGCAAAGACAGGAGAGCCTTCTATCTCTTCCAGTCTTATAAAGGAAAGAAAGCAGGATGAACAGGCTTGAGTGTCGATAGGTGACTTTAAGGTAGGCGCCTATCTCTTATTATACTATAGCAACGGAGAAGTCGGGATTGGTGCCCTAAATGAAGGGAAATCTATAAAAAAGGAGCATTTTGCCCAGATAGAACTTTTTCAATTCATGATCTGCTCTACGAAGGGAAAAGTGAAAGTCTCATTTGACAGCTATATAAGATAGACACTTTCTAATTTCCATGTCTGTCTATGAGGGAAATAGGTCAAGTGTCATTTTGCAACTGTATGAGCATGAACATCTACTTTCGAATTTGAATAGTCCTCTTAGCCGGTCGATTGGCTTGAATCTCTCTTTCTTTTGAATCGTAACCTACTATTAGTGTATGCCTAAAACTGAACTAATTACTTTTCTCTAACCAACTTATGACCAAACAAAAAATGACTTAACTAATGGCCAGATTTCCCTCTCCTCATTCAAAACTACTTCTATCTAGCTCCTCTCTTCACCATCTTTTGGTCAAAAAGAGTAAGAGTATTCAATCCCAAAAGTCCTAGGAGTTAAGCATGTTGGTGATGAACTAGTTCTCGTTCACCCCAGACTTGCTGGGTGGAATGAGTCAAGCTAGTTCCGAAATCGCCAGAGCCCTCTTGTTCTAATCTTTTTCTTAGCAACTGGCTTTCAGAAGTCTTGCTGCGAGGAAGATTAGAAACGCCTTACTATATTGAATTTAGAATAGTGGCATTTTTTCTGCAGATATGGAGTTTGTTGAGAGGACTTGCATCCTTCGTTCGTAGTGGTCATTTATAGCTGTTTTTTCCAACTGAACCTAATTTACTATTTTGCGACAAGAGGGGGCTCTTACTTCTTTCATCTCTAGGTTGAGTACTAGCAAGTCAGGGATAAGAGAAAAAGCCTGGGAAGGAATCGGGTTTTCAGCATCTGTAGTGGAAGAGTGTACTGGTGGTGGTTTAGTTTAGAGACAACAACGGGAAGGGGGCTCTCTCTTCTTTCAGCTGATTCTCCTTTGGATAGATGGGGGTGTCGGTGTAAAGATCGCATGGAACAGTAAATGGCAATGGAATCAAACCTCCTCCTATAGGTAAGTTCAGTCTGTAATTGAGGCTTTCTAGGCGTAGGGCTAATAGCACAATGGCGGTGCGGCTAGGCTTTGTGGGTTCGAATGCCGGTTTGAGATAACCAGCCAGGCAAGGGAAAGAAGGAAGTCTTCCTGCGGAGGGGGAAGAAGCGGCCCAGTTTAATAGATTCAATGGTCGACTTGCTTGAATCGAAGAGGAAGAGCCCACTTTCATTTGAATTCAGGCTTTCATTAGCTCCTTCAGGATGGGATTGACGTATGGAACCACTGACAGTGAACCGTTCGTCTACCTCAGGTCTTACACTGAATGACCTCTCTCATCTAATCGATCGGTGAAGGATGTCTTTGAAGATCATCTGGTCTGGCTTGTTACCATTAGTTCCTCTCTCTATAGTCGAGCTAGTAAAACGAGATATCCTATTGAAGTGAACGTTCACAAAGATCGGGAAGTAGTAGCCGTAAATCTATCCACTCGTGTAGTTTTAGGCCGCAGATGTCTACTTTTCTTTAATATGGAATTCAAATCAGATCCTAGAGTTTAACCACTGGGGGAGAGTGGGTGAGCTTGCTTTCGAAAGTTTACAGTTTCCCGGCTAAAAATCACCCGCTTGTTTACAGACTGAACTGATCTATAAAAAAAAAGACAGAAGCGAGGAAAGGCCCCTTCGCTGCTCTCTCTGTTTTTTCCGGGATTTGAACCCACGTCCGACTACCTGTTGAACTATAAAAGAGGCCGCTCTACCGCTGAGCTACCGAGGTGGGGCTTAAGACGGGAAATCTAAATCGGCACACACTTTTTTTCATTCATTAGCTGTAACCAGCTGAGCTACCTGGACCTCTTTCCTAAAATAGCTTTTTGCTTACGCTTCTTCGTCAAGCTTTCGAGCAGAATATCCATACCTTTCTTTTAGTAGTGAATGAGATGCTTGACAATAACGCTAAATCCAGACATTTAAGGTGTAACACAATGCCTTAAGTGTGGGAGGGCAGCCTATCCGTATCCCTTCGCATGGTCGTTCTATCACGAAGTTGGCAGCGGGAGTGGGACGAGAGCTCGGCTGCGAGTATCTCCCTTTCAGTGACCTGGGACAGGAGACGATTTTCTGAGTTTGCCTTGTTGGCATGCTCAGTGGTCATAGCGCCTTTGATTGAAATTCCATTTGCACCCGTCTCCTTCGGGGATCCATTAAAGGGATTGGAGTGGAATTTCCATTCCACCTATCCGCACCCTATCTCGCTGAAATTTAGATATGTGAAGCCCGGAAACACATTTTCAAATACGCCTGTCAGCGCAGCTCTTTTTGGAACGGTACGAGCAGACCACTTAAGCAGATACCTAGACTTCCATTTTGAACCACCAAGCAAGGTAGTTGTGTAGGCGGAATATAGTATCCTTCATCGGAATCAGAACAAACTGAAGGAACGAGACAGCACCAGATCAGCTTTAAAGAGCAAGCAAGAACCACTGAAAGAGGCCGGTACCTTTCGTATAAGAGCCAGCAAAGCTACTCATCGCACCTGGAGCGAGCCACCTGGCGATTGAGGGGCAATCATATGCTTCTGTGAAAAAATGATCCTCTCATCGATGTTCTACCGAACTGAACTAATAATAGTTTATCATTTAGAAAGAATGGCGAAAGAGGCCTCCTTGCATTGCCCAACTAGAGCGAAAAGCCTTATTGCGTTGCGGCCCTAAGTAGCTATGGGGTGTTGATGTACTTGGAACCTAGACCGGTTACCTGAGTATGGCGGTTCGGTAGGCGTTCAATGATAGCATGAGATCCTCGCTTCGGTAAGTTACAAGGATGAATGCAAATAGCAAGGCGCTGCGCTGTGTGAAGTGAGACTGGCTGCCCTAAGGTTAAGTGCTTCCTTATTAATATTAATGAATGATCTTGCTCAGTAGGAGGGCTTTCCCCCTTCTGTGCAGCCTGATTCTCTCTCTGGAAATGAGGGTGCCCTCGATTGACATTTATCATCGAATAAGGAATCCTTCCATGGATGAGAAGGTTGAGTTACAGTACAGACTCCCGTTGGCTTTCGCAAGGAAGCATCTCGAAAGTTCCGCAATCTATGGTTGATGCCTCACTCGAACTCTATCCCATACCCTACTCGATGCTGAAGCTACTCTGCCTTTCGGAACCCAAAAAGAAAGCCGGGCGCTTGGGAAGCTATGCAAAACCTGAAAAAAGGAATCTGCTTTCCATCTTTGAGCTCAGAGGTTACAATCGTCTCCTCATTAGGCTATTTTAAAAAAGTATAGCTGACTCATCAGCTGAGTGGTTCGCCTCTTGTCCACCTGAGTTGTTTACTTCATTTTCCGACCTGGAAAACCAATGACTCTTCAGGTTAGGTTCTCTTTCAACATAGACATCCCGATGACCATGGATCAACTTCGTTCCACGAAACAGAAAGCAAATGAAATCTTCCTCTTAGGGCGTTCGATTCCGCGAAATGGCGACCCGTTTTGCCGGAGTATTCCGCTGTGGCTAGCATTGTTAGGAATGCTTCTGACCATCTTAGGCCATTCTTGATGATGGACCCTCCGGCAACTTTAGAAGCCTTGGTTCGTAAGGGCTCTTATCTTGAACTAACGCTTTGATCTCGGCTTCTAGATCCATATCCTTTCGCATCAAGAGTACCCGCGCGTCTCAAACCCACCTTTATCCCAACAACCCCATGATGAACAGAGAGGAACCCGATGAGGGAAGTGGGACAATGTTCAGACCTTGCCTGTCACAACAAGCAACCAATCAGTTCCAGTCCCAAGGGCAGGTAAAACGAGGCCTCGACGGATGGGAACTCCTACTCTGACTATATTTTTGCGATCTCTAAGCGGGATTTTCAGTCATCTATCCTTTATCTTTCCCTAGCGAGTGAAGAAAGAGTGGATGTTTTGAACGAGTGTTGAGCGAGTGAAGTGCCCCATAAGCTATAAGGGCGAGCTATATGTATCAATTCCGTGAGCAGCGATTGAACTGAACGTAAAAAGTGCATCCAGCAGGAATCGAACCTACGAATTTGCCCGGTTGGGCGCTTTAACCATTCAGCCATGGATGCAAAGAGACTCAGCGAGTGAACTAGGTTTTGGTATTCCTTCTTGAGCTTCTATTTCTTCCGTTAAAGGAGATTCGAGAAAAGATGGAATAAGAAGACGTGTTTCCAGAACGAACAAGATACGGGTTGAGAAGGGGGAGTTAGCAAAGTTAGACAAGATTGGAATGGGCATAGGAACATGTATTGATGTACCATATCGGCTAATGCTCCCAGGTTGATGCGATGTATTCCACCAGTTGACTGAAGACTTGATTATGGGTATATCGATCGGTCCAGCACGGATTGAAATAGGAGCCGGTTCGATAGGAAGCTTTTGAAAACGCAGTGCACCCATGTAAATAAGGAACGAGATTAATACAGAGGTTAAACGAGCATCCCACACCCAAAAGGTGCCCCACATAGGTCTTCCCCGAAACCCCCCAGTAACTAAGGTAAACAACGTAGAAAAAGCACCCATTTCTGTACCGGTTCCGAAAGAGCGAAGAAAAAGGGGATGTTTTGTTAATAGGAACAAGAACGTGTTTATAGCCGTAGCGATATAAACAAGAATACTCATCCGAGCCGCAGGAACGTGTACATAAGGAATACGAGAATTTCCACCTTGTTGAAGGTCTAGTGGTGCTACCCGAAGACTTAAATGAATAGCCATCGCTGTTAAGAACAACCGAGATCCAATGAAAATTTTCGCGTAGCTTCTGGTCTTTGACATCAAAAAAGAAGGTTGTAATAATGAAAGGGACATCTGATCATTTTATCCTAGCTAGTGGAACAATAAAGACGAAGTGTCTAATTATACTTATGGTCCTTTGTTTCCAAATAGAAAGACACCAAATTCTCCGGGAAGCCCTATCTTTCGAAGGACTTCTCGATTTGCTCCCCCTGACGAGCCCCCTCCAGCCTACCCGCCGGACCACCCCTTCTATCTCTCGCGAGCGACCCCTTGTTAGTTCGTAGAGCCGACGCTGGGCGGCCAACCTCATGGATCACGCGTCTGGTCCCTCTCCCATTGGGCGAGAGCTTTCAATAAAGCATCTCTCGCTTGGAAAGCAGGAACCGGTCTGCTTTGGAGATCCCGCATAAGTTCCCGGATCTTCAAAAGCTTCGCGGGGGACGCGACGTCCAATTGTAGCTTAATCTTAGTATTTTGGAGTACACTTGAGGTCACTCCCCTATTTCCAAAGGAAGAAAGAAAAGAGGAAAGCTCCCTTTCTATTTCCTCTGCTGTTGGTCCCGGCGGACGCAGAGTTAAGTCCAAATCGAGTTGGGCGTTTGAGGAACCCTCCTCTCCTGCACATTCTGCGTGTTCGACCAAGCACTCAGAGCAAAGGTCAAGAAGACAACACAGAGTGGAAATGGTCCAAGTGATCCCAGGTACCCATGAATTCCTACACTTATTATAGTGGAAATGCCATAAAGCGCGAACCAAGATCCGTGAGACGAAAACCAAAACCAAGGCAAGTAATAACAGGAGATCATCGTGGATGTTTAAGTCTAAATCGAACACTAAATAATCAAAGAATTGAAAACACCACTTGAGAAGCTTTACTTCTAGCAAAGTTGCTAAAATAGTAAAAAGAAGAATGACTGAAAATGAAACCAAAAAGGAAGCCATGATTTTATTATATATCTTTGTCATTCGCTCCTTGCTCGCGGAGCGGCATACCGAAAGATAGGATTTGAATCGATGACTTAAGCCCTTGCGCTATTCCCCCCTGACCGCATCGTAGATAGCAGTCAGAGTCAGTACGCTTTCTATTCTCTTTCGAAAGTGAGATCACCATCGGCTTGTTTTGTTGAAATCGAGAAAGGTCACTCCTAAAAGCAACCTTTCTCTTATATACGATAAGACGAAAAGCATTTAGTTCGATCGAGTTCTATCTATATCTATCTTCAAATCACAGAAAATGGAAAGAAGAGCGCTTTTGCCAGCTAATCGAGTGCCTTTACTATAGAGTGATTACTAAACTGACTCTATGAAAATACAAGCGAAAGCTTGAAGAAAAGAGAAAATGCGAACTTTCGCGCCTTCGAAATGAATTAAAGTGGATTTCGGGAATGGGTGCGTCCTCTCAGCTTTAACTTGTCGCTATCTCAATCACTGAATTCAATTTCAATTTCCATTTTTCTTTCTTTTTGATTGTACGGGTGCTGAGGGGCTTCTATATAAAGCGAAAGCCCTCCGGAACGGAACCCGCGCATCTCTGTTGACTTCATAACTACCTTGTTACCTTTCAAGCTTTCCTGAATTCTGTCTGTCACGTATGGAATTGTAGTCTTTGGATGAACTACGGCTTCGTGCTGCGGCAAAGATTTCTCTGTATCAGGTACGCATCGCAAGAGCATATGAAAAAATAAAATAAAGGAAAACTTCTTTTTCCGCCCTCAGTCTGACTAACCTTTCTCTGTTCTGCATGAGAAAAGGTTATCAAAAGGTACTTTCGAAGGATATCGGGACTCAATTCAATTTAGTACCACCCTTCCCGCCAGTCTGCCCTTCCCCGAGTCTTTCTCTTTCTTTTGGAGTGAAAACAGTAATGGAAATGAGTCATTTCACGGATAATGCTTACCGAGTAAAAATAGACTTTAGCATTACTACTACCAGAAAAGAAGAGTTCAGCCTTACCCAGTTCTTTCTATTTCTCCCTTATTCGGATAGAATCGGAGCTATTTAACAGAGGAACGTAAGCCAACTCCCAACTCTCATTAGCGAAGCGTTAGTAGCAATCTTTCTATCAATTACTTTCCTTGCCATCTTTATTGCCGCTCCGCACCTTACCTTTCTTTCCGGAAAAGAATTGAAGCCTCACTCATCCCTTCTCCCCTTCCTCCAACTGCGCTTACACCGAAAGTGACAAGAGCTTCTTCTTTGTTCACAGCTTGAGCGGATTCGATTCCGAACCTTTCTAGTATGTTCTTCCTTCCCTTTCTCTTACTTCTTTCCCAGAGCTACTGGCTCACTTCACTCTCTTTAAATAAGAAAGACGGGGAGTCACTGGCTTCCTTTCCTCCTAACCAACTCGCTACAGGGTCTATGTAATTGAGCTGGTTCTGTATAAGCAGGGGTGGGGATGACGCTCGTATCCCGTAACTTGTCAGTAGAGTCATTCATCCCTGTCTTGGTTGCATTCTTTATCCTGGAAAGCTCTCCGCCCCTGTCTCTGGGCAGCCTTTGATCATCTCGGTGAGCCTTCCCCTTATACATGAGAGAGGTCGTGATAAGAGTTTCCGAGTGAGGCGAGGGGCTCCTCTCAATCGACGAAGGCTTGAGTCCCCTACGGCCAGTACAATGCGCTAGTCGCATCTTCTATAAGGCTGGCATCTAATATAAAGAAAGCTGTCCTTGTGGACTCTGTCTCATCTTTTTTTATTCACTATATTCATGCTTCATGAAAAAAAATGAAGCAATCCGCTTCGCACCTTTATCCCTTTCTTTTTTGGGGGAAAATGTATTCTCACAACTTCCTATTGAATCAAAAAAATGCCTACACCCATGCTCTCTGGAAAAGTCTTCTCCAGAAGTTTTATACTAAGGCCACTTATTCTTATCCCCCTGTGGCTGCCTTTGCTTTTCCCACAATCACAAGCCCACTAGGCATAAAGAAAACAGAGGATCCCCGTGTCCAGGCATCTTTCTTGGCTATCCTTTTGGCCAAATCTTTTCTCTCTCATATATGATTCTTCTTTAAAACCATTTACACTTCCAGGAGTATCAGCGCAGCTTCGATAGGACAAGGTTTGAAGAGCTCTTACGCGGAAAGTCTTTCGCTCTCTCTTATTCAGTTCGAATCCTCAGTTATTTGAGAAAGCTAAATTCGAGAATAGAATAAAGAATCGAATCATAGAGTTCAGATCTCTACCGAAAGGGAGAGGAGAACAAATCAAGATCGACTGACTTACAGGAAAGAAGCGAAACTCGACTGCTTGGACAGAGTGGGATAGATCTATTGCCAGAGGTGGAGACGGATAGGTAGCTAGACTTCCAAGTTGCGGCACGAAGTAGCGAAGACTTTTCATTTATATTTTTCAGATGCTGGAGTGAGTTCTTGAGAAAGAACAGAACTAGACTTCAAAGGAGAAGTCGGAAGAAGATCAAGCGAGAGTCCCCGGCTTTCCTATGCTCTTTATAAAGTAGTTTGAGGGCCTTAAGAAAGGTAGACCGTCGGGGTAAGGAAAGGGTTGATGTACATTGATTTTTCATATATAGAGAGATTCCCCTGTATAGCTAGCCTTCTTCTTCAGCAGATACTCTGCGTAGTATACCGGTACATTTAATCAAACAAAGCCTCTCGACTTGCTTGTTGGTTCGCGGTCTGCTTCTCTTTTGATCCGCGGTCTGCCACCGATAGGTGGCCGATCGTGTTTCTTGAGAGGGTTGTATCCAAGTTATTCGACCAGGATTTCTCCGAAGCGGTTAGTTTCCTGTTATCTGGTGGTGAATTTGATGTCCCGTGGGTGACGACCCCGGGCTCTACTGTCAGATTTCTGAGTGGGTACCCGTTGGGCTATCTTGGCGCATGGCCTCTTTTCGCGTTGTCCCACCACCTAATTCTTTGGTGGTGTGCAGAACTTGTGTACCCGGGAAGGGTGTTTACCAACTACGCCGTCCTCGGGGATGACGTAGTAATCGCGGATGAGAATGTCGCGACCCGTTACAAGGAATCCCTTGACCTCCTGCAGGTGGTTATTTCGAAAGAGAAATCACTAATATCAAGGAGTGGCTCCGCGGAATTCGCGAAGAACTTTAGGGTTCGAGATTTGACAGTCGATCTCTCCCCGGTATCCATTAAATATTAAACACTTTCCACCCCTACGGGTTGATGGCTGTTGCTCACCGTTATTCGGTGCGTGATTTCCGTTTGCTTTGTAGGCTGGGTGGAGCTGGATATCGTGTTCTTGCAAGGCTAGACCATAGGCGCCCGAGGCGGTATTCCCGTCTTGTGGTTATGGGGCTAAAATTGCTCTCTCCTTCTTACCCGCTTGATTTCTGGTTGGGTAAGGGACGACCACTCAGTCCAGAAGCTCATGGGCGTTTGGTGAGACTCCTTCGAGCCAAACCGGGAGCTGGTATTGCCTCCCGATGAGCTGTTCGAGACTGAGGAATCTAGATATTTCCTGGAGTACTCTCTCCTTTATGGATGGATGCGCCAGTGTTTAAACTACCTTAAATGGTATCACCTTACCGCACTTTCCCCTTGGGTTACCCTCGAGGAACTGTTTGGCGGTCCGGCTGTCTCGCACTCCTGGAGGATGGTCGCGGTGGACGAAGACCTCGTTCGCTTCTCTCTGGAAGTTGTTTATAGAAGTGCGCTTTTAAAGTGCATTAATCAGGCTGTGAAGTGAAGGTCACAGGGGCTATGAGACCCGGCTAGGAATTTGGAAGCCCTAGTAGTAAGCAGAAAATGAAAAGCTTATGAATAAGCTCAAGATAGCCAAGATGGAGTAGGGCTAGTCTAAGACAAGACAGACCGATCTATATTCTCCTGCTCGCCTTTACAAGGTTTCCTACTCACTCTATTGAGTTACAGCCGGGTTCTGCAAGGAAGCATCTCGACAGGCCCGCAACCAGTGGTTGATGCCCCACCCGAGCTCTCCATACTCGATTTATCAAGGAGAGTTTTACCAACCCTGCCATCCTAGAACGTTAGCGTACAAGAGGGGCATTTCTCAATTGAGTTAGTCACACATGGAATCTCAGATGTGGAAGTTTTATTCCGATTTATTTGGCGTTTAGTTGGCTGCACTCTAGGTCTCACCTAAGATCCTTAGTCTATCCGAGGCTATCGTTAACTGGGGCACGATAGAACCGATGGTCAGTACCTCTTTACTAGGGAAGGGGTTCCCGGGAGATAGCTCTGGTTCGTGCGCATTAGAAGTAGACATGAGCGGTTGCCTTAGCGCGCATCGAAGCGACATGCGTGAAAGACCTTGCCTCAGTGCCTTTGAGGGATTCCTTCTCGCTTGCTTGCTGTCTAAGCTCTTCGATCCTGCCCTGCTTTGATTCTTGCGCTTGCTTGTGCCCCCTTCTTTCTTTGGCGCTTGCCTGGATCGCTATCTTACTAGCAGTAGTGCTGTTTTCTATTTGAGCTTCTCTTTTTCCTTTTATCGAGCATAATGATTCGAATCGGGTAAAATTCTTTGCCGAAAGAGTTCTCCCTTATCGGATGGCATCAGATGCCGGTGGCGGTTAGCGTTCTTTATGGGTATTATTCGGTGCCAGTGGCCTCTTAGCTTTGCGGGCGATATCGTATGGTTGGTATCTCACCGCATAAGTGTCAGGGATGGCGTAGTTCATTAGTGCTTTCCCGAGGATGTCTGTGCGTGCTCTCCCGTCTTTAGTCTTTCTCGGCGTCAACCCCAAATACGAAAAAAAGAATTTGAGCATTACCCGCTCTATCAGATAGGACGACCTACTCCTTAGTTGAACCAGACTTTGCCACTCACCTTCATCCGAAAAAGAAAGAGACCGCACGAAAGCAGTTTTTCCTAAACGGTGATACCGCCAGGTTTGAAACTTCAATCTTTTAGCAGCTTGTGGGGCCTGGCCTGAAGGTGATATTAATACCACTCCGGCCCCTGCAGCCCCCAAAGTGCTAGATCCATCGAAGTAGAGAGTCCATGGAACCACCTCTGCAAAGGCGAGGACTTCTTCATCGAGCTCCACTGGTTCGAAAACATTCATGGCATGATCTGCCAAGAAGTCTGCAAATGCCTGTCCTTTGACCGCCTTCATAGGAACGTACCGAAAAGTGAACTCGGATAGCCCTAGGATCCACTTCCCAATTCTCCCCTTCAACACGGGTCTGGTCAGCATATACTTAATCAGGTCCGTTCGAGCAATTACCAACACTGTTGTGGAAAGGAAGTAGTGTCGGAGCTTGGTTGCTGCAAAGTAGAGCGATAAGCACATCTTCTCGATCGGCGAAGAATTCTTCTTAGGGCCCTGTAAGACCCTGCTGAGATAATACACGGCCTGCTCCTGCCCTGAATCAGATCGAATTGGGGCATAGGGGATGATTGTAGATAGACCATCAGCATAATAAATTCTCGTAAACCAAGAACCATCAAGCAATTTCATGCTTTTGTTCCTAATTGGGTAAACCGGCTCATTCGCCTTTACCACTCCACTCTGTTTGTAGGAAGGTACTTCCGGCCCTCCTCAAGGATACCCGCAATGATTGGGTCAAGATTTTTAGGTTGTGATGTAGGAATAACCATTTTCTCTATATCCCCCATCTGTGTATAAGGGTCAGCAAGCTCCGAATCCCGTTCGTTCCTTTCTTGGGTCAAGGAGCAATTTCAAACATTTCCATTTTGATATTGGATTTCCCTTTTCAAGATGTCTCAGAGCAAGCAAAGTCTGACCTTATCTACTTATAAGCGCAGAGGGAAAGTAGCAACTTGATTTGGACCATAGGGGGCTTCCTTCCGAACTACGGATAGGCTACCGGGCTTTGCACTTCGGCCCGTGAGAATACCGTGCTCTATCTCTTCTCTCACCCGACAGAGAACTATCGTCTCGCTTTCGCTATTTATTGCAAAAAAAGAAAAGACAAGGGGGGACATAAAGGCCTTACCCCTGAACATCAAAACAAGCTAGGGAGCTCTAAAAAAGAACATGCCTTGGCTATGAACAGGCTTTTTAGAATCAAAAGGAAGAGACCCTAAGCTATTAAATAAAATGGAGTCTGAATGAGTATGACCATAAGCAGCCAAACAATCTGCAGCTTTGTTGCCCCCCCTAAAGACATGAGAGAATTTCGATAAAGAAAAATGTCCTTTCCCAGCAAGCACAACTCACTAGCATGATCCTAAGAAAGCCACACTGTGATTTTGATTTGGCACCATTAAACCAGGAAGCCAAAAGATGGTGAAGAGAGGAGCTTTATAAAATCAATCCACATTGAGACTGGGAGAGAAATGAGACCCTATTCTCTATCCTAGCAATATCACTTTGAGAGAGGTGATCCACTCTTTCTATGCAAGGAGAGGAACAGCAAACACATTTGGAGGCAAAATAATTCCAAACCTGGGAAAACTGCTATCAACAGCAATGGCATTCTTAATTAGTATTAGTTTCCACAAAAAAACCATTTTAAAGGGCAACCATTTGTTCCAAAGATTTTGATAAAGAGATCTCTAGCCAGTCTCTTCTTTTGAGAGGACAACTCAATCAACTCGGCCCCTCTTGTCAAAATACTGAAAGCGAGAGTGAAGCATGTGTTTCGTTTACATTCTAACTATTTTCCCATAGTTAAGAGAGTCAAGACGATCTTCCTTTTCTTTTGCCCTAAGCCCCAGTCATCCGTGGAGCCTTTTCATAGCTAGGCCTCCTCTTTTTCGATGACTTAGGAGGGAAATTCTCTTCTCGCAATTAGGAGTCAGTGGATGACATCCCATTCTACGAGTTTACTTACGGCTGGAGTAAGCAGAGAGTCAAAAAAGTCCAGGGAAGCTTTTCAAGTAGGATTCGAACCTACGCCCGACTAGTCAGTTACCAGCCGACCGCTCTACCACTGAGCTTGAAATAAAAAAAGGGGTTTTCCGGGTAAGGTCTTGGGTCGAAAAGTAGGTATAAAGATATGCATATTTGAACAAAAAATGTAACTAAGCCCTTATCAAAAACAACTATTCCAAAGAACCGGTTTCAATAATCTGAATAAAGCCATTATCGTCCACAGATATGAAAGCCCCAATACAAGTAACTGGGTCGGGACTAAACACATAACCTTTCCAACAAGACCTAGTCCATTCAATAACTCCTCCCATTTGGGTACATGAAATTCCTTCCATTTTCCAATCCCAAGAGGAACGCAAATCTCATAATCATAACGAGCGTGTGGCATTTTTGGAAACTGTTCTTCGAAAGCTCGGTCAAATTCATCTAAAAAAAATTGAATAAGACGGGAGCTCTAAAATAAATAGTTGGTATTCCTTCCTTAGACGACCAATCT
>JAKNSE010000067.1:32500-37500 GCA_023525975.1 Smallanthus sonchifolius
GAGAAAGAGTTCCGGCATACTACTCTATTATGATACCGAACCCTTGGGGGAACATCACTACTTTGAGAGTTAGGCCTTTATTCTGCTGTGCCTGGTCATGAGTATACTGCTTTCCTTAAACCTATGTAGTGAGTCGTGTAGGCGGCGTGTTGAAATTAGGACCATACATTGGGCGACTTTTCTCCTCATCGCTAGCCTGTTTCCAAGAGGGGGAAGAGAAGGTCTTTCAAGTTGAAGAGCATATGAGATTTATCCATCGCAGCATTGCATCTATCGACTGAACAAAGTAACTTTCGAAGTGGACTGGGAAGGAATGCGAATAGGTATTTCAATTGTTGGACTAAATGAATAGGCAAGGAAGGCAAGGCACTTGACTGAAAGGCCCTACCCGACTCATTCTTAGGACAGGCTTAGCTCTAGCTATCTAAAATGAAGAAATTGTACAAGGGATCAATCCTATTTCACAAAGTAACTTCTCAAAGGTCGAAGGCGTAGTATCGATTACTTGTGTTGGACTACCTTTATAGGATAGATCTGATATACTGTTAGGTTTTGGTTGGACTGCTTGGTACGGAATTCACTGAGATTGACTTTAGATATCGCATTTCCGGTATAGCATTTACTGTTCGAGATTTCCGGTATGTAATTGACTCGTATATAAAGAAAGAAAGTCTTTCAATTCCTAGTTCGATATTCCAGATATTCCATTAGAATGACTGATGTTGGACTAGCTGACTCCCTAAGCTTTGCCGTATTGCATTAGAAAGTGGGGAATTCCATCGTCTTTGGTATGCGAATTTCAAGCTGCTACTGCTCCGATAGCTGCTTTAGAGGTTGCTTAGCCGGTATCTGACTGAACTAGCTGGTTTAGATTTCATTAGTTGAAAGTCTCGCACTATTTACACTATTTAAACAAAGACTGTGTAAAATGGATATGATATAAGGGAAGGATTGACCTGTTGGTTGACTTCTCAATTGAGAAAAGACTGGAATGAGACTGGCAATGCTCTCTTCGGTTTTCATCCGGTTGGCAATCCTCTCTTCGGTCCTAGCTGAGTTCTGTCTTAGCTTTACGGCAAAGGGATAGGCTTAGCCTATTGAATGGGGAGAGCTAGGCTGCATTCACCATCGAATAACGGGGTAAAAGGCTACTTTCAGATCTCTTTCCCTGTAGTCGTACTATTCGATATCATCTAGCAAAGAAGTCAGCTATGGGCAAGACTTGGGGCGGGCCACCAAAGCGGGTTTAACCAGTTAGAGCTCAGCTGACCCCTTCTTGATTCCGTTTTTTCCCTATTTGAGATAGATGAATCAATGGAACTTTGATCCCCGGTTCCTGCTTGGTCTAATGTCTGGGTGCGTATGGCGGTACACTGAGAGCACCTTTCAAGTCGGCTGAAAAAAAAAAAGAAAATAAATAACAAAGGCTTTCGTCGTCTTTTTCCCGCTTTCACCTTCGATTGCGAAGGGCTTTTTTCCCGGTTTTCAATTCCTCTCCGACGAGGTTTGAACTTCGCGTGGTGGGAAGGCCTTCCCGATTCGCATCTTCCCGTCCAGCAAAGAAAGTGAAGGGGAGCGGACAGCGAGTTGGAGGACGCTGCAGAACCGCGTGATTGATCCATCTGCGCTATTCCCTAATTGAAGAAAGTTGTAAAGCCTTCAGAGCCTCAGTCCCTACCATTTTTTTTGAAGAAAATGAAAGCTGACTAGCAATCGCTCGTTTTTCTTATTAGCATGGGATTGGATGTTAATAATGAAATAAAAACATATATATATTAGAAGAGAAGCCAATCCCCGTGGAATTCCTATCGATTTCCGATGGATAATAATCCATCTTTCTCGCTTTCGCTCTTTCTCCCAATCAGTCGCGAGGGTTCCGGGCATGAGAACGCAAGTGCCGGAATCAAACAAAAGGTCCGAACGCCCGAGGACGAAAGAGAAAATGCTCCGCGGGGAAGTCGTTTCCATCTAGGATAGCGTATTCGTGCCGGTTAGACGTCGGCCATGAAATCCATCACTATACCGAGCAAATCATGGGCATTCACATCTCGGTCAAAGGGAACTGTGCGCGATTCTCTCGTGAATCGCCTTCAGCAAGGTATGGCATTCAGGGTCTTAACCCAGGGATAAATCTTTCTTCATAGATACAAGACATTCGTTGCTGATCTAAAAAAGATCTTCCCCCGTGGGCGTTAGCGGACGTTTTTCATTTTTCACTCGGTCCTTACTTCCCAAAGCAAAGGTTTTTTTAGGTTTACTTTGGAAAGGCGCTAAACAGGCCTATAGGTTCGCCTTTCTATTTATAATAGAAGAAGTCTAATAGAATTAGTATAGAAGTCTATATAATTAGCCAAATCGTCTGAAGCGATGAACAGAATCGCCTTTGTTCCGAAGGCCTAGCGAGTTAAGCGAGTTCCTTTTTTCTTTTTTCAAAGGCAGTCCTTTTCTTTCCCCGGACCGATGACTCGCTTGTTCAGTACTGCTAACTATTATTGGAGGATTCCGTCCCCTCGGGACTACCAGTAGCTTCGGTTGTTGAATCTCGTGCAAGTTAGGTTGTGGTTGTATTGGCTGCAAGCGGAACGTAGGCGCTTTAGGTGTGTGTTGGCCATGCACTCTCGCGTCGTGTAATGTCGTATGTATGATAGAGGTGGTGTGGTGATTGACCTCAATGCTAATGGTTAGGTTCAACGAATGAATGAAGCTATGCTATGATCGTACCCGGATAGAGATGATAGTCTTCCTCTGATGTCTCCAAGCCGGCCATAATAGAATCGATAGGCGAAGCAGCCAATAGCAGTCTGTTCTCGCCTATCGATAGATAGCAGGTTGCTTCCAAGCTCAAACCATTTGAAACGGAATTGCTACTTTTTTCTTGTTATTGATAGAGTGGTATTCTCCGCCCCTGTCAAATAAAGTAGAGGGAGAGTCTTTCTCCAATGAGAATAAAGAAAGTTTTTGCGCAAGACAAGAAAGGAACTCGCCCTTTGACACCAAGGGATAAGAGCGGATTGCTGGCGATGACTTGGTGAAGGGAATCTATGAGAGAAGGTTCTCGACGAACCGGGTTCCGACCGAATAGAGCGCGGAGCCAACGAGTTCAGTCGAACAACGTAACGAGTCTAAGGGCGCTTGAAAGGAATGGACGGGCGAAGGAAAATAAAGATGAAAGAAAAATATGCTTTGGGAGTGTGAGATAGGCGGACGGGGAGTACGCAGCCGAACAACCGCAGGGGCTTCCAGCAGTGATAGCTGAACTAACCAGATGGGCCGCCCAAAACCTGGAGCTGACATTGAAATCGGAAATCAACGTCGGACCCCGGCTATCCGAAGAAGGCAGACTGAAGCGGAGGAGCAGAAAATGCAACACAACAAGGGGCGAACCAAAGGCTTGCGCGAAGGAAGAAGCGAATCAATCAGAATGGAGACAGGGAGGAGAGGTAAAAGATAGATTTTCGAGCCTGAACATATAAGCAACCTTCTATCTGGCCTCTGTACCAGTAGTGGAGTGGCTTGCTATTTTCAATCAGAAAAGGAAGATTGAGCAATGCAAAAGAGAAAGAAGTTGTCCCCTCTTCTCTGGTAACCCGCCGCCGCATATGTCGAAAAAGAGGGAGCGGGGAAGGAAGAACAACCGTTTTACTTTGGCACATGAGGTGGCGGGTTTGGCTAGGTAACATAATGGAAATGTATCGGACTGCAAATCCTGGAATGACGGTTCGACCCCGTCCTTGGCCTCGAGGAGTGGTGAGCAGCACGGAACTTGAATCAATCTTTTGGCATATAATATAGGGGGCTAGAAATCCACAGACAACATTCTGGAACTTCCAAACCAAAGAAATGCAACAGGAAATGAAATGTTACGCTTCAATAGAATGAATTCGGTAGTCTTCTACCCTATGGTAGATCGAAGGTCCTGTGCCACTTGAACTCAAATCTATCTTACCTTCAATCCATCGTTGTCCAGCCAAGCCAGCCCATAAAAAAATGTTAGACCGGCTGACACAACCGAATTGGTTGAGGAAAAGGAAAGCCCAGCGACCAAGCACTCCCGCCCCCAAAAGCGGAGACCGAAGAACCGCCAGGTTGTCGAGGACACGTCTGAAGAGGAGGCCGGCGGCCTCTAAGTTTACCACCCTACCCACTAATGGACTATGAGGGGGGAAGGTGAACGGGAACCGACCGAAAACCCGAACCGCTTGACCCCTTCATACTCGATTCATTAGGGTTGGGGATGGATGGAACCAATCAGAAGTGCAAATCGCGCAAGCGAAGCCGGGAAACGGACCGCAGCGCAACGACTAGGACTCGTGTCGGAGGACTTTTGAGCGTGAGCTACCACTCATGCAGCGACAAGGACCCGCAACTCTCGAAGGGGCCACCAACCACCCGAATCACTGTAGCAAACCCTCCCTTTACTTTACTCAATGGATAGCGCTTATTCTCTTTCAATCAACAAAATGAAAAATGGGGGAGAAAGAAAAGAAAGAGGTCTTTATTGAAGAGGCTTTGCACCCTAGGACTAATGCAGATCCAGAAGAATGGGTCTGGGCTTTCGAAAAGATGAATATGCAAAGGGTAAGGTAAAGAGAAAGTCTTTTGAACAACCAACCTGACATAAGGATTCTAGCTCGCCCACTTAGAGCAGATGGAGATTCTCGGACGGGGAAAAGCGGCACTCGACATCTATTAAACAAGACCAAGAACAAAGCCATACCATGCCCTCGGGGGAAACTAGTGATGATTGCCATGAATGCAGCCCTCGAGGACGTGTACAAGAAGGTCTTTGCCGATTCCTATCAACATGGTGCACCTCAGAGGGGCGTGAAAAGGCCGTGGAGACTTTGACCGAATGAATAGGGATCAATGGATAGACATTTTTTGAGGAGGAGAATCCAGGATGAACGCTTTTTCGCTATGCGCTGACTGGATGCGTACTCGCGTGAGCAATCGATGGACGGGGGAATTGCGTGAATGACGAGACCGGCCTAACCTAAAGT
>JAKNSE010000067.1:42500-70800 GCA_023525975.1 Smallanthus sonchifolius
AATCCTATTTCGGCTATTACCTTCTCCATTACTATGTTCTCCTACGCAGGAATACCCCCGTTAGCCGGCTTTTGTAGCAAATTCTATTTGTTCTTCGCCGCTTTGGGTTGTGGGGCTTACTTCCTAGCCCCAGTGGGAGTAGTGACTAGCGTTATAGGTCGTTGGGCGGCCGGAAGGTTGCCACGAGTAAGTCAGTTTGGGGGACCGAAGGCAGTTCTCCGTGGACCGGACACGTAGCTTACCGAATCAGTTGCGACACGGATGGGAATGCATGCTACGAAAGATAGGGTCGAGTCTGATACATCAACCGTCTACTCAATATCCTTGTACGGGTCCACAATCACTACACGAGATGAACCTTGCTTTGGTGAATTGAAGTTGGCCTTAGGTGTAATAGGACTCCCAGTTACTGTACGCGATCGTATACTGAGGTGCTCTCCGCCGGTTGTTGGAACGACGCGAGCCGGGCCGGGTCTCGATTCAGAAAGATGAAGGGCCCAAAAGTCTAAATAGGGAGTTATAAATTCCCCATCTCATTGGGGGCGGAAAACGAATCGACATCTCGATGTGATACAGCCTTTTCTATTTTAGTTGGGAAAGAACGGCGAAGTCCATCCGAACCGTCCAATGAAGAATAAGAGGAGAGCAAAGCGCCAATGGCGCGCGAAGCGCATGCGGAACGGGCACGGAGAAAAGGAAGTTTGGAGGAGAAGCAGCCGAGCGCATTCCCTTCGCTTCCTGGGCCCAAAGCAGTGCAGTCTTTCCTGGCCAAAAAAGGATTTGGGGCTTCTTGCTACGCTACTTCACTATAAAAATACTTTTTTTAGTCATATATATAAAGAGAAAGATAGATCCATCTATCCTATCCGATTTCTATTTTGATATCGAAAAAAGAATCTATTTCATTCAACGTTTGATTCAAAGAACTGTGCTTAGCCCTCCCCCGCTCATGAAAGGGCTCTGCTGCAATGGATGGCAGAGGGTCCGTAGTACTCGAAGCACTGGAGTGATCCAGTAGCCGGGAAGGGGCCTAGAAGTGCCTACTACTACACCACACTACACTTGGCTCTACACATTTACAGAGCTAACCCCTGTCCAGTGCCTGGCAGAGCTAAGGGGGCTTCAATCCTTACTCTTTATCCTCATCTTCGCCCAGGCTAACGGGGCCTTACTTATTCAGGGGGGAGAGTGGAGCCTCGAGACTGTTGAGAGGAAGATCTTTGGCCCCTCTTCATTCTCTACAGGGTTCCAAACCTTTCTTCAACATAGGTGACAAGGAGCGAGGCCGCGATGGAAGAGATCAAACACGGGAATAAGAAGTAATGGAATTACCTTTTTTTTTCTTTTTCTTTTTAGAATGATTCTTTCTTTTTTCATTTTTCTAGAGGGGGATGGAGAAAGTGGACAAAACAGACTCGCATTTCTCATCGAACAAATACAGGAAAAGAATCATATTGAAAACGCTCCTAACCCAAGCCCTTCCTTCGTAGAGCCATGTATTGTAAGTGATCCGAACCTGCCCGGAGCGAGCCCCCCATAGAGGCAAGTGAAGTTGGTGAGCCGTATGATGGGCAACTATCTCCTGCGGTTCGGAGAGGACTCAGCTGTTAGTTAGTACCCCCTTGGTTTCGGGGTGGACCCTTTCACTCTATTTTATTATATACGCTTAGTGAAAAGAATGTTTTTTGATACACCTAGGACATGGATTCTATATGAACCAATGGATCGTGACAAGTCGTTACTACTAGCAATGACTTCCTCTTTCATTACTTCATTCTTTCCATATCCCTCTCCTTTGTTCTCAGTTACTCATCAAATGGCACTCAGTTCATATCTTTAATTTCAGTTCGATCATTGACAAGGTTCAAAGAAAGGGTGGGCTATTGATAAAGAATCGATTCCAAACCATAATGCTAGCAGATGCCGGGCCTCCCCTACAGACAGTATCGTCACCGCAGTAGAGTTTAACCACCAAGTTCGGGATGGATTGGTGTGGCCCCCCTACGCCCCATAGAAACTGTCTACCTGAAACTGTCCCTTGGCCCGTAGGTCCTGGCACAAGGTTAGAATTCTAGCCCTTCTTCCAGAGTGGTATCTCACTGATGGCTCGGGCCCCCCGGAAGGAGGCCTTCTTCGCCCTCCACCTAAGCTGCGCAGGAAAAGGCCAAAGACAATCCCAGGGAACAGTTCAGCTTCAATCGGTCTTTCTGTCCAGGTGGAGGTAGCATCTTCACAGACATGTCTATTTCACCGGGCCTCTCAGTGCCCAGATCGTTACGGCTCTCGTGCTCAGGAAGGTCAGAACAGAAAATCCTTCAAGTCCCAAAGCGGATACGCATTCAGTTACCTTTCCTTTCGCGGATTCGTCTTCCTTTACTGTAAAGTGAGGCACTTATTGACTCCTCGGACATTAACTATGTCAGTTGCTTCTGTCTTCTCCCTCACAGCGCATTCTATAAGAACTTCCTAATGCTAAGCCACACCTGAAGGAGGAAGATTTTGCTCATTTTCTTTTTAGGCCTTAGCACTAGACTATTATGACTATCTTATTATAAGACAGTCTGGGGGTCAGGTCAAGCCTGTCTGTTTACGAATCGGGTGTGGGAATTTTATATGATAGAAATCGGTCTTATCAAGTCCTATGGCAAGTTGAGAGGGAAGTAAAATAGTAAAGCATCCCTTTTGAAAGCAATGCAGGGTTAGCCAGTTCAAGCAAGCCAGCAGAAAAAGTAGACCTATATTCTCCAGCAGTCTTTCTTTCAGTTCCATTCCCCCATCTAACCTTAACTTAATGGGACAGGGATACTAGCAGGGAAGAGGGCGTTAAGTAATCGATATGAATCGCTTTACAAAGCTCTTTCTTTCCCTAATTCGTGTGTCGCCGCTGAGATGGCAGTTGTTCGAAGACTTGCCGGTCCTAATAGGATAATGAAAACGAGATTAGTGGCCGCTTATAGTCTTACCAAGGAGTCGTGCATAGCCGTCTACTTGTATGCGAAGTATGCGAAGGCTGTTAAGCGGTTGTATAGGAAGGAGGACTGAAAGCAACCTATCCCCGCCTAGGGGCCTAGGAAACCCTATCCACCAAGAATCCAATGGAACTAGATGCCAGAAGTGACTCGAAAGGAGAAGGTATGAAAAACTTCCCCAGGTGAAAGAACTTTCTATACATATCTAACTGGATGGCTAGGAACGAAGGAAGGATAAAAGAGTGGAGTAAGGGAAGCGAAAGACACTGTACCGACTGAAAGGTACATAGTTGCTTTACCGATAGCGAGAGGATTGAGAAAAGCTACAGCGCAGGAAGAGCATAGGGAGAGGATGAAGGCTTAGTTAGTGCTTCTGAGGTACGATAGCGAGAGCAAGAAAACTCCTGCGCTTACGCTTACTATTCCAAATTGGAATGGAGAATTACTTCGGGACAAAAGAAAAAGCCTTCTTCTTCTCAATACCACTACCTAAAGCTCACTGAACTTGAGCTATCGTAATTCAGTTCCCTCTCCCCTTTCCCTATCGCTTCGCTCTAGTGACTACGTACCTTTAGGTGGATAAACTTCTACGAAAAAGGCTAGCTTAGGTAAGATATAAGGAAAGCCAGAGGCAAGTGAAGGGCTTGACTAAGGATTTCTCCCCTGTCTCTGCCAAGGCTTGTTTGAACTCCCATCACCCATATGGGGCAAAGGGAGTCCACCTCAAGTACGGTTTACAACCCTGTGTCGCTTAACCGGAGTAGGATATAGAACCCTATCTCGCTCTCAATCTAAAGATTTTACTCATATAGCTATATGAGGCGCGAAGTCACTCGAGCGAAGCGATAGGTTGCAATGTACACAAAAGTGTCTTACCCTCTTGACCTTTGGTTAGGAAGGGGTTTACCTTTTGGATCCCTATGTTAAAAGGGCCTTTTACGTAGAGAACTTAAACCTAAGCAGTTGAGACTTCCTTTTAGAAAGAGAAATGAGTCTGAATGCCTTCATTGTATTGTTGCTGGCTACCTTTCACTTAGAAGCAATAATAGGAAGTCCAAGGCTGCCTTATCTTATGGGCAATGCCCCCTTTCTCGATCGAACCGGGCTGCTGCTATCACAAATCTCTATTCGTGCTCGAGAGCATGTAGTTGGAAGAGGAACTGGTTGGCGAGCGTAAAGCGCGAGGTGTCCTTTCATAGCGGAAACTCTCAAACAGAAGAGAAGGGCACAAGAACCCGTCATGCCTTCTAAATCATCATTTTAGAATAGAATGTCGTAGAGAAAGCAAGGACTTTATTCCCTGGCGATAGCATAACAAGCTGGGTCCGGTGACAACATTGGTATTTGGTGGTTGGTTCCAGGGAGCTAGTCGGTTCCTGGCATCCGATTACGAGCTTTATTGATCGGTCTCACTTGCCATCTTCGGCATTGGACTTTGCTTATCTACGATGAAACTTTCTATGCTCGTACCTACCACTTGTTCCTAAATCTTCGCTTGGAGTAAAGATTATCACTAAAGCCTACCTTGAGTAAAGGAGGAATTTTTTTGCTACCGCTAAGAGGATTTAGTTTAGGAAGGCCTCTAAATGATGAAATTGTTGTAGAAAGCAAAAACTATCCAACCTTTCGGAAAAGCGGCGTTCCAGCCTAGCAGAGAAAGGGGTTGATGCACCTCCATCCAATTTCAGTGAAATCTACTCTAGTTATAGGGCGGGCAACAAGAGAAATGCTTCCTCTTGATTTGGAACTACTTTCTCTAATGCGGAGGACCAGTAGCTATCAGATATCATGCCCTCATCAACGAGTAGAGTATGACTGACCAAGGGGAACACCCCCAAGCCTAAATTGAAGTAATGTACACCTGCCGCTGCCTTTTAGTATTATGACGGCGCGGAAGCAAAAAGCACAAATCAACCTTTCCATATCTATTAGATCTATTAGGACATTACCTTCAAGAAAGAATTAGCTGCCTGGACAGGGAGTAAAACGTGTTCTGAATGGCCCAGGCCGAAGGGCTTGGCTTGTTTGGGGTCCCTGTTCTTCTCTTCCCCGCAAAAAAGCTACTAAAAAAGCCATAAATCCCATGGTGGGCGTGACTAGTAAAAAAGGAGAGCTTCAAAGGACTTGCCTGCGCGGTATTGGGATGTGACGGTGGGACTCACCTCGTCGGTATGATTGTCTTTTATGTTCTGATTACCGCAAGAAGCTGAAAACTTACTGGTAAGGACATGCGAAATTTCTTATTTTATATAAGTCTAATTGCTTTACCCGAATGAACCCTTCTTCTAAAGAAAAATAGTGACTTCAGCCCTTCTCTTCTGAGACAATGGCAGATAGAATTATTGTATGAAAGACACAAATGTTTAAGAAGCGCTCTTCTTTCTCCCTCTTCGAAAGTATCCGCGTGACTGCCACCCCAAAAGAAGCGACGGACAAAGGTCAATGCTGTGAATGCCAAGTGGAGTGAATCGGTCCCTAAAGATGCTTGTCTCGCTGGGATGGGACTCACTCAAAAGTGATTGCTAAAATAAAGTCATAGCCTATAGCTTGAATGACAGCACCAACTTCCTATCCTTGACTTCTCCTAGTAGCGGTATGATATAGTAGAGTGCGTGCTCTCCCTCTCGTATAGTGACATTGAGAACAGAAGAAAGGCAGAAAGCTTGTCTTTACTGATGTTAGAAGCTCTGAAAACAATCCCTGTTTGGGTGAAGTTCTCAAAACAAACCCGTCTCTCTTTTGACAGAGGAGGGACTTAGTTATGTAGCTAGTGGGGTGGGTAAGCCATTGTATGCTGACCAAGCAACTGAAGAAATGGGTATGATCAACTTTTCTAGGGTGTGCATAGAAATTTTGACTGAGGCAGCCTGTCCTCAAGTGTTGGAAGTGTTCACAGATGATAAGAACTTTGTGGAGGTGGAAGTGGAATACCAAAACAAGCCCCAATCTTGCTCTATCTGCAAAATCTTTGGCCATAACATGTATAAATGCCCTAAGTCTAACTTTTACAATGGGTGTCCAGAGGAAAAAACCCCAGGGGCAGAACCCTCTAGTATGCCTTCCATGGAACATAAGAGTGTGGAAAATGAAGAGTGATTGTGATCCCCTAGTCTAAGCCAAGAGATTCTAGGCTTGCATGCACCGCTGGCCACTCCGTAGATAGTGCACACAGAGCCTTCGGCTACTCGAAAATGTCACCGCACGGAAGCGAGATCTTTCACCCCACTTCTCGTTATCTTGTCCAAACCGAATGATTGCCCTACTTCAGGATGTCCAAGTATTCTTTTGATAGAGGGCTCCACATAAAGCCTGAAATTTTTGTAGGAGCCATAATCTAGCGTTTGCTCTAGCGATGTCACGCGTCCCTCTAGCGTAGCATTGTCATCCTTTGACTTGCTTTTCCCCCTATGCCTCTTGGCAGGATCTTGGGCAACGACCTCTCGTCCCCTATTCACCTCAGAAGCAGCAACATCGTCAGTGACTCCCGACATCGTGTCTAGCTCTTCCTAGATTACGACCCGTTCGTAACCTTAGCTCTGATACCAACTGTCACGGCCTTAGACAATTCTAAGCCAACCGTGCGGCACTTAGCGCTTCAACACCCCTTGTTGGTTGCTAAGTCAGTCTAACCCGAATGGTGAGCTAGAAGGAACTAGGCAAGAAGACCGAAAGCACACAAGAGAGAGTTAGGGAGAATGTAGAGAACTTGTATTGCACTAGAGAGAAGTTTACAAATGCTTGGATGGTTTGGCCAAATGAAGGCCTCACCTATTTATACACCTCCACCTCCTCAATGGACGGTTAGGATCATCTCGATCTAACGGCTACAATTGTGTATCTAGAGTGTTCTATACAAATATCTAGAAATTTACAAGGCTCCAAACTCTTATAGAGAATTATATACAAGTATAGATCAAACTAGAAAAGTATGGAACAATCTAGAATGGATGCCATGCAGACGTCCAATAAGCGCCAACTTGGGTGTCCAGTAAGCGCCTGCGTGGCAAAGCCTCCTTTTAGCAATCCGGGACATTCTGCTCTACTTGCCTCACTCCTCTGTGAGATTTAAAGAAAGCATTCAGCTCACCTTGCACACTAACAGAATACCAACAATTGCTGATGCAAGAAAAAAGAATCTGACACCAGGAATCAGAGAAACCAAACTTCTTAAGAACAGCCATGAGAAAAGACCAGTCTAGTCTGTCATAGGCTTTCTGCATATCAATCTTCATCATAACCCCCATAGGTCTTTTATTTTCTTTTTGACTAAGGCTTTTCCTGCTGTCATCATCCCTGAGTCCATTCCTAGTCTGGATCCTAGGAAGTTTGGTGCCAGTGCTGAGTACCATGCCCCTCTTCAAGCTCATACTGCTTCTATGCCCCCTAGGCCTTCATCTGCCCCAACCTCTCCAAAAAGTCTTCCCAGCAGGACTATCAACAGGTTGTTGCTGACTCTCATGAGAAGGCTGGTGGAGGTGCTATTGACTTTTGGGCTGTCACTGAATTTGTTGGCTTTCAACAATTGGCTGGCTTATCCTGATGCAGGCTTTGAAGGGAACATATTCACATGGTGTAATGACCATCAGAGATCTCCTCGTATATGGGCTGGATAGATTTCTCCTCAATGCTGCTGCTCTTTAGAATCTTCCTTCCCTAAATTGAACCTTACTAAATACCCTTGCTTCTCAAGGTTCATGATCCTCCTACAGGTACAATTTTTAGATTTATGAAGATGTGGGCTTCTCATAATGATTTTGTCTCTTTTGTCTGGAGCATTAACTTGGCTGCAACCCCTCTATTAGATTAAAAAAAGCCAATGATTTCAAGGGAAGATTCATCGGAGATTTGGTGGTCTCACCAGCAGCATTGTGAGGAGACACATTTCAGTCAGGAGCATTATGAGGAGTACAATACAAATCATTCTGTTCAATAGTTGCAGTTGTAACAAGACCAGATTTAGATGTCACAGGTTCAGGCAATTTCTTTGTGTTCAAACTCCACAACCTTTTTCTCTTTGTTACGAGAGCGCTGACGCCATGTAGTTTGAGGAGGTTTGTCTTGAGCCTTTGGAGGATTAAGAGAGGTGGAGGTGGCTTGTTTGAGGGGCAACTTTGGGGCTACCGCCGTAGATGCAGGAGGAAGACGAGGGGTTTTCTTGGCTAAAGCCTTCCTACACTCCGTTGGTGAATGTCCTTGAAGATTACAAGGCAGAAGGCTAACTTGCCTTCAAAAACCATCTTCTGATAGAAGCCTTCGTCCTTCCCAGCGCCAATCCAAACCTTCGAAGTAAGAGGCTGGGAGATATCAACCTCCATGCACACAAGTGCATACATAGGATGAGTAAGCTCTAGGGTACGCTGGTCAGCCCTGAGAAAGCGACCAAACCTACTATTTCACGCAAAAGAGGTGTATGGAAAAAGGGAAGAGGGAGGTATGGAAACCTCACCCATGCAGCTGTGATAGAATATTCATATTTAGCGTTGAAGTTCGGAGACCATCTAAACAATCGAAACAGGGAGTTCTCTATCATATTAGAGTCTCGAGACCAGGCACGAACGAGATCCTCTTGGGAAGCCAAATATATCATAACATGCCTTGGATCTAGAAGCCCTACTGTTGCAGGCGCAGAGAGACCCCAGGATGCATTTATATGGTCACGAATGGCAGTCACAGAAGGGCCGTCATTCGATCACTTTGCAATGAGGGTTGTATTGAAACTGCCGGAAGCTTTAGAGATTTCAATTGGAGAAAAGGGGAGCACCATTGAAAGTAGAGGGTTGTTTAGGAGCAGAATATCAGGCAAGATTGGTTTGACAGGAGCCTTGGTAACAGCAGGGGAAGAAGAGGAAGTACCAGCAAGAATAGAAGCAAAGGATGCCCTAGGAACAGGAGGGTCTCCCGGAGCAGATGGGGGGGGCAGCCAAGGCTGCCATGCCCGGCGAGCAGGCCAAACCCTAGCAAGGATAGCCTAGCCGGTAGAGAGAGAGATAAAATGGATCGGGGTGACATAACCGGGATTCACCTCTATATTAGGTAGCCTCCTCACTAAATACAAGTAAGAGCTAGCTTGCATTGAAAATGAGTGGCCCTCCAAAGGAATAGAATCGTTTTCAGCTCCTTACTTACCTACCCTTAATGAATTAAATAAAAAGAGTCCAAATTCCAATGATTACACAGCAGGTTGGGTTAGGTCGCTCCGCTGCTCTGCTCGCTCCGACGATTCGGCTGGAAAGAGAGGATCAGATGAATTGAATCAATCGTTTTTGATATCAGAGGTAGGTGAAATCGAGTTAGGCATCTGTCTACGGCTGAAGGAAGTAGGCAAGTCTGCTACAAGCGAGGCATGGGATGGCCTTCCTATTCAAACTCTTGATCTCGGACATGGAAAGCAATCAAGCCTATGGCCGACCCCTTCCATTACTCAATAGGCCGCGCCCTTACTTCAATAAAGCCGAAGACGAGATTCCAAAGCCCAACCTCACTAAAGAGAATCACACGTTTGAGGACCCAGACGGAATGGTAACCAACTCCCCCCTTACTAGTATAGGTCCAGGCTACCCACTTAACACATCACTGGAGGAAGAAGACTGGAAGACTATGGTCTCTATGAATCCTTTTATTGTGTATACCCAGGGACTTAGTATCCATGATGGCGTCAAAGAGGTCCCTCTGAAAATAAGCCTGGTCCATGTTTACCTTTTGATATGTCTGTTTTTCTTAAGGGCATGTTCCGTAACCCTTTCTTAGCCCTCCTTACCAACTAGCTTCATCCTTTCACAAACTGAAGTACAGCATCGACTGGCCCCCCTACTTAAGTTAAGATACCTCACCCTGAAGGCAATACATCTCGCATTGCTAACCTCTCTTGTTGAATCGATCGGGATACCCACTCCGGGGCACCCCTCTCTTACTGACTAAGGCTAAGGTGGTGTCAACCAAAGGCGCAAGAAGTTCTCACATAAATAGACGTTTGAATATTAGCTCAGTAACTCCATTCTCTTATGCCAGCCTTACCTCAATTCCCTTCTTCGCCTCAACAGCTAAAGCATCCCTTTCTGCAGCTCCTGGAACAGCCGAAGTGGAGTTTATGATTCCAATCCTGAGGCAGGAGAGGGGTCTTTATAGCTCAGCTGGAGTGGATTATTCTACTATTTTTCAGTTACTTCCGCTACTGAGAAACCTTTTCCAGTTGAATTAAGAGGACTTTGCGATACAGCAACTAAAGAAAGAACAGCTGGTGAATGCCTGACCGGTGAAACCGGCAACTTCCGAGACTTATTCAGCTCCTGCTAAACCATTCGTTACCCCTCCTTCTGTGAAAGTCTTTCTGGCTGGCATAAGAACCTGTCGGAGTCCTCTTACTGTAGATGGCAAGGAATCAGCTATGGAATTTCCTCTTGTTGGACGGAGTTTAAGAGGGAAATCTTTGACTTGATGCCTCCCCTTCCTACTACTCGCGCTAAACCATCTCCCGGTAGAGAAAGTCCTACTATAAGTCTTGAATTGACTACTCTAAAGCTGTTCGTGGAATTACTTTCATTTTAAGTGAAATCTGGCCCTTCTACGTGCAATTTTCTTGCCCTAGTTTCGTCAGCCCGGCTTCATGTCCAGAATCCGATAGTGGAACTGGAATTGCCTTCTCTATCCACTGGTACTCCTCCTTCAGATGGCCTGCTTTCTGCACCTATTTCATTGCCTTCTTCGCACCTTCCGTTGTTGATTCCGGGACTCCTACTTCAGGCTCCCCTTTATGATGGTCTTTCACCTGGTCAAAGATGGAAAGGTTTCGAGGCCTACTATAGATGGTAAGCTAGAAGCCTCCTAGTTAGGGCTCTTCCCCTGCTTATAGAATTGGAACGGACCCTGTATTTCCATCATCCGAGACTCTTACTTCTCCTAGTGGTTTTATAGGCATCTATCCACTTTGACTATAGCTATGGCTATCTTAACTCACTCCTTTATCGGAATCTTCCTTTACTCCATTTCATTACTATTCAAGCATCTATTCGAGAAAGATATGCACCTATTCAAGCATAGAATATCGATAGATCTGTCCTATCAAGGTTACAATACCTACTATCTACTACTCTCTATAAGGCTACTCCTTTACCCTATTTATAAAAGATATAGCGGAGTGCTTATCTTCTTCTAGCATCTCCCGTAGCGGAGAAGGGACCATTGACTTTGCTTCGAATCAATCCTATCATCAGTAGGGGCCTAATTCCAGTCTTCGAGGCAAGCGAATCGAATCGGACTAAAAGGAATAGGTTTCCTATCCCCTAGGTGGCAGAGCAGCCTTTAGAGTTTCGAGTAGAGCTCACTTCCCCACTCGGTTCCTAATCTGTGGATTACTAAAATACTCCCGATACCGGACATTACGCATTAGACTGATTGGACCCCTTTGGTTGGCTATTCTGGGCCTTCTTCTATTCGTACCTGCTTCCGTTTCTGCCAGCGCCATTAAAGCTTTCTGGTCCAGGCCTCAGGCACAGACCTGAAACTTAACTGATACGCAAAACTAAATGAAGCACAAAAGTCACTAAACTGCTTTGCTTGCATGGAAGGCAATTGCTTTAGATAATCCTAATCCGGGGATTGGTTCCAGTAATGGCATAAACGTCCCGGAAAGATCAGATATGAAATTGAGAATAAGATCTAAAAAATGTATAAACGACAACCTAAGCGATAGGTAGAACCAAAATCCTGATGTAGTACCGTCTTCATTATCTTTAGTTTTTTTTTCATTTCAGTTTTCATTTTTTATAGGTTTTCTACTGGCATGCTATCTGTTAAAGATACTATTCCCATAGCTAGGAATACCCCTATGATTAAACCTAACCCCACAGCAACCCTAGTACTACCACTAGCGGGTATATCCATCTGAGAAAAGGGAATTTCATTTTCAAGTGTCTTTAAAATCTCATCTGTTATATAGGTACGTTCAATAAAACAGAATTTATGAAACATGTCCTTATTCGTATCAGGATGATAGAACCCTTGGTAAGACTCAAATCTTTCAAAGAGGTTGAAAGAGGGGGCTGCATCTACAACGCCAGGCACAAACATGTACCAGATAGTAGTGCTTACACCCAGACTAACTAGAATGATTAATCTACCGTATTTACCCTTATAAAATGTCAGTATCTCCACCACAATCTTCTCATAGTTTTCATTAACCACACCACGCAATCCCCTTCCTAACCTACTAAAGGAAAACACATCTGGGTTATAATATGGAATACTATTTGTAGTGATACCGAGAGTGCTACATACATTGGATAATCTTTCAACCATCTTCTTAGTAATAACAAAACTATGCTTCAGGAAAGACGTTTGACCAGGTAAAAAGCGGAAACAGATCTCCAATATATTATAATGATGTGATGAGGCACTATCTGACAATGCCAACCCTCTTTGTACCAGATTGAATGAATTCTCTGTCAAACCTGTAGGCACACCTTCTATGAAATCACGTCTTAATTGAGATAATAAGGGTAGGTCCTCACTGGTCAAGGGTGCCCTTGATGAGCCTTCACCAGCTGATTGAGATAATGACGGGAACGCTCTACTGGTTGATGGGAACCTAGCTGTAACAGGAAATGGTAAACAGGTAGATGAAACACCATCATTGCGAAGATCAATGGTTGACAAAACCTTGAATCTTTCAGGTAAAATTGATGATAGAAACCGCATTTTTTTCTTTTTTCTTTTTTCTTTTTGGGATTTTACTGACGGTGTCTTTACCCTGGAATAGAGAACATATAATCTGTCCAAATTCCCTCTAGCATGGGGACTAGAGACCAACACCCACTGCAATTCTTGATTCGGTCGGGGGAGGTACCAACGCACCCGGATAGAAGCAAGGACTCAAGATAAAAGAATAACAGAGGCATCTCATGTTCTTTCTTATTTGTGAGCATGTATTCTGTTAGAATGTGAAATGTAAATTACTATACATACTTTTATGGTTACAGTACTTACTATCAAATTGATGGTGAAAGATAAGATTTTTAGTATCAATATCCACTGATACACCAAATTGACCAATACACTCTATTTGACCATCACCTGGACCAACAGACACAATTTTACAATGCATTCCAAATAAACTAATGAAGCTCATACCATTGATGTCATTAAATGGCTCCACATCATGATTTGTTCTCCCTATAAAGATTTGATCGATATATCTTGCAAACTTAACCCCTGGAAAGGCTTTGGGAAACGTTAAATCAAATGTTTCCAATAAGGCAATATGTACTAATACTTTTAGAAGTCTTCCTAGTGGTTGCGTCCCAATAAAGTAGGATACATCATTTCCATCTTTATCTATGTAAGATAGATTCAGAAATGATTCAATCAATTTATACACTAATCCATCTTCCCCAACTATATCCATTATACTATGAAGTATCAACCCATTGGGAAAAGGGTACTTGATTTCTATACGGTATAACCTATCTAAACAACCCATATCAATAAGATTTGAATGGTATCGATTTAGGTGTTTATATTCATCTGTTTTTGATTTAACACGCTCCTCCTCAGTATATTTTTGATAAATACAAAGATCGAATAACAATTCGGTTAACGCTATTATCACAACAATATCTTTGGGATCAGGTGCTACAACTATCATATCACCGGGTTGACCTTCATAGCAAAAGTAGTGGTAATCACTAATTGGTAATATTTCGCTAAGCTTCTCATCTCTCCTCTCCTTTTTTACAACATATATTCTACTAGGTGAGAGTGTATATGTACCAGCATAGATTTGATCAATCATTTTGTCATATTCATCAGCTGTGATAGAGAACTGATCAGAACATTGATCACAAGCTTTCTTTATAGATTCAACTAGCAGCAAACGAGAGGGATCGTGTACCCTATCCTGCGAATAATAACGAGAACCAATATTCTTATGTAGCAGCACTGTATTCATTTCAACCTTAAGGAATCGCTTAAATGCCATGATGTATTCAATTATTTTCCTAGAGAAATGAAACCATTGGATTTACAGAGTTTAGCTCTGGTGTCTTTACCGTTGGAATAGAGAATCTTGATTCTTCGAAGTAGGATGGATACATTGGATTTTCCTGTTCCTTTCAGGTGTCTTAACCCTGGAAAAGAAACCTTTGTCTTTTTTGTAGATAAAACCCTAGCTCAATAGGTCTCTTACCCGATAAGAAACATCAGCTGGGACAGGTATAGAATCATCAAAAAACTCTTTTTTTATTATTCTTTTTTTTTTTTTTTTTTTTTTTTTTTTTTTTTTTTTTTTTTTTTTTTTAATAAATAGATTTTCTAGATTCATGGGATTTCCTAAGTACCACACCCTATCTAAAAAAGAAAGATCTCAATTCCCTCTAGCATGGTGAACTAGAGACAGACATGATTTATTTCTATAGGGTACCATATAGTGTAATGTACTTTTTGTACCTAGATAAGGACGACCTCGAGAGAGCAGACGACCAGTAGAGTAGGTGCTCCATCTCGTTCCTGCTGCGTAGGTCTAAGGTAATTCACAGTGCTAGCAGATCAGAAGTACGGAAGTGGGCCCTCACCCTTCTCTAATAGGGGCAGCGCTACCTATAGAACGGGAATGTTCATCCTCTCTTAAAGTCCGTTATGGATTTCAAGTCGGGAATAGAGCTGTGGTAAGCAATATAGATCGCCCCTGACTCTCTCTCTATAAAAAAAAGCCCTTCTTAATTCTTAACTTAATAAGGCTTCGGCCCTATGGAGTAAAGGGAAGTGCAGATCTGGAGTGTTTGGACGAGAAATAAAGGCTTTGCAGCAAGCGGAGTTGTACCGAAATGCAATTTTCCGGGCATACGAGAAAAGAGTCCAGCCGAGCATATTTGTTTGCTAGTTTCTTGATCCCGGAAATCTTGTACTCAGAGTCACGGATAAAGTGGACTACCCAGCGCCTTTGATACTTGGTGGATGACCTTTCTAGTGGCTTTTTCCCGTCCCTTTTGGGACCATTCACCCTTTTCCCAACCAAGCATAGGTAGAAGCCCTCTTTCCCATACACAACGACGGTTCCAAGCAAGATGAATAGTTTATAGTCGACTCAATATCGGCGAAATCCCCCCATTTAATCTCTTTAGTACCTATTCTCTTGTAGTGCACCCTTCATCGAAAGAGTAGGCGGTTGAAAGACCCACCTCTGAATAAAGCCTTTAGGTTGGGAGATCTCAAAGGGGAACCTCGCTTAGCTTATCAGTCCCTGTATTATTCAACTCATCTGTCCACTTATCTTGTCCAAAGCAGAAGGAATTTTTAAATCCTTTGTTTCGAAGGTAATCCGCCAGTCTCTAGACTGGAAAAGATTCAATCCACTTGTTGGCCTGCTTCTATGTCCTGTAGCTTCTAAGGCATTAGCTTCAAAGGGGCTTGTTGGCCCCCTTCTTAGCTCTTGATGTCTGCTTTAATTTAAGCTTCGTCGAATAAGGCCCGTAGCTTACAACATCTTATGAGAAGGGCCTGTAGCTCGATACAATTTAAGGCCAGTTGCGTACTTGCTAGAGACGGATTCCGCCATTCCCTGAAACATCAGGGCCCAGCTTGAAAAAGATTTGGATGTGGATGATAGAGAGCATCTTTTTTATATATCCCCAAAATGAGAGCTATTAGATGAGAAGAGACTTCGCGCCATGGAACATGCCCAGGTCTACCAGAAAAGGGGCTTTCAAGTGAATTCCAAAATAAGGTAATATAGAGAAAGGTCAACATAGGAGATAAAGTCTTGAAAAAGATTCTTTCCGGACGTGAGCCTCACCCAAGAGGGAAACTCCATTTTGTGCTCGATCTCTTCTGTCATGCATCATGGCTGGGTGAGTTGTCCCATTGCGAATGAACCTCCGTGCTTCCAATCTGGTCATGCACTTCTTTAAGATGTGGAACCTGGGAGCTTTCCTCTTATAAAGAGGGCTAAATCTTTCGTAGGGGGGTAAGGATGGTGCCGAGGTCTTAATAGAAAGCGGTTGATAGTCCCGTCTGCTAGGCTTTTCCGAACTTCCCTTCGCCTTTCTATCTCTTAGTTAAGGGGGTTTCAGAGAATCATCCGAACGAGATCAGTTTGTCAAATGGGGGAAGAGGAACGAGAGGCGTCCCTGGCTCACTAGTAGGTGACGAGGGGATTCAAAAAAAAGGGCTCATTTCACCTGCCCATGCATTCGTTCGGATCCATTCTTCCTTCTTTACCTTTTCAACCCACCCTTACTAGCTAATAGGACTTACTAAAAAAGCGAATTTGCCTCTTCCTGGTAATGAATTAAGCGGCAGCGAGGAGGTCCGGTTCCATAGTGATTTCGTCTGCTTTTGGAACTTAGATTCCTAGGGACAAAGAAAGTGACTTCGGACTTTTGAATTCTCAGAACCTCCTTCGAATGAAAGAACTTGAGAGGGTCTCACAGGCATCTCTCTTCGAGCGGCAGTGCAAGCTCGGGTGGTGTTAGCGCTGGCAGAAAGTCCTGGATTAGTTTGTACCGGTGTAGGTCCCTGAGTGGTGACTTGTCCCCCTTGATGTTGTGGCATTGGATTAGTATAGATCCCCAGTAGCTTCAGTGACATTGGCGGCTTTAAGGTATGCCTTAACTTCGTTCCAATTGAGAAGATTTTCATCTAGATGACATCACGCAAAGTATGACACTCTTCGATGGTACGGCCTGCGTATCGGTGAAATGGACAGAACTTTGAATAGTCGAGACCAGGAGGCCAGGGGAGTGGTTTATCTCTGGGCAGAGAAAGGGTTTTACAGGGCAGAAGGTGGAGAAGGCCGGGCCGTAGCTACTATACTAGGAGAAAAGTGTGACCTCTTTAAGATCTGGGATAGATCTTTCCGATGATATCCATGCCCCACCCTCGAAATGGCCAAGGCTTTATAATCGGGTATAACTCGGAAGCCGGCTTGTGCTGGATTCCTGCATACCTCTTGCAGGCATCGCAGCTCTTAGCATGTGCTATGTAATCTGCAAGGACCGTAGGCCAGTAGTGGCCATGTCTCCGGATCTCTCGAATTTCCCTCAGCGCGCTCGATCTACCTATCTTTCTGAGTTTGATTGGTTTTCGCTCCAGCTGACCTTTCCATTTAATCACTGACAAAACCTACCTTTCAATTCTTCTTACCCTATGAGCTTTCAGCAAAGGACAGATTTCTTGGTCCATTGACATCGATCAACGAAATAGACCTCCTTCTTTCACTTTTGTCGTTGTCTTCCAATTCAAAGAGCCCCATTAAGTGAGTGTTCCGCGAGAAAAGAGAGGCTGACATCTTTTCTTATCTATCTATTTTCGTAAATGAAGAAGATAAGTGAGAGCTTACTGACTGCATCTTCTAAGAAGGGCTTGGAAGAAGAAATAGAATCTCCTTTCTTTTTCGAGAAAAGGTCCCATCCTTCAATATCATGATTGGGTCGACCAGGCCAGATCATGAGTGAAATATCATGATCGGGTCGACTAGGCCAGATCATGAGTGAATAGAAAATCGAAAATGTACATAGCAGTTCCAGCTGAAATACTTGGAATAATTCTACCACTTCTACTAGGAGTAGCCTTTTTAGTGCTAGCTGAACGTAAAGTAATGGCTTTTGTGCAACGTCGAAAGGGTCCTGATGTAGTGGGATCGTTTGGATTGTTACAACCTCTAGCAGATGGTTTTAAATTGATTATAAAAGAACCTATTTCACCAAGTAGTGCAAATTTCTCCCTTTTTAGAATGGCTCCAGTGGCTACATTTATGTTAAGTCTGGTCGCTCGGGCCGTTGTACCTTTTGATTATGGTATGGTATTGTCAGATCCGAACATAGGGCTACTTTATTTGTTTGCCATATCTTCGCTAGGTGTTTATGGAATTATTATAGCAGGTCGGTCTAGTAATTAGGGGGCGGCCGTTCGGTCGCCTATGATACTAGGACCAATAGGTCAAAAATGGGTTTGTGCCGCAGGTGTTGAACGATCCACTCTACACAGGTGTGGGCTTACAGGGCTCATAAAGCCTTTCTTTCATTCATCAATAGGGCCCTGGCCGGTCACTTTTCTGGGCCGGGATCGATAAGTGGAATGGAAGTCATAAAAAAGATATCTTGATCTTCGCACCTCAGATCAAGAGGCTTGTCAAGCTGGCCTAAAATTTTCATTATTATTCATTATTCTATATAAAAATATATATAATGAAGATAGAAATAAAAAGATTCGTTGTCTTTTAACCGGCTGTTCTTCTTTGTCAACGCTACTAAGGACCTATAGGTTCGCAATAATGACAATTGGTTATTTTAAAAAGAAAAGGCGCTATTTAGCCCTACATTAGTAGAAGTAAGCGGCTGAGTTAGCCTAGCCTACCCTAAAAGTGGTATAGTAGGGTATAGTAGGCGAGCGAGTTAGCGAAGACGCTTAGGCTAATAGAAAAGAGAGCGTCGGTGCGTAGCCTTCATTCTACTACGCTACGAAAAGGTTACGAAATCACTTAGCTCGACGTTAGGAGAGTCAAGGGGGAACGCCATACCTACATAGAAGAACCACTGTTCGCTGACTTTCTAAGGTCTAACCTTTCGCCCCCTACTGAAAAGGGGCAATTAGCTTTGCACCACTGATAGACTACTTAAGATTCAATTCAAAAGGCCCTACTTAGTTTCACAAGCCTTTGTCATTGTCAGTCAACTAAGTAGGGCCTGAGGCCCCCTGTGAATCCGTAAATCTGAGGAGCATGCCGCAACAAAAGGATGGTCCCCTATGCATTTCATTCTTTCCGGAAGGGAAAAAAAGAAGTACCCCCCATCATAGTGAACCTCTCCTTGTGATCGGGATGAGGTAGATGCCTCCCAGCCGGGGGGCGGATCGAATCGGAGTTTCCTTAGGTAGCCACCGACCTACAGTTATCCTTAAACTTCCGTGCTTGGTGGAGAAGAAGCGAACAAAGGTACGCTCGCTTGCTGTCTTGTTCTCTGTCGCGAACTGGGATCGCTCGCCAGCTAGGTCAGATTGGAGCAACATTGTATGAGAACATATTACCCATATTCGGGGACAAGGGGCGAAACGACCTCTCGATCTACTTACTGCAGCCCAGGAATGAAAACGTCGTCTAGGCGTTACCTGTTGCTCCGATCTCCCCTACGCCTAGGACGTTGTCTGGGCCCACCAAGAGCCATAGTTAGTTGCTGTTTCCATTTGGTAGTTTTTTTCTCGTTGTTGATACCGGCAAGACCCAGCCAGATGATGTCTGCTGGTTGGTAGTGAGAGGACTCTTAGTACCTGCATACCCCAAGGGCGCTGGTTAAAAAACAAGAATTTTGATCTTTCTTGCTCTCCCTTAGCAGCGGGAAAGGAGTCTATCTATCTGCCTAGCTTTGGTAGATTTCCCCCAACGCAATCCACAGAAATTCCACGAATCCCTTGGTGGATAAGTCCGACGACTCAGCAGCAGTGCGGAATTTTCTTTCTCGTCTGCTGGATCTGATCTATAGTTAGGGGGCAATACATACCAAAAGGTTCGAAGAAGGATAATGAGTGAAGATCTGCCCCAGCCAAGTCGTCGACCGCTGCGGTACCTGAACTGAATGCTCTGAGGTTGAAAGGCAAGTAGATAAGCAGATTCCTACCTGTATTTTTCTTGTCTCGGTTCGTCCACTGCTGCTACTGATAATGGAAAAGGTTATGAAGTTGACTTCTTTGCCTTCTTGAAGGTGGTTGGGCATTAACCAACACAACAGTGAAACCCGATCCAGCTTTCGCTCCCTCCGCTTCCTCAGGCCCTCACTTCCTCACTCAACTCACTCAGACGCTCGCCTCACGTCACTTCGCTCGCCTTGGGAGGAAGGCTACTGACGGTAGCGAATCTCAGAATACGAATAAGATCAGAAAGGCCATCATAAGAGCAAACAAGGCAATGGCTTCCGTGAGAGCAAAGCCTAAAATGGCATAACCAAACAATTTAGTATCCAATTACGGACTCCGTGCTACTGAATGGATCAACGAACTGAATATCTTTCCAATTCCGACTGCAGCTCCAGCTAAAGCAATTGTAGCAGTTCCAGCACCGATGACTTTTAAACCCTCCATAACATCTTTAAAAGTTTTCATTTCAGTCTATTAATTGGAAGCAGGATTTTGATTCTTGAAAGGGAGTTAAGTGGCTCTGAGGGGCACGAACGGTATAACAATAAGTACTGATTCGACTAGCTCGAACGTGGGGAACGAATGCTTGAATGTGAACAAATAGCTGACTCTTGCAAGTTTGTGGCCAGCGATCACCCTCTAAGCTATACGCTTGATAACGAACTAAAGGGCTCGAAGCTATAGAAGCTCTACAAATAGCAGTTCTTATGAATTTATGGCACAGTTCTTTAAGCTGGGTAAAGGTAAAGTAAACAGTAAACAGGAAAGACTCCCTATATCGAACCCCATTTTTGATATGCCTTAGTATAAAGAGCTGGCTTAGTACATATCCATAAATATGTCTTTTTGACTGCGGCATAGCTATGCCGTAGTTTTCCTTTTCATAAGAGAAAGGATCCTATAGGTATAGTATACGTAAGTTTCCCTATATCTATGTATTTACCTTATATGCCTTAAATTTACAGATGAGTCGGGATCCTAATCTTACTATTACAATTATAGGATCAGCTCTTATTTGCAATCTTCCTTAAAGAAAGTCTAAGGTAGTTGCAGGTCCATTTTCCTTTTTTTAGAATGTGCGGGATTCCTACTCTGAGTAGGCTTCTTCGTGCGTGCCATTCTAGGAGTCTTCATTTACTCCGGTATAAAAAGGGTTATATCAAGGTCAATAATTTCTTTCTGGTCCACCAATAAAAAAATGATTTTTTCAACTAAGGTTTATTTAAGTCCGCCACAGCATGCCTTTTCCGTCTATAGCGGATAGGTAATTTAGCTACCTCCGCAGCAACAATTGCTTCAGCGGGAGCTGTCGTCGTGGGATCCGTAATAGTGAGCATTGTAACTGATACCGGGAGTTTAATATCTAGTTTTTTCTGCTTACGAAATGCTTACGCTTACCAAAAGGACTAGGGCATCTTGTCAAAAGCAAAAGCGAGCGGTGACTCTATCGGAATCTATAAAACTCGACTGGAAGCGGGTGGAACCCACAATTTAATCTGTCTTGTCTAGAGGTCTATGCCCTTAACCACTGCGTGTTTACTGACACACTATCCCACCTTAGGGTAGCCCCCTTATTTCAAATAGAATACCTATCCTATTAGCTCTGAAGCAGGAAAGATTCTTTGCTTTTCTACACTACATTCTGGACGGAAAGGAGATGGTTGTTGAACATCTTCCTAGGCCCCTTGTACTCTTCCCTTCTTCTTCCCCTCCGACCTGTGCTATCCATTCTGCATGCAGTATTATAATATTAGTCGGTCTTGGGTCTAGGAAATGCCAACAGAGAAGCAAGCCGAACCACCATAAGCGGATCCTGAGCATGAGTCAGTACGTCAACAATCATTAAAAAAACCTCCATATAGCACATTTCCCAATAGAAGGATTCTTTGCCAGGTCTTTCCAATGTCGGGGACAGCAGCAAACCACCTTTTTTATTCACAAATGATTGTGATTGTGGAGTTGAGGGTGCTAGACGACTCGGCGATTCTACCCTACCTTTTTCCCAGGATTTGATTGCTGCTTGACGAGAAAAAACCGCATGTTTGGCTCTATATTCAACTTTTTGGCTTAGTAAGCTCTTCTTTCTCTTTCAGGCACTCTACCTCAGCAGGGAATCTAGTTCAGCAAGGTCCATAGGGTGAGCTCGCTTGAAGCTGGGGCGCGTCTGGTGGTATCGTATATAAGATCACACGGCTGCTTTTAGGAGCGATCTGTTCATCCAACTCGAAATATCGTAAGTAAGAGAAGAAGAAGAATCTGACGCCCAAAATTCCCATGTCTTTCTTGGTTGGACCAACCGGCGAAATAAGTCTTCCTGAATTGGAAGAGCAAGAACAAGTCTCTCCATTTTTTTGGGGGAGCAGAGCAGTCAAAGAATGAAACAGATCAAATGATTGTTCTAGAATGGCTATTTCTCACAATTGCTCCTTGTGATGCAGCGGAACCATGGCAATTAGGATCTCAAGACGCAGCAACACCTATGATGCAAGGAATAATAGACTTACATCACGATATCTTTTTCTTCCTCATTCTTATTTTGGTTTTCGTCTCACGGATCTTGGTTCGCGCTTTATGGCATTTCCAAAAAGAAAAAAATCCAATCCCGCAAAGGATTGTTCATGGAACTACTATCGAGATTCTTCGGACCATATTTCCTAGTATCATCCCGATGTTCATTGCTATACCATCATTTGCTCTCCTATACTCAATGGACGAGGTAGTAGTAAATCCAGCCATTACTATCAAAGCTATTGGACATCAATGGTATCGGAGTGCGCCTCTTCACGAGGGTGATTTAAGTGCAACGAAATGCCTTAAGAATATGGTTCGCGAAGCATCTGGCTTACCGGTAATCTCCCATTCCCGCCGTCGAGAGACTTAAATAACTATAGCATGCCAGAAACGGGGAGTTGAGATGGTTAGACCTATACCCCGAAATGCTCCCAGCATAGAAGCCTATGGTTCCATCTTGTTGTTGCTGGAGGTACACATCCCTCTTCTCGGTGTGGAGCGATATACGAGAAATAGATGCTCAGCCTGAAATGTCCGATAACGGCGCTGAAGTAGTGAATCTATCGGCACCATAGCTGTGGCATACAACTTTGGACCTAACGGCCGGCCCAGTAACCTTTCGGAATGGGGGATCCCCGTTGGCAACAACCACGGTAGTAGTTGCGGAACTACTGGGCCGGGAGAGGACAACCTCTTGTTCCTGCTCCTCTTTCTTCGCTTCGGGGACGGAGGTCCTACGGTAGGTAACAGCAGGTACAAGCAACTTGACCGAAGGGGACCAGCGCTTCTACTCTTCCACCGAGGAGCCGTTCGCAGCGAGAAGCAAGGGATGTCGTGAACGGTGGGAGGTCACAGAGAATTTACCTATTCATAGAGTGATCCTATGATCGATACAGGATATAGACTATCTCTTTCTTTATTCGATTCTTTTTCTGAAAAAAAAATAAAAAAAAGAAGGGTGACTCAACTTCTCAGCTAGAGTTGGGGGTGGGACTTGTTGGCATAATGCAAGCTGGAACGTGGGAATTCGAGGTCTCATGAACTACTACTAAAAACCTACTTTTTTCTTTTTGGACAAACGATATCAGGCCAGGTCTATGGATGGATCCAGATCTACGGGCCGGCCGGCCCCGGCCGATGAGCATAGGGAATCTATACTCGAGCGTTCAACTGGGCCCCTGACAGGATAGGCGAGGAATCACTCTTGAGCTTTTTTATTGGGGCCTACAACTTCTCCGAGCCGACTAGCATCCCTTTCCACTGCGCATTTATCGAACAAAGAAGACGACTATAGGATCGAATTCGCTTTCCATGGTGAACTGGTCGTCCCATACCTTCTGCCTGTCTCATATGTGTGGAACCAGGTCTTTTTCGGTTCCAGCCCCCCCTCGAATACATAGGGTAGGTAGGACTGGGTGAGAAAGGGTTCCCTGTTGCCAATAAACTAAACTTTCCCCGGCCTTCGATTCCCCTTACTCATAAAGGGTCTTACGGTCGGTACTAACTAAAGAAAAAGAGTCTTCTTTCTAAGAGTAGGCGTGGAGAGCTTTTTGCGGGGAAACTTGCAAGTACAGTTTGGGGGGAGACGGGCGTCGACCCAACCTTATGAGTATTCGGACTATAACAGTTCCGATGAACAGTCACTCACTTTTGACAGTTATACGATTCCAGAAGATGATCTAGAATTGGGTCAATTACGTTTATTAGAAGTGGACAATCGAGTGGTTGTACCAGCCAAAAGTCATCTACGTATTATTGTAACATCTGCTGATGTACTTCATAGTTGGGCTGTACCTTCCTCAGGTGTAAAATGTGATGCTGTACCTGGTCGTTTAAATCAAATCTCTATTTCGGTACAACGAGAAGGAGTTTACTATGGTCAGTGCAGTGAGATTTGTGGAACTAATCATGCCTTTATGCGTGCGCCCGGAAAGATAGGCCGACTGCTGAGCCCACTCTGGCTCAGCCGCACCACCCAGGGTGCGAGCCACCCGAGAAGCAAGCTATTACAGCGAGCGGCTGGAGCAGTATGGAGCCGAGGAGCAAGGCAGTAGATAAGATAGAAGAAGGGGTCAGGCTCCCGGTGGAGCAGAGGATACGGTTAGGATAACGAACTTGAAACGCGGAGCCCGAGCGTCCGGCGAGCGAGTGGTTAGTGGCCAATAGCGCCCTAGTTGATGGCATTCCTCTCTGCGGCTGGCACTCGAGGAACCACGGGGCACTCCATACAGAGCAAACAAGTCTTAGGGATGAGACGCCCGCGCAAGGACCTCAATTCTCATTAGGAGGTCGAACCAAGGACCTATGGAAGTCGGGGCTAGCCCGTCCCCATGGGCAACGCAACAGTGTCCTGAGGGAGGAGTTTAGAGGCCTTATAGTAGCACGGACTTCTTTTTCTTTCTAGGTCATGCGAAGGGGGCCAGTCCAAGATCGTACTGTTCCTCTACAAAGACAACAGACGCTCTCAACGGCTAGGCGCCACTCTCTTTCTGAGTTATTCCAGCTTCTTCATGATTTTGTGCCGCGGTGAAAAAAGAAAAAAAGAAAAAAAGAAAAAAGAGGGCCATCTCAGCGGAAGGAGAAGGACCTGCAACGGCAGAGACTACTGACCCTATTCTTGTTCCTAGCCGTCTTTTACGAGTCCGGAAAGCCGGATCCTCAAAATAGAATAGAGAAGGGCGGGCAGGGCTTCCGCAAGAGCCTCCCCCCTCTTCCCGGTCAAGATAGATGGGAAGGAGCCCTATCAAGGCCATAACCAGTCTCTTTATTTATGTACGTACACCTTTGTTTCAGGGTGGGGCCGCCCTTCCTCCTGCTAATCCGGCCATTCCCGAACCTGTCTTTCTCATCCCATTCAATGGAGGACTTTTCAATTCTTGCGATTCCCAGCCCCCTTAGCTTATTCTTTTATATATAGATAGAGATCTTTTTTATAAAGGTTCCAAACCTTAGCTCGGCTAAATAGGCTCAATGATCTCTTTCTTCGCTTCGATAGGCCGGTACGGCGCTCCGCGTGGTTATATTCATACATGTTCCGACTCGCCGGTCATTATGGATCTAGTGGCATGGCGGGGCAAAAGAAAAAAGGGGGGGGAAGCAACTACGAAGCTTCGTAGACTCGACAAGTCGCTCCGCTTATAGAATAGAATGAAGCAAGCTAGCGACTCTCCTAGTAGCGAAGGAAAGGGGCATTCGGGAAGCGACTAGTCGCTTCTGGCGAAGCTTCTAGAAGGCCGATCACTACATAGAGAGATCCATATACCAGTCATGAGCGAGAGCGAAGCCTAGAGAGGCGCAGGGCAGGATCCAAGAGCTTAGAAAGGGTCAGGAAAGGAGCAGAGAAGGGGTTGGATTTCACCTATGATCAGATCAGTGGGCAACCATAGTTTACTTTTTTCGTAGTGTTGTTAACGTTGTTGAAAGCTCATTACTTATTTAAGTAGGCCTCGCTTTTCGGGGCTGCTCCCAGCTCACACTATGGTGGAGGAGGTGCCGTGAAGATCTAGGAGTGTGAGCAGTACGAGCTGAAAGGCTCCCATACTGTTTGGAGGGCAGGGGGCGTAGATGCCAAACAAACCTGACCCCTATCTATCGTCGTAGAAGCTGTTCCTAGGAAAGATTATGGTTCTCGGGTATCCAATCAATTAATCCCCCAAACCGGGGAAGCTTAAGCGGAAATGAAAGAGTAGGGTGAGGGAAAAGAAAAGGGGGGAAGCAACTCAATTTAAGGCTTCGCTCCCAGATCGCTTCGTGAGCTCATTTAGTAGACAGCGAGTGTGCGCCCCTTTAGAGAAGAGATAGGGGCGAGTACTACACGAGCTCGTAAGTAAAGTACGGAACGAGCCTTGTCTACGAAGCAGAGCGACCTCGTCTTGCTTGCTTCTGGCGAAGCTTCTAGCACTGGATAATAGGCATGGAAGGAATACGACTTTTTAGGTCGACCACTACACTACATAGAAGCGATAGCGAAGCCAAGCCGTATAAAGGCGAGCAGCCCTTATAGCAATAGCAAACGGCCTACTTATAGCCCTTCCCAATTTCCAGTAGTAAACTTCCCAAGTTTAAGCAGGATAACCCCCTCTCTATTCTTCTCTTCATGTGTGTGGGCTGCCTGCCCCGTCCCGAATAGACGAACAGGAACAAGCTGAAGAAGCGAGAGAGATTTGAGATTCCGTAAGTAACTCAGTGCTCCATACGTGAAAATTTCCCCTCATCCGGCTCAAGTAGGTACACTAAATAAAGAAAGGTCGAGAAAACTCCCAAACAACAAAAGGATCTACTCCTTACTCAAGTTCCTAGTAAAGATAAACATTCATTCCGTCTTTTTTTCTTAACAATATTCAATTTCAATGACGAAGTGTAAAATTCTTGAGTAGTCTACTTCCCTTCTAATGATGAATACCTTAATTTTTAGTAATGAAATGAAGGGGCTACCTTCACATTCATAAGAGATTGACTTGTCTATGTACTGTTCCATTCGATCTTTTAGGTCTCGACTTCAACTCGATGGTTATGCCGCGCACGATGTCCCTGCAGTCTATATGCGATGAATAGACTCCTGCTGACATATTTACTTCCTTGAACATACTTTCTTTCCAAAAGAAAGTGAGAAAAAAGAAAAAATGCTTTGAAAAATTGAAATCTCAGTTTAGGAAGGTACCTTCATGGCTTCGATCAAACTATCAACTGACCGACAGGCTGGACCACTGGACATACCTGCATACGGACTGCAGACAGACAGATACGAATTCTACCCTCCGGCTATTACACATGACCAGAGGAAGGAAAGGCTAACCTATACCTATATGACTCCTACTCTTATTGATGAATGTGGGTGTTGATACCTCTTCCAGTCTTCTTTTTCATGCCCACCAGACCAAAGAAAAGTCAAATGAGCGAGGAAGGTTATAGCAAAGCACGAAATGAGAATCTATATGAGCGGGCATTCATTCTTTCAGCGGGGGTTGCTAATGCTAATACCAGAGGAGAGTAGTTCCCCAGCGACGATAGGTGATATCTGTGACCAGCCCCGGCCCCGGATCACATCCTTCACCCGCTCCTAACCTTGAAAGTAAGAGACTTTCTCCTTATCCAATTCCCTTGGGCGCTACAAAGTATCCTACTCCAACACTTGGGAATGGAAGCAAGACTCCTTCGGAATGATTGGCTTTAGCCCTTTCCCCTGGGAGCACATCCAAGACTCAAAATATGAACTTCGAAGAAAACCTAAAATTTCGGTCTTGCAGCAGCAGCAGAAGAGTTCGCGGATCACCAATAAAGATTAAAATACCTTCCCGCTGCTGAAAGATCCCCATCAAATGCTACATCCGAAGCAACTATAAGTCGATCTGCCAAACAAAACTCCCCTTTATAGAAGGGTTTCACCCCAAGCTCCTTTAGAGCAAGGCTTTTCCGGCTTTACTGACTTAGCTGAATAATCCGCTCTAGCAACTCTTGGTCAAGCTGTTTTCATCTACTTATACTTAGCTTCGGTATTGTACCCAAGAGAATCTGAATCAGAAAAAGTACCTAGACCTGGATCCAAGATCACGATATCCGGAATAAGTGTTGGAGGCCGATTCGGATACCCCACCCTTATTATAGAGGAGAGTTTGGCACTTAGTAGCCTGGTTAGGAGGTTGACCCTCATAACATAAGGCCTTTCAATCGAAAAAAGAGGTTTTACCTATCCGACTATGTCCTTTGTTTAATACCCATTTCCAGGAAGCTCAGAGCAGGTCAGGACAGAAGAAGTCTACAAAAAAAGGCAGTCCAATTTGGCGCTTTCCTTGCCTTAAGTAAGACCTTTTGTTTAAGTGCCTTGCGGAACTTCGTTTCACTTCGTTCGTTCCATTAGAGACGCGAAGTTCGTACCTTCTCCCCTGCCAAGGGTTAAAAGGCGGAGAACCATTAGGAATTTCATTCCCCTCCGACGCCTAGAAGACAAAGAACGGGGAAAGTCAAGCCTTACTTCCGATTCCTTCCATCAATTCCTTCCCAGAAGAGGACGCTGTGAACAAAATGGGATTGATAGCATAGAAGGAGCTGCAATTGAATCAAATAGGTTCTTTGCAAGTGAAGAAGAAAGAATAAGTTGTGATAGAATCGTTACAGAATAGGCAGCTATAGAATCAGCTCGGTCCTTTCTTCCTAGATGCTTTTCATACCTATCCGATGATCCTGTAACTACCGCTGCCGATGCC
>JAKNSE010000069.1:2500-12500 GCA_023525975.1 Smallanthus sonchifolius
ATAGGTGAATACAACCAACTATCATTCAGAATTTCATCTTTGGACCAAAAACAAGCAAGGGGTGGAATACCACAAAGAGAAAGTGTACCTAATAAAAAAGAATTTTTAGTAATTGGTACATGTTTTGTTAAACCTCCCATAAGCACCATATTCTGACTTTTTTTTGGACAATATCCAACAAGAGTTTCCATTGAGTGAATAACGGATCCCGATCCTAAAAACAACAATGCTTTGGAATAAGCATGAGTAATCAAATGAAATAAAGCACTGCGATAAGACCCCATACCTAGAGCTAACATCATATAACCCAATTGAGACATTGTGGAATAGGCTAAACCCCTCTTAATGTCTTTTTGAGCAAGAGCTAAAGTAGCTCCGAAAAAAACTGTTATTATCCCTATCAAAGAGATAAAATTCATTATGTGGGGTATGACTATGAAAAGAGGCATAAGTCGAGCTACAAGAAAAATTCCCGCTGCTACCATCGTAGCAGCATGTATAAGGGCCGAAATAGGAGTCGGCCCTTCCATTGCATCAGGTAACCATACATGAAGGGGAAATTGTGCAGATTTAGCAATCGCACCGGCAAATAATAGAACAGCGCACAAAGTAACAAATAAAAAATTGACCTCATTATTAGAAATCAAGTTATTTAATATTTGGAATAAATCACGAAATTCGAAACTCCCCGTTATCCAATAAAACCCTAAAATGCCTAATAATAAACCAAAATCACCAACACGATTAGTTACAAACGCTTTTTGACAAGCCTTTGCTGCAACAGGTCGTGTGAACCAAAATCCTATTAATAGATACGAACACATTCCAACCAATTCCCAAAAAATATAAATTTGTATCAAATTTGAACTAGTAACTAATCCCAACATGGAAGTACTGAAAAAACTCATATAAGCAAAAAATCTCAAATATCCGTGATCATGAGACATATAATTATCACTATAAATCAGAACCATAATTCCAACAGTAGTGATTAATATTGACATAATAGAAGTAAGTGGATCGATCAAGTATCCGAATTCTAAAGAAAAATCATTATTGATAATCCAAGACCATACATATTGATAGACAGAACTGCTATTTATTTGCTGAATAGACAGATTCATAGAAAAAATCATGACTATACTTAACAATAAAACGCTCTGAAAAGCCCACATACGACGAAGACTTTTTGTTGCCGTCGGAAAAAGAAGAAGTCCCAACCCTATTAACATAGGAACTGGAAGTGGAAGAAAAGGTATTATCCACGCATATTGATATGTCTGTTCCATAAAAAAAGTTTTTTATTCTTAATTAATTGTTTCCGATTCACCGGATCTTACCTCTTTCGAAAAAAGTAAATAAAAAATCAAGATATGCACTAACTTATTGAATCATTTTATATTAGTATTTATTCTGAGTCTTTTCAAAATCGTTCAAATATTCAAAACAAGAAGTTACAATTGGTCAAATGATATGACTAAGTGACATATAAAAGTGAATACTTATAATAGGAAAATGAAAATATAGCAAGGATAAAAATTTAGGCTAAAAAGAGTACTTTATCCTGATATGAATTATAGGATTAACTAAGGGCATCGGTCTAATGAAAAAAACTCTTTATTTTAGTTAGTTTATTTCAACTCATTAACTAATTCATTATGGGATTGATTGTTTTGCATTTCTATCAAAACAATTTATTAGTAAAGTTTAGAAGATTATAGATCTAAAATGAACTTTTTTTATCGAGAAAGGATAAAAAATGACTGAGATATTTTTTACCAAACCACGTATACTTTAACAGATTTATTACTAGTCTCATTCAAATTTTAAAATTGAAATTAGGGAAATTAGGTGTATTTTTTCTCAAGTTTGACTAAAAAAAGACTCAATTTATTAGGCAAAAGTTTACAATCCTTTGCGGTAATTTATTACATGTAAATAAAGTATAGAATGAGGAAAATAAAGATCTTTTAGGTTCTTTATTTATTTTATTAAGTTTGATTTAGCAGATTCTAAAGATATAACTTTGAGAGATAAACAACGAGAACTAAAAGTTCCAAACCAAAAATTTTTGGTTTTACGAATAGTGTATGGAATCAAAAATTTTTTATTGTTATTTCGAGTCATTTTTGATCCAATTTTCACGGATCTTTGACATATCTTTATTTATTTTTTATGAAGAGAATCTTATTTAGATAAAAAATAGATAATGAATAAGAAATAAGAATTCGTTTTGAACAATAGATGTCTTTCACATCCAACTATAACAATGAGTAACTTTTAAATGGCAGTTCCAAAAAAACGTACTTCGATATCAAAAAAGCGTATTCGTAAAAATATTTGGAAAAGGAAAGGATATGGGGCGGCGTTAAAAGCTCTGTCATTAGGGAAATCTCTTTCTACCGGGAATTCAAAAAGTTTTTTTGTACGACAAACAAATAAGTCCTAAAATATCGGAATAATCAGAATGGATTTGACTCAAAAAATGAGCTCAGTTAATATCAAAGTGAATATAAAATGAATAATTAGCAGTCCCTATTCTAATCAATATGAAATAGACCCTTCATTTTATAAAAGAATTCTTCTGTTTTCTGAATTCTAAAAAAAAGAATAAAGAAAAAAAGACAAAATTTTTTCTTTATTTTTAGTATATTTTCACTCAAATTTTGGTGGTGGGGAGTCTTATTTTCCCCATCGACCTTTACAAAAATGAAAAATTTTTATGTTTCTCGGGAAGGCCAGATATAAAATTTTTAGTTCAAATTAATGAAGTGTTGAAACTAATTGATTCCATGTTAAAACTTTTTGGATGACTTTCTGACTTCTTAATTTATTTACTATATGGAATGAGTTTTCTATATATCTCCAATATTCAGCGCAATCAATAAAAGAACTTAATTGTTGCAATATTATGTACAAAAAATGTGTCAATTTGGAGTAATCCAAAATAGACATATTTAAAATTCATTGAGAAAATTTATTTTTTGTTTCAAATTTATGAAATCAGATAAACCAGAAATAATGACAATAAAAGTAAAAAATGAAACTAATGAACCTTCAAATTGACTTTTGAACTCCTTTTTTTATCAATTTGAATCTTTACTAAAAAAACTTATTTGATTGAATTGACTTGTTCAATCTCGACGATTGAATATAAATAGGCTATTATGAGTTCGAGCAAGCCGCTATGGTGAAATCGGTAGACACGCTGCTCTTAGGAAGCAGTGCTAGAGCATCTCGGTTCGAGTCCGAGTGGCGGCATGCCATCTTCTAAAAGAGATCCAATAGATCCTATAATAAAAATAAATTAAATTCCCCATTTCTATTTCTTAATTAATATAGGGGATTCCCTCCCTTTTTTTCATTTTTATGATATTTTCACCTTTAGAGCATATATTAACTCATATTTCTTTTTCTATTGTTTCAATTGTAATTACACTTCATTTGATAACCTTATTGGGCAATGAAATCATAAAACCATACGATTCGTCAGAAAAGGGGATGATAGCTACTTTTTTATGTCTAACAGGATTATTAATCACTCGTTGGATTTATTCAGGCCATTTCCCACTAAGTGATTTATATGAATCATTCATTTTTCTTTCATGGAGTTTCTCCCTTATTCATATAGTGCCTTATTTCAAAATAATAAAAAATGATTTAACTACAATAACTGCCTCAAGTACTATTTTTACCCAAGGCTTTGCTACTTCGGGTCTTTTAAATGAAATACACAAGCCCACGATATTAGTACCTGCTCTACAATCGGAGTGGTTAATAATGCACGTAAGTATGATGATATTGAGCTATGCGGCTCTTCTTTGTGGATCATTATTATCAGTAGCACTTCTAGTCATTACATTTAGAAAGATTTTTTATAGTTCTAAAAGTAATAATTTATTAAAATTAAATGAGTCATTTTCATTTGGTGAAATCCAATACAAGAATGAAAGAAACAATATTTTTAAAAAAACTTATTTTTTTTCTGATAAGAATTATTACAAGGCCCAATTTATTCAACAATTGGATTATTGGAGTTATCGTGTGATTAGCCTAGGATTTATCTTTTTAACCATAGGTATTCTTTCAGGAGCAGTATGGGCTAATGAAGCATGGGGATCATATTGGAGTTGGGATCCAAAGGAAACTTGGGCCTTTATTACTTGGATCGTATTCGCAATTTATTTGCATACTCGAACAAATAAAAATTTGCAAGGAGCAAATTCCGCAATTGTGGCGACTCTAGGCTTTCTTATAATTTGGATATGCTATTTTGGGGTCAATCTATTAGGAATAGGGTTACATAGTTATGGTTCATTTACGTTAACCTCTAGTTAAATTCAAGAAAAGTTATTAAGAATACAAACAGAATGCAGTACGGTGTATATAAAACATCTTGTCTCAACCGGCGAGAACCATGTGAATCAAGTAGTATAGTGATTCACGCGGTTCTCGCAAAGACCAAGTATATTGGGTAAAAATTGAAATTCATATTTTGTTTTTACTTTATTTAAAATTTAAGGGAATAAAAATCCTTCTTTTTTTTTCATTAGCCAACTAACTATTAAAAATTTTAGGAGTTTTTTTATTTAAGAAAACTATCTATAAAAATAATTAGATAGAATACCTTCAACCTTGTCAACTGATAGTGAAAGAACAAAATCGGGGTACATACCAATACCTATTACAGGTAGAAAAATGGAGATGGAAACAAATAACTCGCGCGGTCCAGAATCAAAAACATAAGAGTTTGGAATATTAAATAACTTGTATCCATAGAACATCTGGCGTGACATAGATAATAAATAAATAGGAGTTAATATCATTCCAATTGCCATTACAAAAGTGATGGCAATTTTGGGCATTAAAAGATATTTTTGGCTGGTAATTATTCCTAAAAAGACTATCACTTCTGCAACAAAACCACTCATACCCGGTAATGCAAGGGAAGCCATGGAAAAGCTACTGAACATCGTAAATATTTTTGGCAGGGGGATAGCTACTCCGCCCATTTCATCGAGATAAACAAGACGTATTCTATCATAACTCGTTCCTGCCAAGAAAAAAAGTGCAGCACCAATAAAGCCGTGAGAGATTATTTGTAAAATAGCTCCATTGAGTCCCGTATCGGTTATCGAAGCAATTCCTATAAGTATGAAACCCATATGAGATACGGAGGAATAGGCTATTCTTTTTTTTAAATTACGTTGGCCGGGAGATGTTGAAGCTGCATAGATTATTTGTATTGTGCCTACTATCATCAACCAAGGAGAAAATATAGAATGAGCGTGTGGTAATAATTCCATATTAATCCGAATCAATCCATACGCTCCCATTTTTAATAAAATTCCGGCTAGAAGCATACAAGTACTGTAATGCGCCTCTCCGTGGGTATCTGGTAACCATGTATGTAGGGGTAGAATCGGCAATTTGACAGCAAAAGCAATAAAAAATCCAATATAGAATATGATTTCCAAAGCCACAGGATACGACTGATTAACTGATGTTTCAAAATTTAATGTTGGTTCATTAGAACCATATAAACCGACACCCAGAACTCCCATTAAGAGAAAAATAGAACCCCCCGCCGTGTACAAAATAAATTTTGTGGCTGAGTAGAGACGTTTCTTTCCTCCCCACATGGATAGAAGTAGATAAACTGGAATTAATTCTAATTCCCACATGATGAAAAAAAGTAAAAGGTCCCGAGAAGAAAATGATCCTATTTGACCACTGTACATTGCTAACATCAAGAAATGGAATAATCGAGAATCCCGAGTAACAGGCCAGGCCGCTAAAGTAGCTAAAGTAGTGATAAATCCTGTTAATAAAACGGGTCCTATAGACAGTCCATCTATTCCTAATTTCCAACGGAAATCAAAAAAATTGATCCATTTATAGTCCTCGACTAGTTGGATTAATGGATCGTCCAATCGGAAATGATAACAGAATGCATAGGTTGTTAGAAGAAGTTCTAACATGCATATACATATAGTATACCACCTAATTACCCTATTTCCTTTATGGGGAAGAAAGAAAATGAAGGAACCTGCAAATATTGGTAAAACTACAATTATTGTTAACCAAGGAAATTTGTTCGTGGTAAAGACAAGATACACTTGGACCAGAAAAACCTGTGCCCAAAAATAAGATATTTTTTAGCACAGGTTTTGGCGGTAAAAAAAAAATGGACTCAAGTAGGGGTTTCTGTAATGTATTAATAAGCTATACCCATGCTGCGGGTTGTTTCATGCCATAAATAAACTCGAACACTCAAGAAATCTGTTGGGCAGGCGGATTCACATCTCTTACAACCGACACAATCCTCTGTTCTTGGAGCAGAAGCTATTTGTTTGGCTTTACATCCGTCCCAAGGTATCATTTCTAATACATCCGTAGGACAGGCTCGGACACATTGAGTACACCCGATACATGTATCATAAATCTTTACTGAATGCGACATTGGATCTATCCATTTTTGAACGTGATAAAGTTTCAATCTAGTAAATTGATAAATGAATTATATATTTAAATACTAGTACTAGATGAATCGATGAGTTCCCCGAGTTTTTTTTTATCTATTTCTGGATTGACAGTGCCAAAATACTTTGATTTCTTATCTTTGTGATAACATGATCATATCTTACGTGGCAGACATGCTAATTTGAATTAATTTATGAAAATGATAATTTAGAAAATGATAATTTATATGATAATATTACTTATTCAATAAATTCGATTGATTTATACGAGTTGATTTTCTATTACGATAAATTGATGAAACAATAGCGAGTCCAATAGCGGCTTCAGCAGCTGCAATAGCTATAACAAAAATAGAAAAAATGGCTCCTTTTAATTGACGACTATCAAAAAAATCAGAAAATGTTACAAAATTGAGATTAACCGCATTTAATATAAGTTCAAGACACATAAGAGCCCTAACCATATTTCGACTTGTAATCAATCCATATAGACCGACAGAAAATAAATAGGCACTCAAAACAAGTACATGTTCGAGCATCATTAACCAACTCCTTATCAATCTCGATTCATTTCAATATGAACAACAATTTAACCAATTGGATTGACTAGAATATAACTAGTAATGGAATAAAGGAATATATTGGGAATAGATCCAACTAATAAAGATTTTATATTTTATATACAAAGTCAAATAGAAAAAAGGAAATACATGTGATAGCTCATAACAAGGTTTTTCCAGTTCTAAAGAGTTATTATTGACGAGCTACAGCAATTGCGCCGATTAACGCAACTAAAAGAATTATTGAAATGAATTCAAACGGAAGAAAAAAATCTGTTGATAAATGAATCCCAATTTGTTGACTATTACTTATCAGATCTTGCTCTATAATCTGGTTTGCTTTTGTAGTCCAAATAATCCCGTACCATGACGTATCTGGAATAGTAGTAATTAGTGAAACAAAAAGACTTGTACAGACCACGGAAGTTACTCCATCTCCCACGGTCCAAAGATGGAAATCTTTGGAATATTCTGAACCATTTATGAACATCACAGCAAAAATGATTAAAACATTTATGGCTCCTACGTAAATAAGGAGCTGCGCAGCAGCTACAAAATGGGAGTTCGATAGAATATAGAATAACGATATACAAACAAAAACCAATCCCAATGAAAAGGCAGAATAAATGGGATTGGCAAGTAATACTACTCCCAGACCCCCTAATATAAGACCCAATCCCAGAAAGACTAAAAGAAAATCATGTATTAGTCCAGGTAAATCCATTATATATAAAATAAGAGATAAATAAATCAAAATCTTGCATAACTTTATTGACCCGGTCAGGAAAAAAGAAGTAACTCTACTTTTTTATACTTTTTTATAATAGTTCTTAATTATTCAATTTTAAAAATTCCATTTTCATGGATATGGATTGATGTAGATATAGTTATTGGCCTAATCTCTCGAAAGAGTAATTTGAGTCTATATATTTTCAAATCATCAATATGGACTATAGAAAAGAAATCTATTTTGAATATTAATATAAATTAAAACACAATTCTCGCCCCCTAATCAATATAATTATGAATATAATTGTAGTTATTCACCAAACAAAAACCTTCATTCTTTTAGATCAAAATGAGTTCTTAAGTTTTTATTTCAGGCAAATTTAAAATTGTTCGGATTGTGTAATCGTCAATTATTGACATTGGTAACCGACCCAAAGCAATTTGATTATAATTCAATTCGTGACGATCATAAGTAGAAAGTTCATATTCTTCAGTCATTGATAAACAATTTGTTGGACAATACTCAACGCAATTACCACAAAATATACATATTCCGAAATCAATACTGTAATTAAGCAATCGTTTCTTTCTAATATCAGTTTCCAATTTCCAATCAACAACGGGTAGATCTATAGGACATACACGAACACATACTTCACAAGCAATGCATTTATCAAATTCAAAGTGGATTCGACCGCGGAAACGCTCGGATGTGATCAATTTTTCGTAGGGGTATTGAATAGTTACAGGTAAACGATTCGCGTGTGATAAGGTAATCATGAAACCTTGACCAATATACCTTGCAGCTCGTACTGTTTGTTGGCCATAATTCATGAACTCAGTTACCATAGGAAACATATCGTGAATATCTATAAAAAATAAGATACTTGTTTCTTTCTCTTGTTTGAGACAAGTCGTGAATATAGAAGTATTTTTTTACAGCGAAAGAAGTTGGGAAGAAGTTGTTAATAATAGATTACCTAGAGAAATAGGTAAAAGAAATTTCCATCCAAGATTTAATAATTGATCCATTCTCAGCCGCGGTAGAGTCCATCTTGTTGCGATAGGAATGAACAAGAACAAATAAGTTTTAGCTAATGTAATAAAGATACCAATTATTGTTCCAAAGACTCTACCCCTTTTAGTAATATCAAAAAGCTCGGGAACAAATATGTACGGAATAGAAAGATTCCAACCCCCCAAGTAAAGAACTGTTACAAATAATGAAGAAACTAGTAGATTTAAATATGAAGCAACGTAAAATAAACCAAATTTGATACCGGAATATTCGGTTTGATAACCTGCTACTAATTCTTCTTCTGCTTCTGGTAAATCAAAAGGTAATCGTTCACACTCGGCTAGGGAAGAAATTAGAAAAACTAGAAACCCTATAGGTTGACGCCACAAATTCCATCCCCAAAAACCATATTTTGACTGCGCTTCAACTATATCAACTGTACTTGAACTGTTAGATAATCATAGTAGATGATAACATCACTGTTCTCATCCCTATTGCAGAACCGTACATGAGATTTTCATCTCATACGGCTCCTCAAAGGTCACAAATAAATCTAAGGACCCGTCCATTATTATTTTTCTTGATATGTTTGTAGGATAGATATAAAATTAAATCCATTGTAAGGTCCCCATTAGACACTGGAATTCTGTCTGCTATATATATATATAATATATAATAAAGTGCTTCTGAATTCATCTTATCTTTTAATAATTTAAATTCTTCTTTGTTGAGTAATAACTTAATCCTTGAATAAAATGTTTCTTGTAACAATATCAATAGATATTTCAACCTAACATCAATAGATATTTCAACCTAACATAGATATTTCCACCTAACGTTTTCAATTACGAAATCCAATTAGACGTTGCATTAGTTCGCGAATCATGACAAGAATTATATCTCTATTATAGAGATATAGAGAAAGAAAAAATCTATTTTTTCTAGTGCAATTCCATTCAGTCTTGTTTTTTTTTCGTTCCTATTCTCCTTTCTCAAAAAAAGGGGACCTTAAACAAAGTTAAAGGATTACTTCGTTCTTGATAGTTATTTACTTAATCGGTGAATAGAAGTATACTCTGGATCGGAATCGTGGGAAGTACTCCTTGATCATTTCTACCAATTTAAAGCCCCTAATTCTTTTTATACACAGAGAAATACACTTACATAATCTCTATTACGAATCCTTTGTGTACCTTAGTGTTCCTAGCTAT